>WOXC01005842.1:0-50678 GCA_011680675.1 Gymnobelideus leadbeateri | reverse complement strand
GGGTCTCCTTTTCCTAATTGGTTGACTTTCTTGTCATAATCTTGTTTTTCTTGTATTATTCTTATTTTTCTTTTTAATTTTTCCTCCATTTCCCTCATTTGATTTTTAAAGTCTTTTTTTGAAGTTTTCTTAACGAGTTCTTTTTGGGCAGGTGACCATTCAACATTACTCTTTGGGGTAGAAGAGGGTTTCTTTGCTTCAGTATCCTCCTCTGAAGATGAACCCTGGTCTTCTCTATTTCCCTAGTGGTTCTCTATGCTTGCATTCTTTCTCTTTTGCCTGTGCATTTTTTTTTGGTAATAATTTAGTTTTATAATCATTTATAATATATAATATAATTTATATTTTATAATATAATTTATAATTTATTTATAATATATAATATATAATATTTATTTATAATATTTATAATATATAATATTTATTTATAATATTTATAATATATAATATAATATATTTATAATATATAATATAATAATTTAGTTTTATAATCACTCTAGTCCTGGAGTATTGGGGGGTGGTGCTTCTGGCCTTTGATCTTCTTCAGTTCTCCCCTCTGACCTCCAGCTTCCCATAAGTGCCCACCAGTAGTAGTGTCCCTGCCCCATGGCTTCTGCACTCAGTGGGCATGCACTGGTTCCTTCTTGCCCCACCTCTGCTCTCCACAGCACAGCTGGGTCTGGTGCTCCTTGACAGCAGAGGTTCCCTAGATTTTCTGGAGGTCAGATGCCAAGCTCCCCTCACTGCCCCAGGGGTAAAAGTTCCTGTGGCTGTGGTAGAGGCAGCCTCCCAACCCAGCTAACCCTAGGGCTTGACACTTGTTTAAACAGTTTGCTGTTTGTTGTTAAAGTAGGCCCTCACCTGGAGGCACTTACTCTACTCTGTGTTTGTCCAGAGGCACTATTTTATCTCTTTTGTGGAGGAAAATCTTGAGCTTGAAATTTTCTGACCTACTCCACTGTCTTCCCAGAATACTCACCCTTAGGCCTTATATAACAAATTGTTTTGCACCTCTCCAGTGCATTTATGTACATTATCACATAATGTAGGGTGTGTGTGTGTGTGTGTGTGTGTGTGTGTGTGTGTGTGTGTGATATCTCCTATTGACTGAACTCCATAAGAGAAAAGGACCTTGGCTCACTCAAATTTTTCATCTTCCCTATTACAATACTCTGCACACAGTAGGTGCTTAATAAATGTTTGTTCATTGGTTGGCTTATTAGAAAACTCTCAGGAACAGCCAGATTTTATTTTGTGTCTCACCGTTAACATCAAAATCATTCTGTTGTGAAATCACTTAGATAAGGAGGAAACAGACAAAGGAGACACAAGTATACTTAAGAAGGACAAACCAAATATGTGGGAAAGAGATGAGAAATAACTGGTCTCAGTGAACCACAAGATAAATCTTTGATTTTACAATTTGAGGGCAAGGATTGAGTCTACAGAGTTTCATATATGCATGTGTATGTATATCTGTCTACATGTTTATTATACACACATATATAGCTATATATAGATGTAGGAATAGATCTATCTAGATATATATATTGTAAATATACCTATAGATATATGTATATATGTACAATTTGGTATGTACATATTCCTATATATAGATAAATCTATAGATATAGTTACATCTAGATAGTGATCTAGCTATAAATATATCTACATCTATACATTTCATCATTTTTGTTCAGTCTTTTCAGTTATGTCTGACTCTTCATGAACCCATTTTGAGTTTTCTTGACAAAGATACTGGAGTGGTTTGCCATGTCTTTACCCAATATCTCTACATAGATATATGCATGTTTTGTACATATGTGTCTTTTGAATATAGAATGTCAGAGCTGAGGGAGACATTAGAACATGGAATACCATATTTAGGAGAGATCTTAGAACATAGAATATCTGAACTGGGAGGGACCTTAGAACATAGAGTGTCAAATTTGGGAAGGACTTTAGATCAGAGAATCTAAGAGCTGGAAGGCATCTTGGAACACAAAATATCAGAGTTCGTGATCTTATCCTATTATAACCTCCTATCCAACGTGGGGATCTCCTAAAATCTCCCTGATGGGGTCATCCAGTCTCTTCATAAAACTCTCCAGGAAGATCATTACCCAAAAAAGGTGGTCTGACCTATGGTTGGATACACATTTGGAACTGTTCACTCAACCCTGAGTTTCCATGCTGACTGCATTGCATATGCTCTCTCCCTAGGTCCAGTCTGCTCAGTGATCTTCATTAGCCTCTTCTTCACCCGATTTTGGCTCCTCAGCATCTTCTACTCAGCCTGGTGGTACCTGGATAGAGACACACCAAGGAAAGGTGGGAGGCAGACCAAAACCATGAAGCAATGGTGTATATGGAACCACCTTGCAGCCTACTTTCCTATTTCTGTAAGTGGTTCAATGGGGAGTTGGTAACCAATGAGTTATTGCCTTGAGAGACTCCATGGTATGGTGGAAAGAGCCCTGGAATTCAAGGCAAGTGCAGAAAGAGACCTTTGAACATCAGAGTCTAGGTCAATGCAAGGATCCAGCCTCTGCTTAAAGATCTCCAGGGACAAGGAACACCTTACCAAAATAGCAGCTTGTCCCCAGAAAACTCTGACAATCCTGAAGACCTCAGTTCAGGTCCTAACTGCCACACGTCCTAGTAAGTGATACTGGGCCAGTCTCTTCACCACTTGGAGCTTTAATTGTCACACAGGACTGTGAGGGAAACACTTTGGAAATCCTTAAGACACCCCTTAAATGAGCTGGTATTATTATGAAGGAGGTGGTTGGAGGGAAAGGAGACCTGGGTTCTGATTCTAGTTCTGTTACTAATTTGCTAAGTAATCCTGGGCAAAGGATTGGATCTCAGTTTTATCTCATATAAAAAGAAGTGGTTGAACTACATGAAGTCTAAAACCCTTTCATCTGTGACCTCCTAAGATGTTAAATTCTTGTTAATAGAAACACAAAATTAAATAATTTTTAAAAGGCCATTGATAACTTTTGAAAGAGCAGTTTCAATTGAATGATGAGATTGAAAGTCAGATTGTAGGGTTTAAAAGTGAATGAGAGAAAACAGAAATAGGAGCACCTAGTGTTGATGACTTTCTCTAAGAATTTAGACTGGAAGGAAAGAGAGGATAATAGTTAGTAGGGATGGTCAGATCAAGTAAGGGTTTTTTAAGGATGGGGTAGTTGTGGGCGTGTTCATAGGCAGCAAAGAAGCAGCCAATAGGGAAGGGGAGATTGAATGTTTTAGATAGAAGGAATAATATCTTGGAAAAGATGAGAGGGTAGATGGAAACATCCAATGGTCCATATGGGAACGTGCATTCTTTAGCATTATTACAACTGATAAAACCTCATTAATTTTTGACATTAAAATGTAAAGTGATGAAGATAGACTAGATTAGAGGTTCTTTATTCTTTTATGTGTCTTGAACCCCTTTGACAATCTAGTATAGCCTGTGAATCCCTTCTCAGGATCATATTTTTTAAATACATAAAAGAAAATACGTAGGATTGCAAAGAAAACCAATTATATTGAAATACAGTTATCAAAATACTTTTTAAAGCAAATTTATGGCCACAGGTTAAGTTCTCTTGCACCTCTAAATCTAAGACTATGACTTCAATGGAACTCTTTGATTGAGATGATGTGTATAATCCTTCCAAGATGGAGGTCATGATCCACCCATGCTTCTCTCATCCTGTCTGACGCCAGTTCACTTCCACCCATAAATGCTGCACTGGGAGCCTTTTTCTACTTCTCTTAACATTGTGTGGAGACACTTGGAGTCTGGGTGCTGTCTTTCTCTTTGCTTTCACTGTCACCCCATGACTGACCAGCCCACCTTCTTTTCTGATTCTCTCTGGCTCAGATGACATTGTTTATATTACTCATCTTGCCCAGTTCTTGGCTGGCAATATGGCATAGCCTCCTCATTCTCAAGGTATTCCTCTCCATTGGCTTTTTGGGTGACCCTCAACTTCAGCACTTTGGAGACAGAGGCAATCCATGCAGTATCAACATAAAAACATGCTGTTACTAAAAAGATGGCCCCTTGTTTTGGGGAAGAGCTTAGGTTGTAAAAAGAACCAAATCAAATAATTTCACAAAATAAATAAAATTCTGCCCTCAAATTTAATTCTGAGCCCATCTTATTATCTATATTTAATAACATGTGATGAGCTCTATGAGTTGTCCATCCAAACTGCTGTGTGCCAGGCTTGGGGGATACAAATATAGTAATGAGACCTTCCCTGACTTCAAGACCCTTATATTTCCCTAGGTACAAGATATGGACAGATCAGTAAATACAGAATGTTTTCACAATAAATATACCCTACCACAATGTGGGTGGGGGTGGAAACTCATCCTTGACAGAATCAGGAAAGAATTCTTGAAGAAGCTAGCATCTGAGCTGAGTCTCGGAAGGAAAAAGAAATATTAAGGGGCAGAACTGAGGTATGAGAGTAGCCTGTGCAAATTTACCAAGGGAATTGGAGAAGAAGCATTTATATAGGGCCTGTTATGTTCCAGACTATGTTAAGTACCTTTTGCAAATACTATCTCCTTTGATTCTCACAACCCTAGGAAGTAGGTGCTATTATATCCACATATAATAGATTCAGAAACTGGGGCAAACCCAAGTTAAGTGACTTGCCCAGGATCACACAGCTCCTAAGTGTCTGAGGCTAGGTTTGAACTCTGGTCTTCACTCCAGGCCCAGCACTCTATCCACTGCACCATTAGCCACCCCTAAAATATAAAGACAGGAGATAGAATGTTTTATATAGGGAAAAGTGACTGGAGTACTGAATAGATGCAAGGAGGAGTAATGTGTCCTCATCAGCCTGGAAAGGGGGGCTAGAGTCTGTCTATAAAGAGCTTTAAATGCCAAAGGATTTAAAGTTAATTGGAAAGGGCTTTGGAGATCTACTCTAATACCACCCCCACTCCATTGTATGGATGTGTAACAAGAGATAAAACGACCCTCTGTGCTAAGCTGCACAGTCTGGATTTGAAGGCAGATCCTCTGGTGCTAAGTTCATCGCCCTTTCTGTACTCTTACCTGCCTCAGGGTTCAATCCAATCACCTCTGTCCTAATGATGATCTGGCCTGTCTCAGTTTCTCCCAACCTGGAGACTTTGAGGGGAGCTGGTATGGTTCTAGGACATTGCTGAAGTTTGGGAGCCATGCTTAGATTCCCTGGGTGGTCGATCCAATTCCAGATCCAGCAGGGCTCACTCTTTTAGATGAGGAACCAGGTCTCCCTTCTCAGACCAGGACATGAGCCATGCCTGGGGACCTCTACCTATTGAAGGATGATCAGAAATCAGCCTCTGAGTTGATTCTGAAAGCCTTTGGGATACAAGGTTCTGGGACATCCTCAGAGCAGCCAGAGAGGGTCCCAACAAAATCATGACCCTGGGCCTAGTTTAGGGAGCAGTGAGGTCAGTACTGAAGAATGGCCAGCAGAGGGCAGGTAGATACTGCATTTTAGCTTTGCCTGGGACTCCAGTTTCTGGGAGAGCCCTTTGGTATTGGGGGTGGGGGGGGGCATTTAAGTTGGGAGGAAACCTGGCAAAAAAACAAACCTGGGTCTTTTGATGTTGTTTTTCCTAACCTTTGGGGAGAATCGATAAGAAGGAGATGTGAGAGGGAGTAGATGGGGGATGGCATTTCTTTCCATCTGCTTTCCATCTTGGTGCAAGGTCAAGAGCCTTGGGCTGATTCATCAGAAAACTGGATTCTAGTCCCTGTTCTGTAACTGAGTCTGTATGACCTTTAGCCATAAAAAAGCCAGATCTGAATGATAACTAGTTGTGACAATGGGTAGAGTGCTGGACTTAGGAAATAAAAGTTCAAATCCTGCCCCAGCTGCATGATGCTGGGCAAATCACTCCTACTCTGTCTCAATTTCCTCAACCGTAAAATGAGATTAATAATACCATCTCCTTCCTGGGTTGTATTTGGAAAGCACTTTGCAAACCTTGAAACATTCTACAAATGCTAGCTACTATTATTGTTGTTATGACACAGTCATTTTTGTATAGGATCATAGACTTAGAGCTGAGAAGGACCTCAGAGGTCCTCTACTCTTTCATTTCATTTTCACATTTATCCCATGAGTTGTCCATTTTATTTTATTTTATTTTATTTATTATTTTTGGTTCTTTGGAGGGGTAAGGTAGGGCAACTGGAGCTAAGTGACTTGCCCAAGTGACTTGCCCAAGCTAGTAAGTGTTCAGTGTCTAAGACCGGATTTGAACTCAGGTCCTCTTGACTCCAGGGCTGGTGCTCTATTCACCCCGCCACCAGCTGCCCCCGAATTATCCATTTTAGAGGTAAGAAAACTGAGAGATTGAGAAGATGGTGTTGCCCTCTACAGTAATAGAGAAGATGGGAGGTGGGGAGGGCTGAGGATGAAAGAAAAATGAGTCAGAGAAAGGAGCCTGTAAACAGGGGTAGTATAGGAAAGGGCCTGAGCTTTCCTAAGGGATCTTTAGGGATCGTCTGAGCTGGTTTCTTTAAAGAATACATTACTTCATCCCTGTCTGTGGTTTCTAATGAGTACAGAATAGTCTTCTGTTATTGAATTTCCTTTTCTTTTATATTTGAAGATCTTTCTCCTGGCTCCTTACAGAATTTATTGTTAAACATTTATTGTTAAATTTAACCACAACGTGTATTATAGAGTCTGGGGTAGAGTTTTTTTTGGCTTGTTTATTTTCTGCAAGCAATCTGTATATATTTTAAAAATTAGTGCCTTGTTCTCTGTATTCAAATGTTTTGAGCACTTAATTTGCTCTCTTGGAATACCCCTGAGCTCTTTGTTACATCAGGCATTGTTTCTGTAGCCAAAGACTAAGAAAAGGCCAGAGCCAGCAAACATTGAAATATCAAAGAGTGTCCTGGCATTGACCATGAAGGGTTCAGAGTAAACAATAACGCTGGTTTGGGGTGCTCTGAGAGAGTAGGACCCAGGCAATAAGCCTAGGTCATCTAGCCAAAAAATCAGGCCAAGGGATTGCAACTTTGTGAGCAAATAATGCTGCAGGATGCTGTTAGGTGAAACAAGGATGGGTATATTAAGTGCATCATGGGAATGAAACAATATAGGGATTGACTATGTAGCTACAAATATAGATTCAATCCTGTTTATAATAACAAGATTTTAATTCTTCTTTTAACTGAAAAATGAATATTTACATTTTCTCAGGATGTTGTGGATATTGTTTTATTCCTTTGTATTTTGTTCATGGCTGATAACAAATTTATGAAAGTTAAACAGGCTTTTTTGTATTTTTAATTTTATACTTTTGTAGAATGTGAATGTCTGAATGGAATTGTTGTAGTGTTGAAGGTATCACATTGTGTACCCTTTGGTTGCTGCTCAGTCATTCAGCTGTGTCTGACTCCCCATGACCTCATGTACCATACTGTCCATGGGATTTTCTTGGCAAAAGATACTGGAGTAGATGCTGCCATTTCCTTCTCCAGTATCTCCCTTAGAGTTCTATAACCTAAGGAACACGCCAGGCAAAAGAAAGCCCTAGGGGATCACACAGACAGAAGGATCCCCCATTCTAATACCAATCTCTCTCTCTGTCTCTCTGTCTCTGTCTGTCTCTCTCTCTCTGTCTGTCTGTCTCTGTCTCTTTCTCTCTCTCTCTCTCTCTCTCTCTCTCTCTCTCTGTGTCTCTGTCTCTGTCTCTCTCTGTCTCTCTGTCTCTGTCTCTGTCTCTCTCTCTCTTTCTCTCCCTCTCTCTCTCTCTCTCTCTGTCTCTGTCTCTGTCTTTCTCTCTCTCTCTCTTTCTCACTCTCTCATTCTCTCCATCACCAATTCCAGGTTTCCCCAGCATCCCAACATCCTTCAAGTCCCAGCTAAACTCTTACTTTTCCTCCTTAATCTTAGTGCTTTCTCTCTAAGACTATCTTCAATTAACCCTGTAATATATTGTTCATTCATAAATGTTGTTTCCCCATTGGACTGTGAGCTCCTTGAGAGCAGGGACTACTTGCCGTTTTTTGTATCTCTAGCAATTAGCACAGAACCTGGAACGTAGTAGACGATGAATAAAGCTTGTTGACTTGACTTCATGTGACTTGATTCTACCTCCTTTATAGTAGCCTGAAATTAGAGCTCTATTCCTTTGAGCTAAAGTATTGAAAGCCATTTTTATAATGCATATTTGTCTGAGAAGTGATAGACCGGAAGGCCCTCCTTTCCCCTGTGACAGTTAGGAAGAGCAAGGCCCTGATGATGCAATGGTTTAAGGTCTTCGAGATGGAAGGAGAAAAGTATCCACTTGATGTGGGAATCCACAAGCTGGGCCAGGATTGGAAGAATGCAGGAAAGGCAGACTCAGTGAAGACTATGACTTCTGTAGTCTTGGTTTCTCCTTTGGGGCTTTGTATGAGTCAGACTTTGATCCCTCTTATGCTCTAGGACAGTGTGGACTGGCCCTGCTTAATCCTGGATATAGTGGCTAAGATTAGGCCACACTTTCTCTTGGAATTCCCGAATTTTTGACCCAGTTCGTCAGTGGCTTTGACCATAGCGCTTTTTCTGTCTTCTTCTAACAAAGTTCCAAACCCAGATTGACTACATCACTTATTTTGAGCCAGGCAAGTCAGACTTGTTGATAGCAGGTCTCTTGTAGGGCCACAGGTGTTTCACTGTTCTGCCCCCCTTTCTCCTCCAGGTATGGATTTCCTGAGCTCTATTGTCAAGGCCTGGACACTATGATGTTTGGGCAATGGTCTGGCCCTATGTCTTACTGTGTCTCCTGTAGGGCTGCCTGTGCCCTGAGCTGTCTGGGTGACATACTTGCCTGGGCACTGCACTGTAATGCCTGGGCTCTAAAATGCCTGAGTGCTGATCTAGTCCTACGTCCTGCTGTTCTCCCCAGGTACTGCTTTGGCTCTCCACTCCTCCTACCTGTCTGACCTCTCCTTCTCATCTAGCTCATGCCCTCTCACCGTAGGTATTCCACAAGGTTCTGTCCTGGGCCCTCTTCTCTTCTCCCTCTACCCTACTTCACTTAGTCATCAGCTCCCATGTCTGTGCTGATGATCCTCAAATCTGCCCCAAACTCTCTGCTGACCTCCAGTCTCACACCTTTCAGGTACCTCAAACTAGATGTCCAGTAGACATCTTAAACTCAACATGTCCAAAACTGAACTCATTATCTTTCCCTCTAAATCCTCCCCTGTCTCCTGTCTTTCCTATTACTGTAGAGGGTAACACCATTCTCCCAGTCCTTCAAGGCTCAAAACCTAGGAGCCACCCTGGCTTCCTAATTATCTCTCACATATTGAATCCATTTCCAAGGCCTGTCAATTTCACCTTTGCAATATATATTAAACATATCCCCTCCTCTTCTCTGACACTGCCACCGCTCTGGGGCAGACCCTCATCACCTCATACCTGAACTATTACAATAACTGTCTCTTCCCACTCCAATCCATCTTCCATTTAGCCGCCACAGTGATTTTCCTAAAAGAAAGGTCTGACCATCTCTCTCTCTCTCTCTCTCTCTCTCTCTCTCTCTCTCTCTCTCTTTCAATCTCTTTCTCCCCCTCCCCCTCTCAGTGAACTCCAGTATAAACTCCCTATTACTTCTAATATCAGATACGAGATCTGGCATTCAAAGCCCTTTGTAACCCAGTCGCCTCCTACTTTTCCAGTCTTCCTGCACCTTAGTCTTCACCACACACTCTTTGATCCAATGACACTTGTATCCTAGCTGTTCCACGAACAAGACACTCCATCTCTTGGATCCAGGCATTTTTTCTAACTGTCCCTCATGCCTGGAATGCTTTCTCTCCTTATCTGTACCTCATAGCTTCCCTGGCTTCTTTCAGCTTCTAACTAAAATCCCATCTTCTATAGAAAGCCTTTCCCAGTCACTTTTAATTCTAGTGCCTTCCCTTTGTTAATTTTCTATTTATCCTATATATAGATTGTATATACATATTTGTTTGCATGTTGTCTCCCCCATAAGTTGTAAGTTCTTCATGGGCAGGGGCTCTTTTGATAGTATTTAAAATTTTTTTTCATTAATTCAATAAACCTTTATTAAGTGCTTACTATGTGCCTGGTACTGTTCTAAGTACTGGGGATATAAAAAGAGGCAAAAACCAATATTTGTCCTCAAGGAGCTTACAATCTAATGGGGGAGGACAATATGCAAATATTTCCAGCACTTAACAGAGCTTGGCACGTAGTAGGCACTTCATAAAGGTTTATTGACTGACTGACTATACAGCATCTCTCTCCTGCTGTGCTTTAGGCAGGTCTGCCTGGACACTGAGCTGCCTGAGTGCTCTCTTCTGGCTCTTTCTGTTGCTATGGCTTAAGAAGGAATATCTGCATGCAAGTTGTCTGGGCATTGGTCTCACCCTGTCTTCTGCACTGGGTGCCATTCTGCCCCCTTCTGGTCTTCTCTCCTGCTTTGGGTCTGCTCTGCTGCTTACCTCAATCCCTTGCCCACCATCTAATCCCTCTTCTACTTGACATCCCTTCAAAATGATTGAAATAGTTCATAGGGTTTCTCTTCTCTGGCATAAATGTTTGTATTACTATTGTTTTTAGCATTTTATACTTTACAAAGAACCAACCCAGAACCAAGGATGTTGAACCCTTTTCATGACTGAGAAATGAAAGTCCTTGCCTTGCCCAAGGCTTCACAGAACATCAATGGTAAGACCCAAATAAGACAGAGCACTGAGCCAAGCCAGCAGAGTTGGCTTCAGGTCCCCACTCAGCCGTTATTAGTTATGTGACCTTGAATAAGTCCTGTCCCTTTTCTGAGGCTTAGCTGTGTTGTCAGTAAATGAGTGCAAACGGATTAGGTGAACTTCTAGTTCCAATTCTATGAAACCTTAGTCTACTGACTTCTGTCAAATGCTATCATCTCTCAAAGGAATGAGGGTGAATGATAAAAATAGCAGCTACTTTAATCATCTAAGCCAACTGGTTTCATTCCTTGACCTTAGCTCCCCTTTATCCCTCCCCTATTTCAGGGGACAGATGAAATCAGCAGGGTTTACCTCCTGGTCGTTAGAGGAAGGCTCATTAATCTGGTCTTATTCATAGTTTTCCTGCCATACTGGGCTGGGCATTTGTCAGAGATGTTGACATTCAGCTTGGCTTATTCATGCTTCTCTCCTGCCCTCATCTTTCTCCCACCTACCTCAATGCCTCAAATGGGACTGAGGTAGAGGAACAGTTCAACACCCTGAACTCACAGGTGAAGCTGGAGAACAGAACACTAACCTGGACACCCTGCAGTTAAACAACATTTAGTTCAATGAATGCTTATTAAAGACTCAACTGTGTCTAGAGCACTGTGCTAGGCTAGGGGAGATAGAGTTTATCATAATGGTTTATTGATTTGGATAATCTTTTTTTTTTAAAGACATCTTTCTTTGTTCATCAGATTCATCATATTTCTGTTTTCAATTTTGTCTATTTCTCCTCCAATTTTTAAGAATTCCTCCAACGTGCCTGTTTTGAGATTCCTTACTTTCTTTCCTCATTTAAAAAAAATCATGTGATATTCATTGATGTGTTTTCCTCTTATTTTGCTAATATGTGGTTTCACAGCTATACATTTTCTTCTAAGAACTGTTTTGGCTATATCCCATTCATTTCAGTAGGCTGGAGTGATAGCATTAAAAAAGGAAACTGACCCTCATAGACCCCACAGCCTAGTACTGAGGTAAATATATGCAAGCAAACATATATACAATGTTACATGAGGACTGCATTAGGGAAGTGTTAATAATAATCATAAAATCAATAATTGGCATTTTTAACACTTTTAGGTTTGACAAGGGCTGTGTATATGTTATCTCATTGGAGTGTCACAACAACTCTTGTAAGACAGATGCTATTATTATGCCCACTTTACAGATAAGGAAACTGAGGCACAAAGCAGTTTAAGTGATAGTGTAACACAGCTAATAAGTTTCTGAGGCAGAATTTGAACTCTGATTCCTGATTCCAAATCCAGCTCTTTGTCCACCACGCTATCTAGTTCCCTCGGGTAAAAACCAAGTGTTCTGGTAAAGTTGGAAGGGAGAGGAGGTAAATTTCCAGGTGGGATAAATGTGGCGGGGTTAGGGAGAGTAGGAACCAGAGGACTCCTGGAGGAGATGGCATTTGAGTTCTCTAAAGCTCAAAGGACTCATCAATCTCAGAGCTATCTAGTTTAATCTATATTAGAGTGGGATTCCTTTCCATAACAACCCTTTTGTTCCACCTCAGAAGCTGGAAGCCGTCGTCTAGCCTCTGCTTGAGGATGACCAGTGATGGAAATTCACTTACCTTGAGCCAGCCCTGTTCACATTTGAACAGCTCTAATTATTAGGAAGTTTTCTTTATATGGATAAAAAACTGACCTCTCTTGAACTTCCACTTGTTCTTCCTAGTACTTCCTTCCAGGTGGAAGTAAACAAGTCTATTCCATCTTCACATCTTATGTCAAAGAAAAAATGGCCAACTGCAGTTACTCAGAAATAAGCAATATAAGAAATGAGCAATTCCACTATAGTCAGGGTCAAACAAGACCTGGCACTTCTACTATAAACCACAGGAGATCTTGAAATATAATATTCCAAAAAGTAAGAGACTTAGGTTTACAACCAGAAATAATTTACCCTGCAGAGCTGACTATAATACTATAGGGGAAAAATGGGTCTTTAATGAAATAGAGAACATTCAAGCATTCCTGACAAGAAAATAAAAAGGCTTAGACTGAGTAGGAATTATTGAAATCTAAACAGAAGAGTCCAGAAAGACCTAGAAAGGCTTGAAGGTTACCTTGTAAGTTCCAAAGGGCCTTCAATTGTCAAATGGAGCTATATATAGCAAAGGAAGTTTCCTTATTAGAATAAGTTAACACTAACAGGAGGGTGAGCCCTAATCTTGGTCTGGATTGGCAGAAGTCATAAAACAGAGCTGTGTCTTTAGTACAAAACTGAGGCGAATTCTGATTGCTTGTCTTGTTCTTTTAACATTCATTTTATGTATAGAAAATAAATATTTGTCCCATAACTAAAATATGTAAATATAAGCCACTGGTGTTATTATAATTCCAATTTATTCTGGTATTGGTAACTGCCTCTTCAATAATGTTTTCCAAGTTCAGATTTTCATGTCAGAATTTCTTAAAGTGGGGAATTCTCCAGCCATCCTGGGGAATTCTGCAAAATAAGGTTTGTGAAGCCACAGAAATGGGAAAGGTGCTAATTGCTCAAATGGTTGATATCTCCTCAGCTCGTCAAAACAGCAGAATTGGACCCAACGCAGAATTATATTGCTGGCTTCCATCCTCATGGTGTTCTGTCTGTTGGAGCCTTCACCAACTTCTGTACTGAAGGCACCAATTTTTCTTCTGTGTTTCCTGGGATCCGTTCCCACCTGATGATGTTGACTTTTTGGTTACAGCTTCCTGTCTTTAGAGACATTATCATGAAAGTAGGTATGTATTTTTCTCTACCCTACCTCCCCTTCTTCACCTGCCCATATATTAGGGTGGGAGGAACAGTATTAAAAGAAAACAGCAAATAGGTCTTACTTTTCTACCAAAGAGAAAGTGGTCTGATAGGCAACAAGACAATCATATAAGAATTGGGAATCATTGAACCTTGCTCCTGGAGTCAGAAACACTGGGCAGTGGACCTTAGGATGGAATTAAGTGACTCAGGTTCAAGTACTTTATCTGCCACTTACTATCTGTGTGACCTTAAGCAAATGACCTAACCTCTCTGGCCTCAGTCTTCTCATCTATAAAATGAGTGACCTCTGAAGTCACTTCCAGTTCTAAATCTAGGAAACTCTGAAAGATATCAAAGTTTGAATAACCTTTAGAAGCACTCATCTATTTTGCCCTCTAAGTTTATAGATGAGAAAGCTGAAACCGGTAGAGGGAATTTGATTCTGCTAATGTCAAACAGATATTTGAGTAGCAGAACTAGGATTCAAACCCAGGCTTTCTGAATCCAAATTCAGTACTTGTCTTATTATACCACACTCTTTGAAAATGACACAGAAGGGAGAAGATAGACAATATCCACCTGTGGGAAGCTTCTGTTTTCATGGAGGGATGATAGTTTCTATATCTCCTGCTTCTATTTCACTCTTACACTAGTTCCTAGAGGTCTTTCACAGTTTCCTCTGAGACTGTCCATGTCATCATTTCTTTTGATACAATAACATTACTTTATATTCATATACTATAATTTATTTAGTGATTCTCCAATACATATGCACCCTGCAATAACCTCAGGGTTATTTTTTGCTACTATAAATATTTTTATGCAAATGGGTCCTTTTCTTCTTTCTTTGTGCTCTTTCGTGTATAGACCTAGTAGGTGTATTGCTGGGTCAAAGGGTATAAAGAACAGTTGATTGACTTTTTGTTAATGGTATCCTCCTCTTAATTCAATCCAAATCACATTAGCTTTTTTGAGTGTCACATCACACTTCTAATTCATATTGAGCTTGCAGTCCTTTAAAATTCCAAGATCTTTTGCAGAACAACTGTCTATCAATTCTTTCCCCATCTTGGGGTTGCCTTTCTGTAATCAAATGCAAGACTTTACATTTATTTCCATTGAATTTCATCTTGCTTGAGTTAATCCAATACTCTAGTTTGCCAAGATCCTTTTAGGTCCTGTCACCTACCGTGTTAACTCTCTCTGCCAACTTTGTGTTATCTTCAAATTCAATGAGCCCATCACTTATATATTTATCCAAGCCATTGATACAAGTGTTTAATGGCGCAGACCCTCCCTTGGAGACATCCTGCCACATTAACCCTGAACTATTAACAACTACACTTTGAGACTATCAACCAAGTTCTGAATATGTCTGATTATATTACTCCATTGCTCTCCATGTTTTCCAGAGGAATAGTAAGAGACACTTTATCAAAAGCTTTGCTAAAATCTAGATATATTATCTCCACAGCATCCTACTTATCTACTAGTATTCCTGTCAAAAAAGGATATGAGGATATATTGGCATGAACTGTTATGGAGCCATGTTAGGTCTTTGGAATCACTGCTTCCCTTTCTAAATGTTGCCAACCATCTTTTTCATGATCCAGCTTAAAATTTTGCCAGAAATCAAAGTCATATTCATGACCCATAGTTGAGGGATTTGGATTTCTTTTCTTTTTTTTTGAAATTTGTAGCATTTGTCCTGTTATTTCATGCTGCTTCCCCCATTTTCCATGTTCTTTCAGATATCACTAAAAGCAGCTCATCTATTATACCTGCCAGTTCTCTTAGTACCTAAAGGTGTAGTTCATCTCAGCTTGTTGACGTGACTTCATCTAAAGGAGCAAAGTGTTCTCTTACTGTCTCTCCTGTGTCTTGGGTATCAGCTCCCTGTTAGTCATGTTTGCTATGTCACTTCCAGTATAAAGGTCATCCTCCACGGTGGAGAAAACAGAAGCCAATTAAGAATTTAGCAGCTCTGTCTTCTCTTTATTATCAGTTATCATCCAACCCACCCACAAATGGAGGTTATCTTCCTTTTTCTGCCAACGTCACTAGAAAATCCATTTTTGTTTTTCTTGACTTTCTTGGGCCACCTCAGCTCATTCAGAGTTTTAGCATTCCTCCACTATTGTTATAGGACCATGCATCTTTGTTACATTCATCTTCTGTACTGTTGCTTGCTTCCATCTTCTGTATGTTTTGTGTTTTTTAATCAAAGTTAGTTGTTGAGTTCCCCATTCATCTTATTCAGACAAATTCCATTCTTCTTCTTCAATGGAAGTTTTCTTTTGTGGCTTCAGAATTTAATTCTTGAGGATCTACTTTCCTTTCCCCTCTCCAAAGCACTTTATGCCATTGGCATCCTCCTCTGAACTCCAAAAACTGTTTTTTTTTTCAAATTCTAGGATGTATGTCAGACCATGTAAATGTTCCCTCTCCTTCAGCAAATGCTAGGATGGAAAATCTCCATCATTTCGATCCTGGTAGTAACTTCTCTCTTGTTAGTGAGAATCATATCCAGAAGAGGATTTTCCATTGTAAGTTCCTCCACCTTTTTTATTATGTTTTTATTCATTTAAAACTCAAACACAAAATGACCAAAAAAAGAAGAACATTTCCATGTACACAACATAGCACCACAAAAGAAGAGAATTTCCATTTACATTGTTTATTTCTTTTCTGGAAAACTGTGTAATAAATACTACACATCATTTGCAAGCTCCCCTGCTTTTTGTGGTTCCTGCTCATTTTTGTGTTGTTTTATGCCATGTACTTTTTATGTTTTTTTCTCTTTTCTTCCCCATCCTCTGACTAGAGAAAGCTATCATTAAACACAAACATATGTGTGTATATATATATGTGTGTGTGTGTGTGTGTAATAGATGTGTGTATATACATATGTATGCATATATACACATTTGTTCTATATGGTTTTATATATGTGTGTATAAATATATGTAGATAGACACATATGTGCACATGCACGTGTGTGTGTGTGTGTGTGTGTGTGTAAAACCATAGTGTGTGTAGTTCTATTTATCAGTTCTTTCTCTGAATGTGGATAGCATCTTCCTTCTTAGATCCTTTATAGTTGATTTGAAATTAATTGATCTTTAAATGTTTGGTAGAATTCACTTGTAAATCCATCTAATCCTGATATTTTTTCCTTAGGAAGTTCATTTATGGCCCATTCAAAGTTTATTTTAGAAATTCTGTTTCCTCTTCTGGTAGTCTAGGCAGTTTATATTTTTGTAAATATTCTTCTATTTCACTTAAATTATCAAGTTTATTGGCAAAAATTGGGTGAAATAACTCCTTGTAATTACTTTAATTTCATCTTCATTACTGGTATATTCACCCCTTTTATTTTTAATACTAGTGATTTGGTTTTCTTCTCTCTTTTTAAAAAAATCATATTAACCAATGATTTATTTAACTTATTGGGTTTTTTTCATAAAGCCAACTCCTAGTTTTATTTATTCCTCTACCTTTTGAAAGATGAAATAATCACTAAGAAAACTTAGGAAGTTATTATTTACTTTGATTTTGGGGAAGAGGGAGAGAGGGAGGGAGAGAGAGAGAGAAGGAGAGGGAGAGAGAGAGAGGGGGAGAGGAGAGGGAGAGGGAGAGAGGGAGAGGGAGAGGGAGAGGGAGGGAGAGAGAGAGATCCAGCAGAAGACTGCATAATTGAAGTTCCTCAGAACTTCTGCCCCGGTGGACTATAGTATTTTCTAAGCACTTTCATACTTTCCCCAGGGGGTAGGTAATTCATTCAAGTATTCCCATTTTATAAAGATGGAAAATGAGGCTAAGAAAAAGTGGCCAAGCAGCTAGTCAGTATCAGCACTGGGATTATAACCCAGTTCTCCTGACTGCAAGTCCTTTCTTGATGGCTCTTCAAGAATGAAGGGAACATACCCACATGCTCATTACTTGGGATGCAACAATAATGAAGGGAACATTAGAAATTTATTACCATACTTGCTTTTGAGACATGCACTATCTTCTATACATTTGCTCTCCTGTACATTGCCTGGCCTGGACCCCGGGTAATACTGGACCCTCTCCTTGTTTGCATCTCCCTCCAGGGAACAGGGCAAGCTAAATCCATTCATACTTGGGCATTTCCATCATCCAGGACTTTCCTGTCTTCTTCCCTATCCCATCTCTACTAGGGTTGGTATCATCAGACAAGGAGTGTGTCTCATACCTTATGAGCAAGAAGGAAGGAGGAAACCTGCTGGTTATTACTGTGGGAGGAGCCAAGGAGACCCTGGATGCCCATCCTGGAGATTATACAGTGCTACTGAAGAACCGGAAAGGATTTGTCAAACTCGCCTTGATTCATGGGTAAGAGCCATCTCAGCAAGATCCATTCTTGGGTTTTCAGTCACTCTAAAGCCAAAATCAATTATATTTTGATACTGACATGCTCAGTCCTAGGTCAACATAGATTATATTTTGATGAGGAGAAAGATTAATTTTCACTGACTCACAGAAATTTAGAGTCAGTAGAGGTGTCAGCCATCATCTAGTACAACCTAGACCTAAAAGAAGTCCTCACTATAACATGCCTTACAAGTGGTCATCCAACTTCTACCTGAAGACTTTTTGTGAGTGCAACCCACTACCTCCCTAGGCCACTTCTTCTACTTCTTCTTCTTCTTTTTTTTTTTTTTGCTTTTTGGAGGGCAATTGGGGTTAAGTAACTTGCCCAAGGTCACACGGCTAGGTTTTTATTTGTGTGTGCGTTGTGTCTGATGCTGGATCCGAACTCAGGTCCTTCTGACTCCAGGACCAACGCACTACTCACTGCACCACCTAGCTGCCCCCACTTCTTCTACTTCTTGACAGCTCTGATTGTTAGGAAGTTTTTCCTAGAAAGCCTAAATTTGCCTCTCTGCAACTTCTAGTCAATCACTGCTTTCCTTTCTCTTCTCTGGAGACAAACATAACAAGTCTTCCACATGATAGCCCTCAAATACTTGGGGAATTTTTGTGACATTCAATCTCTTGATAAGACATTATATTTTTATGGCAATGTGTCTGATACAGTACTGATACAGATTCTGTTTATCTGGAGAAGATTTTTGGTGACTTAGTTTAGGAGTTCGCAGGAGGTCTTCAAGGATAGAAGTGATTGGTTTTTCTTGGTGACTTGCTTTTCCCTTTAGTAGCAAATGCTTTCTAAATGAGTAATTTTGTGGCAAGCCTAAAGGCACATCAAAGAAAATGAAAGATAAAACTTAGGTATCCTAGGAAAGCTTATTAAAAGACATTTTGAGTCCCAAACAACCATATGTGGTGACAGTAAGGACACAGTTACTTATTCTCTCAGTTCTTTCTTACCTGATTGATGGAATTCCACAATCCTATATCTGCTGGTGACTCAGCCTCCAGTAAACATAATATGTGGTCCCAGTTCATAGAATGGCAATAGATAAACAACTTCCCACTTTTCTCCCTTTATGTAGGAAGAGTCCCATCTCTGGCATGTGTAGGTGATACTTTAATTTTCTCACTTCCCTGAGATTCTAAGTTGTTGTCATTTGTTTCCACTTGAAAATCTCCAAGCTGGGATCTTAGAGCATTACAATTGGTTGGGGAGATGAAGGACAATGAGACCCTAGCTTACTCTATACTGAGTAAATTCATTATTCCCTGCAGAGGGATCCAGTCCTGCCCCAGTTAACCTGGGTTGGGATAGATGAAACATTTCTTATCTATATAGACCCATACCTGGGGGTAACAAATAGCAACAAAGAAAAAGACCAAGATACCATCAAACTTGTCTTTTGTTTTCTTAATTCTTAACTCTCCCAGAGTGGGCTCCAGACTTTTAAAGCATGCTTTAAGTATGTTATCTTTATAGTGCAATGAACATATTAACATTCACTCTGAGTTTTCATTCATTTCTACATATATTAAGATATCTTATATGATAAATGCTAATAGTTAGCATTTACATAGTGCTTTAGGGTTTGCAAAATGCTCTATCCTCTGGGTGGGGAACCTGTGGCCTCAAGGCCACATGTGACCCTCTATGAACTCAAGCTTGGTCCTTTAGTTGAATCTAATCTTCACAGAACAAATCCCCTTAATAAAAGGATTGGACTCAATCAAAAGGCCACACCCAATGACCTAGAAGGCCACATGTACCATCATCCAACAACATTTGAAACACAGTGCAACACATTTGCAGAGGGATAGTGTGTCCAAAGAAAAGCAATGAAGATGGAGAAGGACCTTGAACTCAAGGTGGCATATGCAGGACCATATTAGAAAATGGGGTTTAGCCTGGAGAAGCAACAGTTATGTGGCACAATGGATAGAGCACTGGGCCTAGAGTCTGGATGAACCTGAGTTCAAATTCCATTTCAGATACTTCCCAGCTGTGTGACCCTGGGCAAGTCACTTAACCTCTGTTTGCCTGAGATTCCTCAGCTGTAAAAATACTCATTATAATAATAGCCCCTGCTTCCTAGAATTGTTGTGGAGATCAAATGAGATAATATTTATGTAGCCCTTAGCATATTTATTTAAATATTTATTGAATTTATAGAAATGCTTATTTTATAGAATTTATAGAAATCTTGCTCCCTTCTTCCACCCTCACCCCCAAGGAGAGATGAGATAGTATGCAGTATTTAAGGTTTTCACAGGGAAGGACTGTTTGGTCTTTTTGGTTTGCTCTGCAGGGCAGAACTAGGAATGCATGTTTGGAAGTTAAAAAGAAACAAGGTTAACCTGAAGCTATTTGAGTTATTAGAGTGGCCCCAAAGTGGAATCAGCGGCCTCAGGAGGCTGTGGGTTCCCCTTCACTGAAAGTCTTCAAGAAAAGGCTCCAAGGCAATTGGCCAAGTGTTGTTGCTGAATATATGGCATGGGTTAGATTAGATGGCTCCTGCTTAGGGCCCCTTCCAACTCTGAGACTGTATGATACAGTGCCAATGACAGGATTCCTAAGAGATCATGGAATCACAGCAGGATGTTCCTGAAGGGTTTGAAAGGGAAATAAAAATTGTGAAAGCAAGACTTATATAGCCTGCACAGCAGAAATAATTGGCAGAGTAGGAAAGCTTGAATCCACCATGGCAAGTCTCATCAAAGAAACAAACAAACAGAAAGAATAACTGATTTAAAATCTCTACCTTCCTCAAGGCTCAGATCAAGTTCTACCTCCTTCAGGAAGCCTAGCCTGATGCCCCCAGTTACTAAAATCTCCCCATCCAAAATTCTGTTGTTTTGGATTTATTTATGTAACAACAAATTGACTCCAGCTCCATGGGGTTAGGTATGCCTTCTCCCATAAGAGGCTATTCAGCTCTGGAATCATTCAGGTACCAGATTCAGTACTTGACTGGGGAAGGGGTAGGAGAGTCTAGCCTCTAAAGAGAGGAGTCATGTTCTTTTCTTCTGGGCTCTTTGCACCACCACCCTGGTGCTCCTTGAGGAAATCACCTAAAGCCTGGGTTTAGCACAAGTCTGGGGTCTCCCCAAAAGGAATCTGGAAGATAGTATATCAAGTATAGGTCAACTATTTATTTCCTCCAGACAAAAGAAATCCTTAAAACCAAGACTCTCAAGTACACATTGAGAAACACTTAACACATGGGAATGTAACCTATAACTCCTGTCATACTTTCCTGGGAATTACAAATAGTGGGGCTGCTGAGTAGCCATTCACATTCACCTCAGCTTGTCACTGTCCAAACAACTCCATCAAGGGCCATATCTTCCAGAAAGCCGGGCCATGACTTGGGTTCATCCTCTTGTTAACAGTAATCTCCTTTCAAAAGTATTATGGTACCTCCTACAAGGCAGCCAGCAGCAACTATGGGACCCAGGAACCCCTGACCTCTTAGACTCCCAGAGTTAGAAATGTCTATCCCAGGATTGCTATTTGGTCATGTAGGCTTAGCTGAGGAAAGAAACACAAGCAGAAGAGGCAGCCAGGGACTCTTTTCCAGCTCATCTAGATAGCATGTATGCTTAATGCAATGTAAAAGCAGCAACCATTGCCCACCTTCCCCCAGAGGAAGTCTCAGAGAAAAAGTTTCATTTCTCATGAAATAAGGCATTTCTCCTCAGGAGAGAGGACGAAGAAAGACTGGATTCATGCCCAGTCTCCATGTTTTTAGTAAGGGTTATAAACCTCTCTTGTCATCATGGGAACCAAAAGATTGCTGCATCATCCCATGGTCCTTCAACATTGAGAACATGTCCCCCGAAGTGGCCAGGGAGAGCTAAACTGAGCCCCATGAGGCTCCATGAGCTGCGTTCTACTCCTAACCCCTAAAGAATGTAAGCTCTTTGAGGGCAGGAGGTGCTTCATTGTTACCTTGGGCAAAAAGTCACATCAGCCAGATGGCTCAGTGAAAGAGTGTTAGATGGGGAGTAAGGAAGTCCTGAATTCAAATCCTGCCACCTACATTTGGTAGATGTGTGATCCTGAGCAAGCCACTTAACATCTCTGTATCACTTTCATTATTTTGTGAAATGGGGCTGGTAACAACACCTCCCTCCCAGGACTGTTGTGAAGATTGAATAAGATAACAGATTAAAACATCACATTAAGTACTGTTTAATATCATTTTTATTGTTGCTTTCTATCCCCAATGCATAGCGCAGGACCGAGAAGACAGTGGGCCCCTAAACAAGGTGTGTGTTCGACTGATTCCTGTTCAGACATGGTTAGGTCTCGTGGCCTCTAAAGCATCTTCTGACACTGAGATTCTATGATGCTACAGATACCGAGGCGAACTTGGGGATTAAGGACTGCTCCCTGCCCTGTGAGGATGGTGTTAGGGACTGTGACCTCAGCAGTCCCCATGCCACCATTAGAGGCCATGAGATGGTGCAGTGAATTAAGTGCTGAGCCTTGATGCAGGAAGATCTGAGCTCAAATTTGATCTCAGAGACTTACTAACAGTATGAACCTGGGCAAGTCACTCAACCTCTCTCTGTCTTGGTTTCCTTAACTGTACAATAAGGGTAATAGCAGCACCTACACCCCAGGGTTATAGTGGGGATCAAGTGAGATATTTGTAAAGTGCTTAGCTCATTGCTTGGCTAGACACATAGTAGACACATGTAATAAATACCTGTTTCCTTCCTTCCGTGACCATTGACCAAAGCTTTAGACAAAAGGGCCTAGGTGCTGAACTCAGGACCTCTACGCTACCTACACCTGAGTACCCCAAGCACGAGCATTTTCTCATTTCTTCCCCATCTCCTCCCTGTCTCTAGGGCAGCTCTGGTGCCAATGTTCTCCTTTGGGGAGAATGAAATCTTTGAACAACTAGACAATCCCCAGGGGTCCTGGCTACGCTCAATCCAGGACAAACTACAGAAGGTCATGGGTTTCCCCCTTCCACTCTTCCATGGCCGAGGGATCTTCCGGGACAGGTGTGGCCTGCTGCCCTATCGTCGTCCTGTCACCACTGTGGGTAAGTTCCCAGCATGCCAAAGGAGGTGGGATTGACATAGTCCTAGCCCTCATGGCCCTGATCCTCAAGCTCCATCCCTGCCTATATGTCCCAGCATGGCCCATGATTATACACAGACTCTTCTGATAACCCCCTTTCTGGGGAACCCCAAGACCAACAAGGATCTGCAGTCATAATGTAGCACCCATTCTGGGATTGGTTTTCCAACCTCTACTCAAATGATCAGGTTGGGTCCTCAGAGAGCAGTTGACTATTTCTCTCCTCAGGGTTTTAGGAACAACCTTAAGGAGTCGAGTGTGAATTCTAATATTGCTGCTCATGAGCCCCAGTCTAGTGTGTTCCTCTCCCTTTGATTATCAATTAGCCAGCCAGAGTTATTCAGTATTAGAAAGGTTACTTATTAGGTTGTCTAGTAACCACACTTGGTACAAAAGCCTTTCCACCCCCAAGCCTGTGGCACACACTTTCTGTGCACACACAAGGTCTCTGGGGAGAGTGGGCTCAAAATGAAAGAACACATGTAGCCAAAAGGTAATCACGACTCCTATTCATTAGAAGTCATTTCCTTCTTTCGTGGAAGTTTCATGAAGTTCTTCTTTAGCATATCTCTCTTTGTTGCTCCAAAGTTTGGCATTTGGGGAGCCCTGAAGCTGCCTGTGTTCACTGTGTTTAGCATATCTCCATTCATATCTCTCAGCTCTCAATGCAGAAGCCCTCATCGGGAGACAACGGGCAAAGTTTTCCTCTGGTTAAGGGGAGGAGGGGGAAACAGAGACTCCTTCCTCTCCCACAATTTTAAAACAAATAAACAAATCTTAAACATACAATAACAATAATATTATTGATGTATAGATATATAGTTGTTTTTCAGTACAAAATTTCTTTAAAGTGGTGTCATCAATGACATTATTATATAAATTTTGTTATAGAGATATGGTTTTTAATTATTATTGTTATTTGTATTATCTTTATCACTAAAACTATTTGTAAAGAAAAGAGGGGGAGGGAAAGGGAATGACCTTTCTAAGCCAGAGAAAGAGTTGCTCTTCATGGATATTGGAGGAGGGAGTTTGAGGTCAATCAGGTCCTGGTCCCTGAGACCCCAGGTCCATCTACATTTGCCCCTTCATTAGAAAATGGGGTTCAGCAGGGGGTTAGACACAGGAAACATTTGAAAGACCATTGGAGGGGTCCTGGGGGAAGGAAAGAATCAGGAAGCTGGGTCAGGGTGGAGCAGTGCATACTGGACTTGAAGTCAGGGAGTCTTAGATTCAAATATTGCTTTAGATATTTACTAGCTGTGTGATCCTAGACAAGTCACTTAATATCTCTGGGCCTCATTTACTTGTCTGTTAAAGAAGACAGCCAGACTTAGTGACCTCTAAGGTCCCTTCAAGCTCTAAACCTATGATTCTATGATATAATGGCCTCCATTTCATCATGCCTTCAAGGGGATTGCTTCACTGACTGAAACTTCTGGGTTGAACGGTGATAGAGGTAAGTTTTCTCCTCTGGACCTTCTGCCCATTGCTGTTGCCCGCTCTGCCCCTAGGCATCCGGTGTCTCTAAACCTGAGTCCAAGGACTAAGTTCTCGTGATGCTTAAGGATGATTCAAGGTCTTGGATGTGTCCCATTTGGCAGACAAAATAAACTGAGTCCCAATTTATTATGATCTAGGGGTCCCGTGTGATTGTTGGTCCCAGTATCAAGTTAGGTTCCAAAGTTTTCCCACTCATTGGATCTCTGTTGGGTGGGAGTACAGAAGCCTTCTCACCTTCTACCCCTGCTTTGTGTCTCCCAGTGGGGAAGCCAATTGAGGTGGAACAAAATACCAACCCAACCCAAGAGGAAGTGGACCATCTGCACCAGCGTTATATGACAGAACTGTGCAGCCTCTTTGAAGCCCACAAGACCAAATACAATGTCCCCCCAGAGCAGCACCTGAAGTTCCGATGAGCCTGCCACTTTCCATGTTCTTTCCCTCTTCCCTGCTCCTGTCCTTGGGTGACACTACAAAACAAAAGCTGTGTGGTAAAGTGGGTAGGGCACCGAACTTAAAAGTTAGTGCCCTATCCTAGGCTCAAATCCTACCTCAGACTCTCCCTTGCTGTGTGACTGGGAAAATCACTTAATTCTCTGTACCCCAATTCCTCATCTGTAAACCAAGGAGCTTGGACCTGAAGGATTCTGTTGTAGCTAAGGACTCTTTTAGTTCTAAGTCTGTAATCCAACATTCCTATGATCATTAACTATCAACTTTTGTGTTTGAGGAAATTGTCAAGAATGGGTATGAAGTTTCACTAACTTTATACACATTAAAATCAACTTTATAATTCATGATGTGAAAAGTAATCAATCATTAATTCAGAAAAATTCAGTTGTTCTTGGGGGGGGCGGGGCGGGCTGTTGAGGGAGCCTGGATTAGTTACTAGAGAAGCTGTAAGAGGTCATGAATTAAATTGGGCTGTTAGTGAGTAGGGATCAGATCAAAACCAGGACCCAAAATCAGATCATGAACTCTAACTAGGGTTTTTCCATAACACCAGGCTCATTTTATTTTGAGCTGTGAACCATATTGTCAGTAGCTCTCCTGGTATAGGCACACAGATACAATTTGGAGGATGCTGCCCAAAAAGAACCTTTGGCTTGTGCCCCACCCAAGGTTTCCTATGAAAGCATCAGAATTTATCTCATGCCTCTCCCTAATAGGGCCCAGAGCTCCCCTGCAAGCACTCAGGCTCAGACCTCATTAAACACGTTTTGTTTTTAACCTGACAGAAAAAGCAAAACACACTTATATTTGAGTCTTCACAGTCAAGAAAATTCTCCTTCCCTTTCCAGAGGCCATCAAGTAACCCTCCCTTCTTGTGGGTCCTTCCTTCTCTCAGAGTTTATACATGACATCACACCAGCAAAGGCATAGGCCCAGGTTGCTCCTTGACAGCATCATCATCTACCACGCTAGGTTTCATTCCCCTTTGGGGCCACAAAAACAGTGCAGCCTGTGGGCTTCTCTTAGGCTCTGCCCCATTTCCCACCTTGTCTTTTTGAGGTTTTAAATCACTTTCCAATGTTATCTCCATAGCCATAGTGAATCAGTGACTCACTATCACATCTGGGATCAAATATAAAATCCTCCAGCATTTAAAACCTTCCATAAGTAACCATTCTGACCCCCTGCAATTACCTTTCCAGTGTTCTTACACCTTATACCCCAGCACATACTCAGGCATTGATCCAGTGACACCAGCCTCCTTGATATTCCATAAACAAGACACTCTATCTTGTTTCTGGGCATCTTCTCTGACTGACTCCCATGCCCCATGCTCTTCCTCCTAATCTCTACTTTCTGGTTTCCCTAACTTCTTTTAAGTCTCAACTAAAATCCCACCTTTTACAGAACCCCTTTTAATTCCAGTGCCTTCCCTCTAAATTATTTCCTCTGTATCCTGTATATAGCTTGTTTGTACACATTTGTTTATTTGTAGTCTCTCTCATTAGACTGTGATCTCTGGAGGGCAGGGATTCTCTCTTGCCTCCTTTTGTATCCCCAGGTGGTTGATGAGCCACAAATTGCACCCCAATTTGGAATTATAAAAAGTTGAAAAATTTACCCGGGTATGAGTAGATCCTGTGATGCAGATAGAATTTCTGGGAGGAAGGTTCTAGGCTGTGGAGGAGATGGATTTATAAATCACGTGGGAATGAGAGGATGCCATGGAGAGATAGACCTGCAGGGAGCAGGAACACAAAGGTTTCCTTGTCTCGTGGCTGATGGAAGGCTTTGCACTGGCCCTGTGGTCTCTGGCATCCCTAGGACCTTATGAAAGGCACCCAGTAAGGGGAATCTATCACTATTGTGTGAGCTATGCTAGCCATTACTAGAGCATTGTCTCTTTGGAAAAAAGGGGAGACAAAGGGGAAGTATTGGCACTCAACAGAACAGAAACAGAACCAGAGCCAGGCCTAGCAATAGGTATCCTTGCTCTGTGTTTGATCTCTGTATCTTTACAAGCTAAGTTAACTTTCTTTTAATACCCTGACTTGTGTTGCTTGTGTCAAATCTGGCATTTACACCACTCCAATTCTTGAGGTTAGGATGACTGCCAAGAGTCCCAGATAAGTTGGCATCATTGGCAAGGGAGTGAAAATGACTCCTCAGGTCAAGCAAGGAGAAAAGACTTACCAGATTAGACCTGGCAAAGCCCCAGGCAGGAGAGAAGCCCTCAAACTCCTTCAGATGTATTAGCCAGTTTTAAAATTTCTTTCCCAGATGGATAGTTTGGGCAGATAAAATCCAGATTAAGCTCCTTTAAGAAGGAAGTATTGGTGGTTTCAGGTACCATTAAGCCTGACTACATGGAAGACATAAAGCTGTTGATTACAGAACCCCAGGAAGTAGAGGTGATCATGGAAGAAGTCAAATATTACCTTCTCCAATCTCCAAAAGGAGGGTGGAATTCTCTGGACCTGTATAAGTGTCTGGGGAAGATGGATTCTCCAGGGCTAACTGTAGCAGTAGCAACAGTAGGTCAGCTAATAAGCTTCATAGTCTCCAGTTTGGAGGAGAATGCTGTGCCCAGAAACTAACCCAAATTTGAACTAGACAGAAGGTTTGGATCCTTCACTGCTAAAGATAATTGGGCTCATGGGTTGGTTGCCCATGATCCTAATTAAGCCCAAAAAAAAAAGTACCTGAATTCAAGCACTCCCTGTGATGCAAATAGAATTTCAAGAAAGAAGTCCCTAAACTATGGAAGAGGCAGGATTCCAAGTCACACGGGAACTAGGGGGTGCTGCTGACCAGGAGCACCAAGCATGGAAGCAGCAGGAGGAAGTAAAGAAATAAAGTTCCTACTATGTGCTACTGCCCTAAGTGCTTTTAGCTACACATGATCTCATTGGATCCTCACAACTTCACAAATTAGCTGCTGCTATTATTCTCATTTAACAGTTGAAACAAAGATTAAGTGACATGTCTAGGGTCACCCAGCTAGTGAGTATCTAAGACCAGATTTGAACTCAGACTTTCCTGACTCGAGACTCGGCACTTTATCCTAGCTGCCTCCCAACATTGTTTCTAGCTCTCACTGACCTCTCAGCAGACCTGAATGGTCACTGTTCTCTGCCAGTAATGCCCCTGCCACTGCCACAGCTTCACTTGACTCCTTCATTCCAGAGGAGCCTCTGTGGGCAAGTCCAAGGAGCCTCATCAGCACATTTGTATAAACTGTGTCATAGATGGCAGCTGTTAGGAGCTTTGAGGTCCTGTGTGCCTAGCCCCGCTCTGTTTCCTTGGAATAGCTCACACAGCCAGGTGTTACACAGCACTCGTTTCCCTGCTTGATTCCTCAGACTGTGACATTTCACCTCCATTGAATTGCTTGAACTCTCTTGGGCTAATTCTTTGTGCTGTTACTAATTGCTAACTTGGCAATGACTCATGTGCTAATTGTATAAGGAGTTTCCACCTATATTTATCAGCTGGTGGCCCCAGCCTCTCCTTGGGTCCCAAAGGGTGTCTATACATAAGCTCTAACAACACCTATGATGCTGAATTTCCCATAGGTAAGGAATCTCAGGATCCTGGGTGGAGGCAGGGAGGAGCAGGGTGATGAGATAGACAGAAATGTTGCTACATGTACCCTTTGCCCATTCAGCAGCAGGGTTGGCTTTGTCCTTGGCTCAACCCGGTACCCTTCAGAGAGCCTATGATCATGCTTGTTATTAGTGACCCAGTGGACATATGACTGACACTTTGGTTGGACACCCACATCCTTCCCCCATCCTGTAGTTCTGTTTTTGCCGTTCTTGGATGCTTTCCACAGCCCAGTTCCCCTCCAGTGATGACTTGCGTTGCTTGTGTCAAGTCCAGCAGATGGCACTCATCACCCATCTGTTTCTGTCACTCAGCTGATTATTGAACTTGGCAGTTCAGTGGTGGTCATTCCCTCTCCCAGTAGACCAGCTATGTGACCTGGCCCATATGGGGCAAGTTTGCTTGTGGGTCTAATCCCACTTCTTCATTACAGCAGTTTAGATCAGGGCTGGGGAACCTGCGGCCTCGAGGGTACATGTGGCCCTCTAGGTCCTCAAGTGCCCTGGTTTAAATACACCTCTTCCCTCTTTCAAAGCCCAATTCAGAAGCCACCTTCTCCCAGACTCCCTACCTGCTCTTGATGAAAGAGATCTCTCTTACCTCAACTCTTTCATAGAAATTTGCCTGGGCCTTTCTGGTGCAATTATTCCCTCATCTCTTGTATCATTGTTATTTATATATTTAATAACAGCTAGCATTTATAGAATTTATTTAAAGTTTGCAAAGTGCCTTACACATATCATTTTAATTGATTCTCATAACAACCCTGTGATGTAGGTACTATTATTATCACACCCATTCTACAGGAGAGGAAACTGAGGGTGAGAGGTTAAGTGCCTTGACCAGGATCACACTGTTGGTAAGTGTCTGAGTCAGGATTAGAACTCAGGCCTTCCTGACTCCAAGTCTAGCATTCTATCAATTATACTACCTACCTGCTCTATTTGGATCCATCAGACTATACACTGACTGAGAGCAGGTTCTATGTCATATCTCTCTCTGTCTTGCCATTGTGAAAGGGTCTGGTGGAACTTTGTCAGGTACTTAATAAAGATGCATTGAACTGAGATTATGCTGTGGTGTAGTGGAAAGAGTGCTTTATCTCAGGTCAGATGATGAAGGTTTGGATACCACCAGCTTGGTTTTTTCTGACCAGTGGAATTCAATTTCCTTTTCTGTTAAAGGAAGGAGTTGAATTAAGTGATGCCTTCTGATTGTAAATTCTATGAGACTATAAACTGCCTTCAAAGCTGGATTAAAAATTTCCTTCTTACGGGAAGCCTGCCCTGATCACGACCACCACCACCATCATGTTTCTACCTGACCAATCTTCTCATGTTCCTCCTGGGAATTTTAGTTACTTTCACTCTTTATTTGTACTTGCTTTGTATATTTCTATATATGAACTTTTTATTGAGCTATCCTGGACCAATGGGCATAATCCTCTTGGGAGCTAAAACCTTGCATTCATTCAGCAGATGCTATCTGTTATGGATCAGGTGATGCTTATGGTCCGGAGACCTGACCTTGCAAATGAGTCAGTAAGAAATTACACATAAAGTACACAGACTGACCCTAATTTAATTTCAGGGAAGGGGGAGGGGAAGTCCTTATTACTTCACTTGGAAGTCCTGGTCCAAGACCCAGCTCTACCAATTTAGCAGAAAAAACACTCTAAGGAAATCCAAAGGGACCTAGTTCAGGGGTCACTAAACTCTTTCTGTAAAGGGCCAGATACAAAATGTTTTAGGCTTTATTGGCCAAGAGGCAAAATCAGGGATATTATGTAGACACATATAAGGAGAGAAACAGATTTCCACAAAATTTTCCTTGATGAAATTTAAAATGTAATCATAATAATTGAGTATATATATATACATATATATATATTTGGTAATAATATAATAATGAAAAGAATGGAATTCTTTTTGGGGGGAATATCATTTCACTCAATTAGGGTTCAAAATTAGTGTTTCCTTTATCAAAATCAAATGCAAATTTTCATCAGCTAATCTGTAATGAGATTTTACATATTTTAAAATATTTATTTATTTTTAGTTTTCAACATTCATTTCCACAATATTTAGAGTTACAATTTTTTCTCCCCACCTTTCCCCTACCCCCACCCCAAAATAGCAAGCCTACTGAATACCCCTTCCCCCAGTCTGTTCTCTTTTATATCCTCCCTCATCAACCCCATAACTTTCTAGTAGGGCAAGATGGATTTCTATACCCAGTGCCTCTATATCTTATTTCCCAGATGCATGTAAAAAACAATTTTTTAAAACATATGTTTTTAAAACTTTGAGTTCCAGATTTTTTTCCTCCTTCCCTCCTCATCTGCCCCCACTGGGAAGATAATCAATTCAATATAGGTTGTATATGTGTAGTTACCCAAATCATTTCCATAGTAGTTATATTGTGAAAGACTAAACCTCCATCCTATCCCACCCCCCACTTATCCTATTTTCTTCTTTGACCCTTTCCCTTTTCAAAAATGTTTGCTCCTAGCTACCCTCTCCCCCAATCTGCCCTCCCTTCTATCATCTCCCCTCTTATTCCCTACCCCCTATTATCCTGTGGGGTAAGATACCCAATTGAGTGTGTATGTTATTCCCTCCTTAAGCCAAATTCAATGAGAATAAGGTTGTCCCATTCCCTTTCATCTTCCTGCTCTTCCCCTCTATTGTAACAGTTTTCTCTTATCTCTTTTATATGAGATAATTTACACTAATCTATCACTCCCTTTCTCCTCCCAATAAATTTCTCTCTCACCTCTAAATTTTATTTTTTAGATATCATCCCTTCATATTCAACTCATCCTGTGCCCTCTGTCTATGTATACATGAGCATACATATGCCCACACTTACATATATATTTATATACTCATATACCCTCCTATACATATATATGCTTGTATGCATACATATATATATATATATATGTATTCCCTTCAACTATCCTCATACTGAGAAGAGTCATGAGTTACAATTATCATTTTTCCATGTAGGAATGTAAATAGTCCAACTTTAATAAATTCCTTATGATTTCTTTTTCCTGTTTACCTTCTCCTGCTTCTCTTGTTTCTTGTATTTGAGAGTCAAATTTTCAGTTCAGCTCTGTTTTTTCATCAAGAATGCTTGAAAGTCCTCTGTTTCATTGAGTAATTATATTTTTCCCTGTAGCATTATACTCAGTTTTGCTAGGTAGGTGATTCTTGGTTTTAGTCCTAGTTCCTTTGGCCTCCAGAATCTCATATTCCAAGCTCTTTGATCCCTTAATGTAGAAGGTGCTAGGTCTTGTGTTATCTTGATTATGTTTCCACAATACCCAAATTGTTTCTTCCTGACTGCTTGAAGTATTTTCTCCTTGACCTGGGAACTCTGGAATTTGGCTATAACATTCCTAGGAGTTTTCTTTTTGGGATCTTTTTAAAGAGGTCATCAGTGAATTCTTTCAATTTCTATTTTGCCCTCTGGTTCTAGAATATCAGGGCAATTTTGCTTGATAATTTCTTGAAAGATAGTGTCTAGACTCTTATTTTGATCCTGGCTCTCAGGTAGTCTAATAATTTTAAAATTATCTCTCCTGAATCTATTTTCTTGGTCAGTGGTTTTTCCAATGAGATATTTCACATTGCCTTCTATTTTTTCATTTGTTTGGATCTGTTTAATAGTATCTTAATTTCTCATAAAGTCATTAGCTTCTATTTGCTCCAATCTAATTTTGAAGGAGTTATTCTCTTCAGTCACTTTTTGAAATTCCTTTTCCATCTGGCAAATTCGACTTTTTAAGGCATTCTCCTCACTGGCTTTTTGGGCCTCCTTTTCCATTTGAGTTAGTTTATTTTTTAAGGTGTTATTTTCTTCACTGTATTTTTGGGTCTCCTTTAGCAGGCTGTTGACTCACTTTTCATGATTTTCTTGCATCATTCTCAATCTCTCTTCCCAGTTTTTTCTCCGTTTCTCTTACTTGATTTTCAAAATCCTTCTTGAGCTCCTCCATGACTTGTAATCAGTTCATATTTCTCTTGGAGGCTTTTGATGCACGACTTCTGACTTCGTTGTCTTCTTCCTGTTCCATGCCTTGATCCTTTTTGTCCCCCAAAAAGGATTCTATGCTCTGTTTGTGCTTCCTCAACTAACTCATATTGCCAGCCAATTACTTGATTTTTGAGCTCTTTGCCACAGTAGAACTTTGATTCCAGAATGGAGAGAACTTTGTCCCAAATTTCTGGGGTTTTTTCAGCTGCCAGAGCTATTAGGAGGGCACCCTCTCTACAGCCCCCAGAAGCTCTGGCACCTAGACACACACCCCAAGACCACCACCCAAGACCATAATCCAGATCCAAGCAGGTTAAAGCAAGAGGGATTACCCTCTGAATAGTAGCTTGGTCCCGCTATGATCTACAAGCCAGGAGTTCCTGACTCAGCCTTGCAGCGGGAGCAGGGGCCAGACCTTGCTCTTCCATCCTCCACTATTCCAATAGAGTTCCACACTGACCTTTTACTTTTTCTTTGGCATTTATGATTTGAGAAGTCTGGAAACTGCCACAGCTGCTGGTGATTCACTCTTCTGAAGTCAGCTCTGGCCCCTGCTGGTCGTGGCTGCCCTAACAGGACAGCTCAAATGGGGCTGTGCTCTGCTTCCAGTGTGCTTCGATTGACCTTTCCTGTCAGCCTGCCAGGCTGTCTTCAGAGGGAGATTTGTTTCTCTCTGTCACCTTGTGGGTTCTGTAGCTTTAAAATTTTAGAGTCATTTTTTTTAGGAGTATTAGGAGTGGTTGGAGCCAGAACCCCTGCCAAGTTTGTGCTTCTACTCCACCATCTTCTGAGGTTTTACATATTTTGCCTATGAAAATGCCTTTTCACAGAGAGAGGTAATAAAAAGAGTGATAATAAAATGTCATGGATGAGACACAAGGTAGTTGAAATGTCATGTTATAACTGCAGCACTATGATTCTTGGTGTTACTTGGTACTACTGAAAAGCCATGAGAGTATCCCCTGTGATCTCTGTCACAACTACTCACCTCAGTTTTCCAGCACAAAAGCAGCCTCAGTCAATATGTAAATCAGTAAGTGCTACTATGTTCCAATAAAACTTTGTGGACACCTGAATTTGAATTTCATAAAAATTTTACATGCCATGAATTCTTCTTTTGATTTACTCCCCATCATTTAAAAATATTAAAACTATTTTTAGACAGAGGGTTACTTGACCTGTTGGCCATAGTTTGCCAAATGCTGATCCAATTCAATGCTTTATTTTATAGACAAAGAAACTGTAGTTCCCAAAAAGCCAGGTGACTTTCCCAAGACAACACATCAATTTAGTGACAGCCTGGCCCTTGGACTCCAAATGCTATGTTCTTTCTACTGTATTAGTCTACCTAAAAATAACCTTAGAACATGGGGACATAGAATTCTAAGACTGGGAGAAACCTTAGAATATAGAATGCCAGAGATAGGAATACCTTAGAACATAGACTATAAGGCTGGAAAAGACTGTGGGACTTAGAATGTCAGATCTGGGAGGAACTTTAGAATACAGTGTTAGAACTGCAAGAGACCTTATGACATAGAATATTAGAATGGGGAGGGGCCTAAGAACACAGAATATCAAGACTGGAAAGTTAGATCACATCCTGTGGGGATTTGTGTCATTAGTCTTTAGTCTACCCTCCCACCCTATACTGAGGGTCCCTTCTATAGCTTCTCCATTCAAGACCCCCCAGTGACAGGGAGCTCATTACCAAAACACCACTCGAGCACTTTTGGGCAATTTCACCTATTTGCCCATTCTTCCTCATGTTGAGCTAGGCTCTTGGGCCTGAGTCTCCCTGCTGACTGCATTGCATATCTCCTTCTTCCAGGCCAACTGTTCACAGACATCTTTGCTGGTCTCTTCTTCATCCATTTTGGGCTCCTCAGCATACTATACTCAGTCTAGTAGTACCTGGATAGAGACCTCCCAAGGAAAGGCAGGAGGCAGCACCAGATTATGAAGCAATAGCACCTACTGGCAGACTACTTTCCTATCTTGGTAAGTTGGCTCAATGGGGAATTAAGAGTGGATGACTTATTGCCATGAGAATCTCCAAGGCATGGTGGAAAGAGCCTGCAAATTAGAAGCAGGAGACAGACAGAGAAGCTGGAGGGGACTTCTGGACAGAAGATCAGACCCACCTTCCCACTCAATATAGTGGTCCCCTCCACCTGAGATGATAGAACTGGTGGAGGAGTCATAGGATCAGATGCTCAGACCTGAAGGGGGCCTGGAGGCTATCTAGTTTTACCTCCTTATTTTATACATGAGGAAATAGAGGGCAAAGAAGGGGAAGTGATTTACCAAGGTGTCTCAGACAGAGCTGGGACTTGAACCTTGGGTTTTGGTTTGCATGTTTGTTTTACTCTAAATCCAGCATTCTTTCCAGTGTATACACACTGTTTCATCTAGTGGTGAGCTTCCCCATCACTGGAAGTCTAATGTCTTTCCATAAGCAATAAAACCCATAGTTAGATGGTTCTTGTCATCTTGGAGACCTGGATTTGAGGCTCCCTTCCAGGGCTTCCTAATTACATGATATAGGGTGAGTCACTCCAAGCCTCATAAAAACCCTGGAAGATGCTATTATTATCATTCCCATTTTATAGATGATGAAACTGGACATGCAAAGGTTAAGTGACTTGCCCAGGGTCACACAGCTAGCAAATGTAACCAAGTGTTCCTGACTCCAGGCCCAGAGTTATTGGGACTATGGCGTCACCTAGCTGCTTCACAAGGTGGTGAGAATAGAGCTTTCTCCTTTTATACTTTCTAAAATTTCCTGATTCTTGAATTTTACTCTAAAACCTCTAGGTCCTGTGGAATTTCCTTGTACCTGAGCCTTCCTGGTTCCCCGATTCAGATGCCTGCAGCCTCTGGTTATCTAATTATCTCCACCGTTTCCTCCTATTGGCGCTCAGTTTTTTGCTTTGTTTTGAGGCTGGGTCTGTCCTAGTGCAGAGGTCATTCACTATGTGATTTCATTGATGATGAGCCCAGGAGGTTGATCGCTCCATTTCCCACCTGGGCTGGTTTGGCCCTACTTAGGCAGCCCTGACCCTCTCTGCCCCTTGAATCATTTTTGTGCTGGACTTGCTGTAGCCCACTAGGGCTTTAGCTCTGCTGAGTCTCAAAATTTCTGAACTCAGGAGACCCAGCAGCCTCAGCTTCTCTGTCAGCCAGCATTTCAGGGCTGTATCATTATACCTGAAAATTGGTGCCCAATTCTAGAACACACTGGCTTCTTTCTTTTCCTTTGAAATAGAAGTTTGATTTGGAGGGGGCATTTCTGTCACTTCCAAGTGTCTCTACCACCTTCCCCCCCAATTTGGACTTTCTCTTGTTATAAAGAAGTACAGTTAAGCAGTAAAAAACAAACAAACAGAGGTCTGACAACATAGACCTCACTGAGTACCTATAATCCACTAAACTGGCAAAAGGACATAGACATGTTTCACAGCTCGTCCTGTGCAGTTGATTGGTCACTACACTGATCAGAGTACTGATGTCTAAGAGGCAGAAGAGACCTTAGAGGTCATTAAGTCCAACTCTCTCATTTTACAAATGAGGAGATTGAGGACCATAGAGGTTAAGTGACTTACCCGTGGTCACACAGCTACTTGGGTCTCCCTGACTCCTGTGGGCAGCTGAGAAAACTAAAGCAACTCCATTTTGTCTACAGTTCCTCTATCTTGCCCCTGTCCCTGTTCCTTTTGCCACAGACCTTCCTTACTGCTGAAACAGCCAGGACCGTCCTGTCCATTAGGGTGGGGTCACAAGAGACAACAATTCTGAAGAAGAGCCTTTCATGCCCTCAGTCCAGGTGCCGTCCAATCAAGGGACACCACATCCTTTATCCTTACCCTGCAAGTTCCCTGCAACAAGCCCAGTCCAGTCCTGAGGTACCCCATACCCAATCCACCTCCTGCCTCAGTGGAAACCTATGTAAATTTTATCCTTTTGTTCCTGAGGGCGTGTCCCCTGGTGTGGGTGGGGCTCCCTTGCAGGTGAACTCAGTAAAGCCCCAAAGGTTCATAAATTTCTGATTTGGGTTTGGTTCTGGTTCTGGTTTGTCCCAGAATGGAAAATCTTCCCCATGCTCCAAGTCCAACTGCCTCTTTCAGAATTCTTTTATATTACTGTAGTCACTTGATTGCTTGGTTGCTGTCTTCACTCCTGACCGCCTCCTCCCTGGCTGCCTCATCTGGTCCAGGAGCTGTGCTTCTGGAGGACTTCAGCCTTTCACCTCTGGAATGCCTACCCTGAAGCCCTCCCCTGGGTGGTGGTTGCCTCACATCATCAATACACTTGGGCCCAGTGCCAGCCATGCTTCCCATTACTGCCCAGTCATCTTGCTCCACTAAGTACAGCCTCCAGTGTACTGCTCCTTGAACCCTAATCAAGCAATATCAGCTCTGCTGGTGCTCCTATAGTAATCTACTCCCCTATGACTCCATTTGCTATCCCTGTAACTTTCCAAAGTTAAATACTTCTTTCTCCTGGGCCACAACTCCCCTACAGTCACTCTGTTACAATGTTAGTTTTTTGAGGTCAGGGACTCCTTTCATGTCCATGATCTACAGACCTACTGACCTTCTCTCTCTTGAGCCACCCTATGATTCCTACATACTAGAGTTATAATGAGTCTTTTCTAATTGCTTGGGCAGATTCTTGACCTCATAAAAGAGGGCACTGCCTCCAGAGAACAGCCCTTCCACACCTGTGTGACTCTTGTCCATGGTTTCTCATAAATTCCCATGGAGGATCAACCCAATGTACTAGAGGCCTTCCTCATTCATTTTGTATCTTTTTTTTATGTCGACCTCAGAACCAGGATTCCAGATGGTTATTGCCAGCCTAGAAGGGAAGTCTTGAGAAGCTAGGGTGCTGGGACACAAGCCCAGGAAGGGCTTTGAACTTGGAATTTGTTAAGAAAATTGATGTTATATAGGAACTAAGTTAAAGTGTGAACCTGCTACTCTTCCCCTCCCCAGAGACTAAGAAAGTATAGGAGAAGATTATGTTCCCCAAAGATTGCAGAGTGATATGTTTGTATGTTTATTCTTGCTATACCTATGAAGTGTGTTAAGTGACCAATGTAATGGGGGTTTCCAGAACTGAGGGAGCACCATCCAGGGGGCCTGAGCTAATAGCAAACTCTAGATACCCTCTAACACCCTCAGGAACAAAAGGATAAGGGTGTTGGAAAACCCTATGTAAGGGTGAAATGCAACTCACTATGCCTTTAAGCAGAGGCCAGGGTAACCACTGTTTATTTACATAGTAATAATTTACATAGCACATTTGTCTGTATGTCCTAACCAGTGGTGTACTGGTAAATGTTTAGTCAGCTTGGGGGGGAGGCGGTGTATAGATGTCATACTTTTAATTTTAATCTGGCTTATTTTTTCCTCAGTAATTTCTTAAGTGTACAATCCAGACAATAAACAAAGCAATAAATCAAGGTCTAATGTGTAATGTTTGCCAATTTCTGAGCTGCATTTGCTCACATTGAGAATTTAACAATCAGTTCCTCCAGCTGATTCTGACATACCTCTGGTCCTAACCCCTTTGCTATTCTGTGAGCTCTAGGAATAGTGAGATGGTGGTAGAATGCAATGGTGTCAAACTCGAATAGAATCATCCCTTTCCATGATGTATTGACTTAAGAAACCACAAATTAACATTATCCAAGTTGTATTAAATTTTAATTTATTTTGTTAAATATTTTCCCAATTACACTTTAATTTGGTTCCAGCTTCACTCAACCTGGATTCAAATTGGGCCTCTGACAAGTCATTGTGGGTGTCACAACCTTTATGAACCTCAGGTTCCTAGTCTTTGTGAAATGGGCACAATAATACAGGCAGGAAGTACCTGTTTAAAAGGAGTTCTATGAGAAAATGTAGGTGAAGCCATCCTTTATAGATTTTAAAGCATTATATGAAAAATGCATTATTAAACTTTAGAGTCATTTCTAAATAACTCTATCTTTTTTTCTTCCCAGCACTAAGCCTAGGGCTCCACCTAAAAAGTGGTGATCAAAGAATGGCCCTAATTTCTCTGTCACCTCAGTTTGGGTGGGTGGCTGTGGCTCCTTCTTTAGACCACAAATACCCTATGGGCACTGGCCATGCAAAATTCCACAAATCATATAGTCCTTGCAGACAAGGGTCTTGTCTTGTCTTCCTCTTGTCTGCCTCATTAGTCAAGGTGCCACCCCAAAGTGATGGCTAGTTAGAAATAAAGATTAAGCATAAAACTTATTAAGAAACAAAATATACTAGGTATTGTTGTTGTTCAGTCCTTTCAGAACCTATTAGAGCTTGATTTATTGCTTTGTTGATTGTCTGGATTCTACACTTAAGAAAGTAATGGGAAAAAACAAATGCAGATCAAATTTAAAAGTGTGTCATGCATATATTCCCTCCTGCCCCCCGCCCCCCAAAAAAGCTGGTTGACTTGCCCAGGGTCACAACAGGTAGTAAGGGTCTGATGCCAGATTTGAACTCAGGAAGATGAGTCTTCCTGACTCCAGGCCTAGAGCTCTAATCACTGTGCCACCTACTTGCCCCATGATAGGTAGTAAGAAATAAAGATTAAGCCTTTTCTGAGCTGATCCTGAGTGACTGGAATTGAAGTAGAAAAAACGTTGTATTCTAATCAGAGGTCTTGGATTTGAATTCCACTTTCACTACATTCTAGCTGTATAACCTTGTACTAATCATTAAATCTCTCTAGATTTTCATTTCTTCACTTGCAAAATGAAGAAGTTGAATTAGGTGGAAGCTCTCTAAGGTTCTCTCAAGACAAAAGCTATGATCCTTTATCCCTGTGATCTTAGTCAGAAAAAAACATAAGCTTATACAGGAAGTTCTGGGCATGACCAGAGAACAGATCGGAAGAGACAATCCCACAGCCATTAATTAAATTACCCTGTGCCCAGTCCAGAGAGTGGGGAGGGAGGTACTAGAGACTGGCCAGTAGAGGGGTTACATGCTACATTTAACTTTCCTCTGGCCCTGCCTCCTTTAAGAAAGCCTTCCTGAGTTTGGTGTCATTGAATGGATGACAAAAATCTGGGTTTTCCCTCAGGGGTTTCCAACTGAAAGGACCCTGACCTTGGCTGTTCTCTTGTCTGCTGCTGGTCTTTGGGGGACAGTAGATAATGAGAGGAAAAGCAGAGGAAAGTGATGCTTCTTTCCATAAGTGTTTCACAGGCCCATAGATTTCTAATTTGTAAGGATCCTCAGCTATCACCTAACCCACTTCCCTCATTTTACAGAGAAAGAAAATTGAGACCCCTGAAGGTTAAATGACTTGCCTAAAGTCACAGTGGCAATAAAGAGTAGAGCTGGGATTTGAACTCAGGTCCTCTGATTCCAACCCAGCATGCACTCTGTTATACACTCCACTTCTAAAGGAGTATATGATCATAGAATTGGAATTGAACTTGACCCCAGTGACTGTCTAGTTTAACCTGTGATTTATCCAAGGTCACAGAGGTTATATCAAAGGCAGAATTTGAAACCAGCTCTTTTGACCCCAGAGCCAATGTTCTTGTCACTGTCCCAGAGATAGTCTAGTAGCAGTGAAAAGAGCACTGATCTAAGAGTTACCAGATCTGGGTCCTAATCCCCAGGGCAGACTGAAGTTTTCTTGTTGTTGTTGAGTTGTGTCCTATTCTTCATGACCTCAATTTGGAGTTTTCTTGGCAGAGATACTGAAGTGATTTGTCATTTCTTCTCCAGTTCATTTTACAGATGAGGAAACTGAGGCAAACAAGGCCAAGTGACTCACCCAGGGTCAAAGAGCTAGTAAACATCTAGAGGATGGACTCCAGGGCTGGCACTCTATCTTGCCACCTTGCTGCCCCTGGTTAAAGTTTACAAAGCATTTTACACACAAGATCTCACAACCACCTCAAGAGACAGGCACTACGACTATTACTACTCCCATTTTCCAGGTGAGAAATCTGAGACTCAGAGAATGAAGATAACTTGCTCATGGTTATACAGTAAGTATCAGAGGCAGGATCAATAATTTAGAGCTAGAAAAGGACCTCTGAGGCCATTGAGTCCAAACCCTTTATTTTACAGATAAGAAAACAGACCCATAAAGCTTAAGTGACTTGTCCAAGGTCACACACATAGTGAATATCAGAGGTGGGATCCTTTGACTTCACTGCTTGTATTATTTCTACCCTATCACACTGCTTGCGTCCCCAAAGTTACAAGCGAGGATGCTTGTAATCTCTTTGCCTCATCTGACCCAGATAATGGCGGAGGGCCCTCCCAGCTCTGATATTTTCCAATCCTACACATACTATTAGGACTTAGCCTCTGCTTCTTGGCTCTTCTCCTCAGAATTTCAGCACAGAGAATTCTGTTTGCCAGTTACATTTGTCTGCCACTTCACTAGACACTAGCTATTCTGTTTTCAGCTGTCCAGTGGATAGAGCACTGGACCTGGAGTCAGGAAGACCTTAGTTAAAATCTGGCCTAAGACATCAGCTGTGTCACTAGCCAAGTCAATTAATTGCCACCTTACTCAGTTTCTCCAACTATAAAATGGACATAATAATAGCATGTACTTCTCAGGACTGTTATGAGAATCAAGTTTGAAAATATTTGTCAAACCTTGCAACCCCAGAAGCTCTGTATAAATGCTATCTTTTACATGGAGCTGGAGATGGGGAGGCCTTGACCTCCAGGAGCTCCCAGGCTGCCTGGGGAGACAAGACTCACACACATGGAACAAATCACATGTTCTGATTCAATGTTACAAACTTTTATTAAGTATTTACTGTGTGCAGAGTCCTGTGGCAAGGCCCAAGGAAAACAAAAAGTTTCGATAAAACAAAGTCCCTGTTGTCACTGTGCAGAAGTAGGGGGTGGGAACATAAACGCCTACATTGCACAAAACAGATAGCTTCAACACATAGTAAGTGAGGCATAAATAATGTCAGCACAAGTTAGCATGATTAAGTGTATAGGAAAGATTTTTCTGTGCTTTGTTCTAAGTGGACTGATGTGAAATAAAGTGTTACACTGGGCATTTCAAAACAGTTTCTGGTCTGGGCTCAGCTGGAGGTGGGTGTGTCAGGGGGTGGAGTAGGGTTCAGCCTAGGGTTTGGACCAGGGCTCTGAGATGGGGACAGTGAACAGAGATTTCCATCTGGGGCCAGGGTTAGTCCTTGGGAGCCAAAGATAGATTTATTTTGCTTGGTCAAAGGGGACAGAAGCTGGGGGTGGGGGGAAGAGGGAGGGGAAGCTGAAAAGGTGATTTGGGCTGTGTGAGGACAAACTTCCTACCAATCAAAGCTGCCCTACCCAGAAATGGTCCATCTACCTCCAGAGATGGAGTTCCCCATTATGGCAAACCTTCCTTCAGATATAGGCTGGATTATTGGAGGTGGTCTAGGGATGGGTTGGAATTGATGATGATCAAGGTCTCACCCAACTCTGAGAGTTTATAATTTGCCCTGAAATATGGGTCAATATGATATCATGAAAAGAGCACTAGCTTTTTCATTAGAAGGGCAAGGTTCTAAGGCCAGCTCCAGTGACCACAAGATGAGTGACCAAGAACAAGTCATTTAACCTTTTTATGCCTCAGTTTACTCATCTGTCAAATTAAGATAACACTACTTCCTAGGATTGTTGTTAGGAAAAATGCTTTTCAAATCTTAATGGGGTATTGTATGGTACTTATACAGTACTTCTAGAAATATATTAATCCTTGTGGAGAAGAGATTATATCACTTATGAACAGTAAATAATTATATACCATGATAGGACAGGAAATGTCTGAGATCAGAAGATGATTTCCCAAGTGAACCTCATATTATGGGTTACCACCCCTTCACTGAAGTCTAAGCCATGGAAAGCACAGCTACCTACTTGTTTCCATTTTGTGGGCTCTCTAGGGAGTCCCTCTACTTGCACTGGACTCCTGAAAATTTCATAATCTCTTGGACAAACAAGGACTTCAAAGTCCAGAAGCCTCAACCCAAAGAGGGTGGCTTAGATGGGGGAGGTTATCTTGGACTACAAAAAAGAGTTTCCAGGGTAGGGTCCTAATCTAGCCCCCAGGGTTTGCCATGAAATGTCCCCTTCCCTCTTCCCCCACCTCAGGTCAGTGGTTAGGCTCTGATGAAGATCTTGATGAGGAAAAAGGAAAAAGCACTGGATTTGAGGTCAGAACTCTGGTTCTATCCCCGGTAGGTCTCAATTTCTTCATCTGTGAAGTGAGAAGGCAAACAAGGTAATTTCTAAGGCCCCCTTCTCACTCTAAAAATCCTATAGCCCTACCCTTTCAGGGTCATGGATGACCTGGATCTATAAGGTCCACCTCCCAAGGCAACAGGGTCCTTGAGCTTCCCTCAAGTGCCTATAGGAATCTCTCTTAACCTTTTTCTCTTCCTAGCCTGAAGTCCCTTTCCATGAATGGATTCCCTCTCTATGAGGACACTGAGAATTATAAAATCTTAGATTCAACTTGATAAAATAGGAAAAAAAACCAAGGGACGGATCCACTCAGGAGCTGTTGTTCAGTCATTTTTCAGTCAGTCTGATTCTTTGTGACTTTATTTGGAGTTTACTTGGCAAAGATACTGGAATGGTTTGTCATTTCCTTTTCCAGCTTGTTTTACAGATGAGGAAACTGAGGCAAGCAGTTAAATGACTTGCCCAAGGTCACACAGCTAATAAGTGTATGAGGCTGGATATGATCTCAGGAAGAGGAGTCTTCCTGATTTCAAGCCTGGCACTCTATCCACTATACCATCTAGCTGCCTCAGGAAATCTGAGTTCAAATTCATTCTCAGATACTTAATAGCTCTGTAATTTTAAGCAAGCAATTTCCCTCGCTGGGCCTCAGTTTCTGTAGAGTCAGTGTCAGAATACAGGACAGAACAATGCAGAGACTTCCCACTTTGTATTTTGTGTATCAGATTTCTGCTGTAACTGATGGTTCTAGTGAGAGTCAATTGTATGTTCGGCATCCATTTACAACTCTGGAATAGGCAAATACTACAAATAATGTCTTAATTTGTTTTTTCTCTATTGTCTCAACCTTAGAAAGTGATGGAGGAAATGTCAATGACGTAGATCCAATTTAAAAATATGTCTGGTGTAATTTTTGGGACAGAGGAGGAGAGCGGCTTGTTAAATGTTTGCCACCATTCCTCTAGCTGTAACTTTAAGGAAAAAAGAATATATCTGCTAAGGTGATGAATGGTTTACTATTGAAAACATTTTATAAACCTTAAAGCACTGTAGAAATATGAACTTAAAAAATTATTAGGATCTCAGAACGGGATTGTATCTCAGAAGATGACTACTCCAATCATCCAATGCAGAAATCCCTTCCAAGATCCCATGTCTGCTTCTGACCTCTTCTCCCCTCCAAGCTCTTTGCCTACCAATACCATTTCCCTAATAATTTGACAGTCCTTAGAGGGCAAGGGTGGACTCCCAAATGCTCTGAGCTTCTCATCATGATTTGTCAGAGATTTTCCATCCAGGAATTTCTCTAACCTAGTCTAGATTCTGGATCCATTCCCTGTCTGGGCCTTGGATGTAGTGAAGAGAGTACCAGATTTGACATCAAAAGATCTGAGTTTAGGGCACAGCATCGCCAGGCATAGCACAGGGCACATCACCAGGCACAGCCTCACCGGGCAAAGCACCACTGGGCAGAGCCCTGGGCACAACCCCACCAGGCACAGAAGTGGGCACATGACCAGGCACAGCCATGGGCACATCACCAGGCACAGACATCTGAAATCTATCCACGGTCCCCTTGACCATTCTTGGTCCCATCTAGTACAATTCGCCTTTGTAACTTGACTAATGTCTAATATGAAAGTATTTGCAGATCCTATACTGGCTATATGCCATTGTGGGGGGGTTGGGGGGAGGGAAAGGAAATTTGAAACTCAAGGAACTATGGAATTGAATCTTGTAAACTAAAAATAAACAAATTAAAAAAAACGATTCTAGACAAGTCACTTCTCTCTCATCTGTAACATAGGGGAAGGGGAGACTTGCTCTAGCCCTAAAGACTGTGATCTTTCTCAAGAAAAATGGGTTTCCCCTGGAGGTTCATGGAATCATAGATGCCCTTCCTCTCCATCTCCCCAACTGGAAGGGATCTCTGATACCTTTCTCCCAAGAAAGATTCTCCCCAGTCATGCATTTCTATAGAGGGACTAATACTCACTACTTGTTTGAATGCTTTTGGTAATGGGGATCTCATTACCTCATCCGATTTTTTTTTTTTTTGCTTTTTGGAGGGCGATTGGGGTTAAGTAACTTGCCCAAGGTCACACGGCTAGGTTTTTTTGTTTGTTTGTTTGTTTGTGTGTGTGTGCGTTAAGTGTCTGAGGCCGGATCAGAACTCAGGTCCTTCTGACTTCAGGGCCGGCCCTCTACTCACTGTGCCACCTAGCCACCCCTCTCATCCCATTTCTTTACAGGTCAGTTCAGACAATTAGATGGTTCTTTATTAAGTCAAACTATCATTTCATAAAAATCTGTTGTTGTTGTTTGTTTGTGCTTCATTCTTGAAGAGGACCATGACATCAGGAAAATGATGTTATGACTTGCAAGTGAATTGGATTTAAGTGAGGGAGGGCTGTGCAAAGTCACCAGCCTCACTTTCTTCCCCAGAGCCATCTGGTTCCAATGGCCAGATATAGATCAGGATGACTGGAGATGCCTCCCTCCCAACCAGCACATAAAATCTCCCCCAAGATGGGAAGTAGAGACGTCTTTTAGGGTAGGGTATATGAACATCAGGGCAGGTAAATAATAGAGGGAGAGGGGCGGCTAGGTGGCGCAGTGAGTAAGAGCGCCGGCCTCGGAGTTGGGATGACCCGAGATCGAATCCAGCCTCAGAAAATGAGCACCCACACCCAAATAATGACTAGCTGTGTAACCTTGAGCAAGTTACTTAACCCCAATTGCTTAAAAAAAAATAATAGAGGGAGGAGTAGAAACCTGTGGGAGCCAGAGTAGAGATAGAGAAGGTAGGAGCAAAGAGTAGTATGATAGATGAATAGTGATCATCACATCCCACATTTTCATTGTAAAGATGAGGTTCACTAAAGTGGAAATGACTTGCCAAAAGTCACACAATTAATAAGCAACGAAACTGGGATTCAGGCTCAGGTCTGATGACTCCCAAATGTAGTGTTCTTTCCACAGTATCGGGATTCCTCTTATAGGATATTAGAGCTGGAAAGGATCTTAGATGATCAACTGCATCAGGAGTTTTTAACCCTTTTGTGTATCATGGAACCTTTTGGCAGCCACACAGTGAAGCCTTCTAAGAACTGTTTTTTAAATAAATAAAAGGAAGCCAATTATATTGAAATAAAATGTAATTTCTCTCATCCAAGTTCACAGACATCTGAAATCTATCCACAGTCCCCTTGACCATTCTTGGTCTCCAGTTGAAGAATCCCTGATTTAGTCCAAGCCTTTACATTAGAGAGGTATAGGACTGAGGATCAGAGAAAGTGGCTTGTTCAAGGTTATACAATGAGTTGGTGGGAGGGTTAAGACTAGAACTCAGGTCTTCTGGTTCCTCCTTTGGGCCCTTTTAACTCCACATATTATAGAGGCTCTGGGAAGCCAGGGCAATCATGAGGATACCATTTTTAGGGAAAGGGGCTCTGGAAAGAGAAATGGGTTTAAGCTAAAAACTGCATTTACCAAAAACCTTCAGAGGTTTTTCTCACTACCTCCCAAGGCAACCTGTTCCTCTTTTGGACAATGGTAATTTTCAAGAAATTTCTTCAACATTGAGGCAAAATCAGCTACCTATAACTACCAACCATTTACCCTAGTTCTGTTCTCAAATGAGGAGCTGAGCAAAATGAATCCAATGATATCTCTTATGTATGCTTGTTCAGTCTTTTTTTCAGTTGTGTCTTACTCTTTGTGACCCCATTTGGGGTTTTCTTGGCAAAGATACTAGAGTGGTTTGCCATTTCCTTTACCAGCTCATTTTACAGAAAAGGAAACAGAGGCAAACAGGGTTAAGTGATTTGCCCAATGTCTCATCACTAGTAAGTGTTTGAGGCCAGATTTGAACTCAGAAGATAAGTTTTTGTACAGCCCTGTATTAGCAAGCACCCTAGCACACCCAGGATGGCCTACTAGCACAGGTTCTTTGATCTGCTTTTAAAGGAAAGACTGCTTAAAAAGGAGTCAACAATCCTACTTTTTTTTCTTTTTTAAATGCTTTATTAACTTCTGTTTTACATCATTCATTTCCGCCAGATTTTGAGTTACAATCATTTTCCCCCCATTATTCCCCTACCCAACCTCCCAGAATAGTAGTCCCACAAGATATCGCTTCCTCCAATCTGCTCTCTCCCATACCTTCTCCCATACCCCCACTGACTTTTCCATTAGAGGAAGGTGAATCTTTGTGTCCCAATGCCTGCATATCTTATCTCCCTATTACAAGCAAAAGAGTATTAATAATAGTATTTATATATATTTGAAACATTTAATGTTACGACCTCGAATTTCAGATCCATTTCCTTCCTCCCTTGTCACCCATTCCCTCTGGGGAGATAAGTAATTCAGTATATGTTGTACATGTCTAGCTATGCAAAACATTATCATAGTAGATATATTGTACAAGGCTGCTTATAATTCCCTCCCACTCATCCCACCCCCACCTGGTCCATTCCCTACATGATCCTGTCCCTCTTCTATAGTGGGTACTTCCAACCTCCCCTCCCCCCAAGGATGCCCTCCCATCCATCATCCCTCCTCTCATCCCCCTTCCCCCTATCCTGCTGCAGGTTGAGATATCCCATTTAGTATGTATGTTATTTTCTCCCTGAACCAAATTCAATATGAATGTGGTTTTGCCTTTTTAGCCTTCCTTATTCTCCCCCTCCTTTGCAACCACTTCCCCTTGCTTCTTCTACATGGGATAGTTTACCCTACCCTGTCTCTCCCCATCTCCTCTTGCCACTTTCCTCTCTCACCTCATAATTTCATCCCTTGAGTATTCTCCCTTCCCAACAAATTCAACCTATGCCCTCTATCCATATATAACTGTAACCATATACACACACATTCACATATGTATTCATATGACCACAGCCCCTTCTTCCATTATTTTCATAGTGAGAAAGATATCATCAGTCACAGTTATTGCTTTTCCATATAGGAATGTAAATAGTTCAACTTTGATAAGTTCCTTTTGATTTCTTTTCCCTGATTACCTTCTCAGGCATCTCTTGCTTCTTGTGTCTGGATGTCAAATTTTCTATTCAATTCTGGTTTTTTCCTCAAGAATGCTTGAAAGTCCTCTATTCCACTGAATGACCATATTTTCCCCTGAAACAAAATACTCAGTTTTGCTGGGTAGGTGACCCTTGGGTTCATTCCCAGTTCTTTTGCCCTCTGGAATATCATATTCCATGCCCTTGGATCCCTCAGTGTAGAAGCTGCCAGGTCCTGGGCTATTCTGATTGTGTTTCCACAATATTGAAATTGTTTCTTCCTGGCTGCTTGTAGTATTTTCTCCTTGATCTGGGGATTCTGGAACCTGGCTATAATATTCCTGGGAGTTTTCTTTTTGGGATCTTTTTCAGGAGGTGATCTGTGGATTCTTTCAACCTCTATTTTGCCCTCTGGATCTAAAACATCAGGGCAGTTTTCCTTGAGAATTTCTTGAAGGGTGATTTCTAGGTTCTTTCCTTGATCATGGCTTTCAGGTAGTCCAATAATTTTTAAATTGTCTCTCCTGGATCTATTTTCCAGGTCAGTGGTTTTTCCCATGAGATATTTCACATTGCCTTCTAATCTTTCATTTGGATCTGCTTAACAGCATCTTGATTTCTCATAAAGTCATTAGCTTCCATTTGCTCCAGTCTAACTCTGAAGGAATGAATCTCCTCAGTGAACTTTTGAGATTCTTTTTCCATCTGGCAAATTCGACTTTTTAAGGCATTCTTCTCCTCATTGCCCTTTTGGGCCTCCTTTGCCATTTGAGTTAGTCTATTTTTTAGGTGTTGTTTTCCTCAGTCAGGCTGTTGACCCTCATTTCATACTTTTCCTGCATCCTTCTCATTTCTCTTTCTAATTTTTCCTCCACTTCTCTTATTTGATTTTTAAAGTCCTTCTTAAGGTCCTCTATGGCCTGCAACCCGCTCATGTTTTCCCCTGGGGCTTTTGGAGCAGGACTTCTGACCTCACAGTCCTTTCCCGCTCTATGCCCCCAAAATAGGAGTCTAGGGTTGCATTTTTCTGTTTCCTTTGCCTTGGCATGTTGCCATATTATGACTTTTGGGCTTGTTGCCACACTATGGCTTTAAGGCCAGATAGAGGAATTTTCGTCCCAAGCGTGTGGGGGGCAACTTCCGTTTCTGGCAGCTGTAACCCACCCACGACTTCCACCCTAGATCACAATCCAGATCCAGGGAGGTTAAAGCAAGAGCGATTACCCCCCAAGACTGATCGCTGGATCTCCCCACGATTTGTAGGCTGGGAGCCAGAGATGCCTCTGAAAACTACAAAATGGTGTGTCTCCTCAGCGGCTTCTAGCCCCCAGGGGAGGGAGCTGACGCATTCCCCCAAATACAGGTCCCAAAGTCCATAGGACACTAACCTCTTACTTTGTCCTAGGCATGTCTATGTTGATAATTCTGGAGTCGCCACAGCTGCTGGTGTTCTGGGGTTCCTCCAGCAGGCTGCTGGCCCTGCCGCCCTGGGGCTAAAACCTCGGCTCACGGGGACCTGGGCTCGGCTCGGCTCCTGCGCTCTGCGCTCTGCGTGCTGCCAGGTCCCAGACCTCTGCGCTGGTCCTTCCTGCAGGGCTGCTGGGCTGTCCTCAGCGGGAGGTTAGCTTCTCTGTGTCGTTCTGTGGGTGCTGGGGCTCCAGAAGTTGTTCAGAGTCCCCTTTTACATAGTTTGGGGGGAATCTGGGGGCAGAGAGGCTTGGAGGAGCTGTTTCTACTCCACCATCTTGGCTCCGATCAACAATCCTACTTTTAATTATATTCACTAGTTCAAGGGGAAGTTCAGTACCCTGAACTTGGAGAAAATAAAAGCAGAGAAAATAAAAGCAGAGAAATTAGCACAAAGACCAACAGACAGTGCTCCAACTGTCGGAGTAAAGCAATATTGCTATATACTTTATATACATCACTTGAGGGAGCACAGACATCTAAGCAGTTGGGGGCCTCTGAACATGTGACTACTCAGAGTCTCACACAGGAAATCAAAAGATCTCTCTCATGATGAGCCCCCAAAGCAAAATGCCAACCTCCTAGAATGTATAATAAAGACTCAGCCCCTGATTGGCACAGAGTCAGAAGGCATGAAATCTACTTTACTCAGCACAGCTGTGATTTATCAGGGTTCAAAGGTGATTAATCCTTCAGATGTTTGCAATTTAGCCTGAGCCTGGGAAACTGAACTTCAAAAAGAAAACAACAAAAATCTCACCTTGCTTGCACATTGCAAATCTTAAAATACTTGCTATTATTAATTAGTATTAATAATAATCCCACTGCCAGGGCAGCTAGGTGGTACAGTGGATAGAGTGCTGGGCCTGTAATCAAGAAGACTTAAGATCAAACTCAGTCTCAGACACTAGCTGTGTGACCCTGGACATGTCACTTAACCCTATTTACCTTATATTCCTCAGCTATAAAATGAATTGGAGAAGGAAATAGCAAACCATTGCAGTATCTTTGCCAAGAAAATTCCCCAAAAGGGGTCATGAAAAGTCAGACATGACTGAAATGACTAAACAACAAATCTCACTTCTATGTGACAGCCTTTAAAAGCATGGAGATGGTGATGGTGCCCTTCCAAAGTCTTCTCTTTACTTAGCTAAATGTATGCATTTTTAGACATAGCTCTTCTGAGTTTAGAGAGTGATTTCACAGACCTTTTCCTATCTACATGCTCTCCTTTAAACATCTCCATCATGACCCCATTATCCTGCAAGATCACTTGGACCTCTTCAGTATCTTCTGTCTGCCCCTCTGATTGGAGAGTGGCAAAGACAGCTCCTCTC
>WOXC01005841.1:600000-896967 GCA_011680675.1 Gymnobelideus leadbeateri | reverse complement strand
TGAGTATTTTTTTTTTGAAAAAAAATAGTATCATGAACAAACTTTGGATAAGAAATCCACATGTCCATGCCACTGTTGGTTGAATTTATTAATGTCTCCATCTTTTACATAAGATTAAGAAAGATTCCAGGAAGGAACCAAGTGGATTGACTTGTTGGGTGATTAATGTGATTGACTATACTCTTATGAACTAGTGGCTACTCTGCTTAGAGTTCTCCAAGGCCAGCAAGGCCCTCTACAAGGACTAGACAGATAAGGATCCTAAGAGAGAAGCAAAAACTAGAGAAGTTAGCATAGGAGTAGGCAGAAGAGAAGGGGCAGGGTAGTAAAGAAACAAAGTTGCATCTAGACAAAATTAAAATGGGTTTTTTTGTTTGTTTGTTTGTTTGATCAGGAACCCGGTGCTAAGCATATAGAAAAGCCCATTAGCCAGAGATCTCCTCCCGCTGCTCCTTGTTCCTGCGGACTTCAGCTGCATGAAGTTCCTTCTCCCGAAGCCGCTCCCTCAAGGCAGCCAGGTGAGCCTCACGAATCTCCTTACTGAGCTCCATCTTGTAGTTGAGTTTCTCTTCGGCCAGACGGCTAAAGTTGTTGTTCTCCTCCAGGGCCTTGTGTAGCACCTCTCGCTCATGCTCGCGTTTCTCCGCCAGCTGCTTCAGGACCTGCGCCTCCTGAGTCTTCCGTCTCTCCTCAGCAGCCTCCCCTTCTTCTTGGGTGGGGAAGAAAGTATAGGACTCTCTGGAGACAAATCTGAAGGAGACTTCAAGATCACCTCAAAGCTCTGGCCAGATGCTCTTTTGTCCAACTGCTTCACTTCCATGTCTCCATATTGGTAAATGGTGTTTGGGTGTGGCTGGGTGTAAAAGCAGGAGCAGATCAGTGAAAGCACAGACAGCTCCTTCATTTTCTCCTTGTATGCAGATACCTTGCTAGCCATGGTGCTGGGTGTTCAGGCTCTGAAAGGCTCTGTGGCTGAAGGAAAAGCTGTGGAGGCACAAGACGCAGGTGGCTGCAGAGATAGGAAGCTGCTTGCTGTAGGCTTGACTGCTGCAATGATGTGGAAAAGAGCCGAGCTATTGAGTATTAATACAATTGATTGGATTAATTATTGAGACCAAATTATAGGTGTTTTTAGTTTGGGGAAAGGGGTTTGTGTTTCTTGCTGCAATCACTCTGCTTTCTATAGTAACTGAACTGGTTCCATCCTGATTTATGTTTCAAGACACCTACCCCTGTTGCATCACTTGTTTCATATATAACTGTAATTGTTTCTACCTGTATTTGACCCCTTCAAGCCTTCCTTACTTCTACTAATGTAAATCATTTACAGATGATATAAGTCCATACTATGTTTTATTGGAATATACCCTGCTTTAACTGTACCCTCAAACAATGTATTAGTGTTTTGATTTCAGACTTCTGGGGAACCTGCACAAAAGTGATTTCTGGACTTTTTAAATCAAGGGACTAATTGCAACTGTATCTTCTATTCTCCTTCTCCAATGTACTTATAGATACACCTGTTCTATGTATGACTCTTCTGTATGGAATATTGTTTGTATTCATTGTACTCTTGCTCAATGTATATCTAGTAGGGATTTGTACTATTATTTTGTCTACTGTCATTGCTAATTTCGACCACTGTGTCTTTGTAAAGTAGAGACTTTCAGCAAAAATTAGATGCTTTGAAGGATACTAGAATTTGTGAAAGACAAGTTAGCAGAAACTGAGTTTTGTTGAAGTGTGATTACAGATTTCATCCTATTTGTGTTACACCCATGAAATATAATTAATTGGCTATCTAAATCAAAATGATGGTTACAAATGTTAGTAACTCCCCTTGTTTCTTTTGGTGCTCTCCTTGTTGTCCTTTGTTTCCTCCTCCCCTGCCTTATGAAAATTCTCTTGTCCCTCTTTAAATCCACACTAACCTCTTTGTACACTCCCCCCGCCCCATCACAGCCCTTCCATGAAAATCCGTAGGCGCTCTATGCTAAACAAGAAAGGAGACATGTTGGGGGTATATGTGCAGTTCCCCTGGAGGCATGAGACCTGGAATGGGCTGACTCTGCAATGAATCATGCTTTGTGTAAATTACATGCTGACCTTGCTGTGGTTCATTTTTTTAGTGAGCATTGTGGAGAAGAATCAGACATTCTGTGAGATAAGCTCTGTTCCAGGATAAGAGCTCCATGACCCTGACTTGTTGCCTTGGGTTTAGCTCTGACTTGTCGATGTTGCAACTTCTGCCTGAGGGAAAGGAGGGGCTGAAGGGGAATAAGAGGAGGGAAGCTCAAAAGGTTAGGGGTTAGGATGTAGTTAGGATGTAGATTAGGATGTAACTGCTAAAGAAGCTGCTGAATAAAGTCTTGCTACTCTTTGACTCTCCTGGCTTATGACTCTGTTCTTGGGGAACATGGCTGGCCATAACCATATGTACACTGAAGGCCTGAAGTAGGTAAGACTGGGCCATCCCTGACCCTGAAGGTCAAATCAATTCCCTACTCACCATTGCCTCCCAGATTCAGATCAAGTGCTTCTTCCTACACAAGACATGTTTTGATTTCCCCAGTTGCAAGTGTCCCTCCCTGGGGACATTAGTTTGTGTTTACTTTACATTGATTTTATATTTTCCTGTGCTCATATTGTATCTCCTTCCCCCAAAGGAATTTAAGCTCCTAAGGTAAATGATAGCTTTATTGTTGTCTTTATATGCCAAATACCTAGCTAAGTGTTTGGTACATCAAGGTGGTTAATAAGTTCTTGTTGGTTGGATGAATGATAACATATGTAAAGTGTTTTATAAGCTTTAAAACAGTATATAGGTGGCACACTAAGAGGCCTAGATAATGCAGCACACGGGGGTCTGAATGATGCATGGTCAACCTAGTGGCAAGTTGATCAACCAACCACAAGGGCCATTCCCAGGCCTATCCCTGCAGGGCTGGGATCTGATGGAGCAGGGTTAGAGACAAATGCAGGGCCCACAGCAGTAGCAGCAGCTACTCCTGTTAACACCAACACAGTGTGGAAATTTAAAAAGCCCCTATCTGAACTTCCAGGGACCAGGATGGCAGAGTGAACCCCAGCTCTCCAATCCCCACCTCTGACCCTGAAAACACAGTAATTATTGCCCCAGAACAAAATTTTAAACAGTAAAGGCTTGGGAACCCTTGAGGAAGGATGTGGCTAAGGCCCTGCCTCAAAATGTGTGAAAAACAGACTGCAAAGACAAAGACTCTAGAATCCTATTATTGTGAGAGGAAGAAACCAAATTCAGGAGACAGTAGTGACTCCACACCCACAGTTGAAGCCTCAGCAGGGAATATGAACTGGTCTCAAGCACAGAAAGTATTCTTATATGAGCTCAAAAAGAACTTTGAAAACCAAATTAGAGAAGGAGAAGATAAAATCAATAATTCTGTTAAAATCAAAATTATGAAATTAGAAAAACATAGTACAATGAAGAAAACAGTTCCTTAAAAAAGAAAAATGTGTGAACTAAAAATGAAATCTAAACATATGAAAAAGGAGCTTCAAAAACTAATTGAGGAAAATAATTCACTAAAAATTATAATCAACCAAATTAAAGCTAATGATTCTATGAGGCACCAAGAATCAGTCAAAAAGAACATAAGAATGAAAAATTAGAAAAAGAGGTAAAATATCTCAATGGAAAAATAACTGACCTGGAAAACAGATCCAAGAGAGATAATCTGAGAATTATTTGCCTACCAGAAAATCATGATGAAAAAATGAGCCTGGACAACATCTTCCAAGAGCTCATCGAGGAAAACTACCCTGAGATCCTAGAACCAGAGGGTAAAATAGAAATTGAAAGAATCCACTGGACACCTCCTGAAAGAGATCCCAAATTGAAAAGTCTGTGAAATGTTATGGCCAAATTCCAGGTAAAGGAGAAAATACTACAAGCATCCAGAAAGAAACAATTCAAATATCGTGGAACCACAGTGAGGATTGCACAAGATCTGGCAGCTTCTACACTGAAGGACCAAAGGAACTGGAATATGATTTTTTGAAAGGCAAAAGAGCTCAGGTTACAACCAAGGATCACCTATCCAGCAAAACCGAGCATACTCTTCCAGGCAAGGAGATGGTCATTCAGTGATATAATGGACTTCTAGACCTTCCTGATGAAAAAGCCAGAGCTCAATGGAAAATTCAACCTCAATTAAAAGACTCAAGAGAGACATAGAAAGGTAAATAGGGAAAACACACACACACACATAAACACACACACATAACTTGTTATTTAATAAGAGCAAACTGTTTACATCCCTATATGGGAAGCTAATACCTTTTAATATCATGAATTCTATACCTATGGAGACATCTAAAAGGGATATAGATAAAGTAAATTACACAAAATGATGATAAAAAACCTTATTAAGGGCTGTAAAGGGACTGCATTGGAAGAAGAGGAACAAATGAAGCAGAAAAGGGTAAATTATGCCACACAAAGAGGCATAAAAACATTTTAGTAGAGGGAAAGAAGGGAAGGAGATGAGCATTATATGAGATTTTCTCTCATTGGTTCTGGTACAAGGAGGGAATAACATAATCAGTTAAGTATAAGATTCTATCAAGAAGAGACATAAAACTTATAATAATAGAGGGAAAGAGGGGAGGGAGAGGAGCATTGCATGAGATTTATTCTTGTCAATCTTGGTTCAAGGAAGAAATAATAAACTACATTAAGTATAAAAATCTATCATACCCTATAGGCAGTAGGAGGGGGGAAGGGCTACAAAAGGGTGGTGTGGTTAGAAGGGAGGGAAGAAGCAGTAAGAGAGAAGGGAAGGAAAAGGGAGGAGAGCTGATAAAGAGGGAATACTGAGGGAGGCAATGGTCAAAAGGAAAACTCTTAAGGAGGGTAAGGGAGAAGGGGGGAAATGAAAGCATAAACAAGGGAGCAAATAGGATGGAGGGAAAGATAAGAATAGTAATCATTACTGTGCATGTGAATGGGATGAACTCTCCCATAAAATGGAGGTGGATAGCAGAATGGATTAAAAACCATAATCCTACAGTATGCTGTTTACAAATAACACATTTGAAACAGGGGGATACACACAGGGTAAAAGTAAAAGGCTGGAGTAAAATATATCACACCTCAGCTAAAGTAAAAAAAGCAGTGGTAGCAATCCTTATCTCAGACAAAGCAAAAGCTCTGAAAAGGGTGAATCTACTTCCAATAAAGAGGAAATTAAAGCAATAATTAGGAATTATTTTGCCCAATTCTATGCACATAAATTTGACAATCTTAGTGAAATGGATGAATATAAGTTGCCCAGACTAACTGAAGAGGAAGTTACTGTAGACATTATAAAATATTTGGGAATCTACCTGCCAAAACAAACCAGGACTTATATGAACACAATTACAAAAGACTTTTCAAACAAATAAAGTAAGATCTAACTCATTAGAAAAACATCAATTGCTCATGGCTGGGTCAAGCTAATATAATAAAAATGACAATTTTACTTAAATTAAATTATATATTTAGTGCCACACCAATCAATCTACAAAAAAATTACTTTGTAGAGCTAGAAAAAATAGTAGAAAAATTCATTTGGAAGAACAAAAGGTCCAGAATATCAAGGCAACTAATGAAAAGAAATGCTAGGGAAGGTGGCCTAGCCATACCAGATTTTAATCTGTATTATGAAGCAGCAGTCATCAAAACTACTTGGTACTGGCTGAGGATTAGAGTAGTGAGTGGATCAGTGGAATAGATTGGGTACACAAGACTCAGCAGCCAATGACTATAGTAATCTACTGTTTGATAAATCCAAAGACCCCAGTTTTGGGGATAATAATGCACTATTTGACAAAAATGGCTATGAAAACTGGAACACAGTATGGCAGAAATTGGGCATAGTCCAATATCTAACACCATACACCAAAATAAAGTCAAAATGGGTGCATGATCTAGGTATGAAGGCTGATACTGTAAGCAATCTGGGAGAGTAAGGGATAGTTTACATATCAGATCTATGGAGAGGGGAAGACTTTATGATGAAACAATAGTTAGAAAGCATTATAAAATGCAAAATGGATAATTTTGATTACATTAAATTGAAAATCTTCTGTACAAATAAAGCCAATATTACCGAGATCAAGAGGGAAGTGGAAAACTGGGAAAGAATTTTTATAACTAATGTCTCTGATAAAGGCCTCATTTCTAAAATATACAAAGAATTGAGTCAAATCTATAAGCCACTCCTCAATTGATAAATGGTCAAAGCATATGAACAGGCAGTCTCAGAAGGTGAAATTAAAGATATCTATAAGCATATGAAAAAATACTCTAAATCACTAGTGATTAGAGAAATGCAAATCAAAACAATTCTGAGGTACTACATCTCACTAGCCAGATTGGCTAAGATGACAAAACAGGAAATGATAAATCTTGGAGAGGATGTGGAAAAACTGGAACACTAATACATTATTGGTGGAAAGCAATCTGGAACTATGCCCAAAGGGCTATAAATAAGTGCATATCCTTTGACCCAGCAATACCACTTCTAGGGTTATATCCCAAAGAGATCAGATAAGTGGGAGGAGGACCCATATGTATGAAAATATTTATAGTGGCTCTTTTTGTGGTGGCAAAGAACTGGAAATCAAAGGGCTGCCCATCAATTGGGGAATGGCTGAACAAGTTTTGGTATATGAATGTAATCGAATACTACTGGGTTATAAGAAATGAGGAGCAAACTGACTTCATAATAACCTGGAAAAACTTATATAAACTGATGTTGAGCAAGAAAAGCAGAACCAGGAGAAATCTGTACACAATCACAGATACAATGTACATGTGATAACTAACTTCAACAGACTGGGCTCCTCTCAGCAATGTAAGGATATAAGACAACTCCAAAAGACTCATGACTGAAAGAGATATCCACATTCAGAGAAAGAGATGTGGAGCCTGAATGCAGACTGAAACAAACTACTTGCTGTGTTTCTTGTTTTGTTTTGTTTCCTCTTTCCCACTGATCATTCCATCCGTTATAATCCTTCTTTACAACTTGACTAATGATTAATGTGAAGATATTTGTAGATCCTATATTCGAGTGCATGCTGCCATGATGGGGGGGGTGGGAGAGAGAAAGGGAGAAAATTAGAAACTCAAGGGACTGTGGAATTGAATGTTGTAAACTAAAAGTAAATAAACAAATCAATTTAAATAAAATTAAAACAGTATATAAATGTCAGTTGTTATCATCATAGGTCCTATTCAGAAAGCTCAAATCCCATTACAACCAACTATGTAAATGTAATTATAGGAGTGAAATTTCATGGTAATAAATATTATCTTCTGTGCAAATTCCTTAATACCCCGTTCTCACTCTTCCCTCTCTGTATCTTTCCAGTCTTCTTATATCTTACACTCCTGCCCAGGTACTCAGCCCTCTGGTGATGCTGGCATCCTTACTCTTCCTCAAACAAGACATTCTATCTCTCAACTATGGGCATTTCCATTGGTTGTCTTCCATGCTTGGAATTCTCTTCTTCCCCATCTCTACATCTTGCTTTTCCTGGCTACCTTCAAGTGTCAGTCAACATTTCACCTTTTACACGAAGTTTTTCTTGTTGTTTAATGCTAATATCCTCCTTCTCTTGTATCATTTCCAGTTTATCCTGAACAAATTTGTTTTTCCCCCATTAGGCTGGGAGCTCCTTGAGAGCAAGAGCTATCTTTTTTGTATACCTAGCACTTAGCACAGTGCCAAACACATAGTAGGAACTTAATACATATTTATCAACTGATTGACTTACTAGTATTGTACTATGCAGATAATGAAATTTCCCTAAATGAGCTTTTGGAGAAGCATCTAAATGTACTGGTATTCAATACACTTAAGATCTTTGTAAATTTATGTGTAATAACTAACAACAGTATGCCATTAAACATGGTTTAGTCACATTGTCATTATAGTGCATTTTTGTTTTAATGGGTGTTTGATTAAACTAGCTAACCTATAATTTCACATTAAGAAAATCTCATAAACTATAAATATATGAATTTATAACTATGAATTAAGCATATTAATCTTTGACCCATAGATCAAATGAATATAAATTTATCGGCTTTCCAGTGTACATCCCTGACAAATGGCTTAGGATCAAACAGCATTGAGTTCCTGGTATTCCTATGTACAACCTCTAGATGGTGCCAGACACATCCACCCTGATCCCAGAATGTTTGAGTTGTCAGTCACTTCTTACAAAATAAGTTCCTCTGGTGTGATTCTGAAAGGTAATTAAATAAACCTGGATCTATTTATGAGGTAGGATCAAGGGTTTGCTTACATAGCAGAAATTTCAGTGGAAGAATACTGCTTGTACCCCTACTTCCATTAATATTTTGGTACTTCCTTGAGACTTATCCCACCTTTAGCATGCATGGAAATTAAAAGGATGGAAAATGAGGAATGTAGAAGTTTATCTACAGGCTCATGAAAATGCAGTGGGTAGGGGCAGCTAGGTGTCACCACAAAAAGATCACCAGCCCAGGAGTCAGGAGTACTTGAGTTCAAATCTGGCATCAGACACTTGACACACTTACTAGATATGTAACCTTGGGCAAGTCACTAACCCCAATTGCCTTGCCTTCCTCCCTCCAAAAAGACAAAAAAGAAAAAAGAAAATGCAGTGGGTGACTTATATAATGTAGGGAGGTTCACTGCTGGCCCCTGAGGCAGAAAAGATGAAGAAGAATAGAATATTACTGTGCTGTAAGAAATGATGAACATTTGTTCAAAGAAGCATGGACAGACTTATGTGAACTGGTACAATGTGAAACAAGCATTGTGTAATGTACACAGAGATCTCAACAGTGTAAATAAATGGAGACATCTACAAATCAATCAAAACTGAACATTGGGAAATTATAAAAAGCAAGTTGTATCCCTAAGAAGAGATATGAGAAGATATCTCTCCCTGGCCCTTTGCAGAACTCAAGGTCTACTGGTGTTAAACATCATATATAACATTTTTTTAAATGTGCTAATGAGTTGTGATTATTTTTTCTCTTCTTTCCCATTTTATTAAAAGTTATAAGCTAGGGGCGTCTAGGTGGCGCAGTGAGTAAGAGCACTGGCCCTGGAGTCAGGAGGACCCGGGATCCGTTCCAGCCTCAGAAAATTAGCACCCACACATAAATAACTAGCTGTGTAACCTTGAGCAAGTTACTTAACCCCAATTGCTTAAAAAAAAAAAGTTGTAAGCTAAAAGGGATAGCTCTCTGGGAGCTGCAATGGGGAGGCATAGAAGGGGAAAATTAAGTGATTTAAAAACAAAAGCTATCAATAAAATATTTTTTAAAGAATATATAGGAGAAAACTGAAAGAGGAATCAAGGTTGGAAGTCTCTATAAAGCAGAGTGGCATTGCCAAGGGGGCCATTAGAATCCTAGCCTGGTAGAGCTGAGAAGTAGGTGAAAAATACAGACTAAAATATGTGATGAAAACTTACCAGGCATAGGGTCTCTGAAATGGATAATGCTGAAAGCCTATTAAACAGATGCCCCCCCGGTGGAGTAGAAACAGCATTTCCAAAGTGCTCTGCCCCACACAAATTTCAAACAATGTGAAAGGAAGCTCCAAACAACTTCTGGAGCCACAGCACCCACAGAACCCGACAGAGAAGCTAACCTCCTGCTGAGGACAGCCCAGCAGCCCTGCAGGGAGTGGCCAGCACAGTGCTCTGAGAGCAGGCAGCACAGCACACTGGGAACTGACAGCACAGCCCGCAGAGCCGAGCCCAGGTCCGAGGTTTTAGCCCCAGGGCGGCCGGGCCATCAGCCGGCTGGTGGAACCCCAGAACATCAGCAATTGTGGTGATCCCAGAATTATCAGCACAGATATGCCTAGGACAAAGTGAGAGGTTAGTGCCCTATGGACTTTGGGACCAGTATTTGGGGAACACATGGCTTCCTCCCCTGGGGTCAAAAAGCTGCTGAAGAAACAGCTGCACAGAAGCCATTTTGCAGTGTCAGCAGTGGCTTTAGCTCCTGGTCTTCGAACTGTAGGAAGATCCAGCAATCAGTCTGGGGGTTAATCGCTTTTGCTTTAAACTGCCTGGATCTGGATTGTGGTCTGGGGGGGAAGTTTGGGGTGGGTATCCAACTTGCCAGAGTGTGTGGAGGCCTTACAGAGGCCACCCAACTGGCGGAAGTTGTGAAGACCCCACGTTTGGGCGGAAGCTACCCTGTCTGGTGGCAGAGTCCTACTATGGCAACAAGCCCAAAAATCAAGTAATTAAGTGGCAATATGCCTAGGCAAATGAAACAAAATAAACAGAAAAGTTCAACATTGGTCTCCTATTTTAGGGGCAAAGAGGCTCAAAGCATGGAGGAGGACTGTGAGGTCAGAACTCCTGCACCAAAAGCCCCAAATGAAAATACAAGCTGGCTACAGGCCATAGAGGACCTTAAGAAGCAGATAAGAGAAGTGGGGGAAAATTTGGGAAGAGAAATGAAAAAGATGCAAGAAAAGTATGAAATGACAGTCAACAGCCTGACTGAGGAAAATAACACCTTAAAAAATAGACTAACTCAAATGGCAAAAGAGGCTCAGAAAGGCAATGAGGAGAAGAATGCCTTAAAAAGTCGAATTTGCCAGATGGAAAAAGAATCTCAAAAGCTCACTGAGGAGATTCATTCCTTCAGACTTAGACTGGAGCAAATGGAAGCTAGTGACTTTATGAGAAATCAAGATACTATTAAACAGATCCAAACAAATGAAAGAATAGAAGGCAATGTGAAATATATCATGGGAAAAACCACTGACCTGGAAAATAGATCCAGGAAAGATAATTTTAAAATTATTGGACTACCTGAAAGCCATGATCAAAGAAAGAACCTAGAAATCATCCTTAAAGAAATTCTCAAGGAAAATTGCCCTGATATTTTAGACCCAGAGGGCAAAATAGAGGTTGAAAGAATCCACAGATCACCTCCTGAAAAAGATCCCCAAAAGAAAGCTCCCAGGAATATTATAGCCAGGTTCCAGAATCCCCAGATCAAGGAGAAAATACTACAAGCAGCCAGGAAGAAACAATTTCAATATTGTGGAAACACAATCAGAATAACCCAGGACCTGGCAGCTTCTACAGTGAGGGATAGAAGGGCATGGAATATGATATTCCAGAGGGCAAAAGAGCTGGGAATGAACCCAAGGGTCACCTACCCAGCAAAACTGAGTATCTTGTTTCAGGGGAAAATATGGTCATTCAGTGGAATAGAGGACTTTCAAGCATTCTTCATGAAAAAACCAGAGTTGAATAGAAAATTTGACATTCAGACACAAGAAGCAAGAGATGCTTGAGAAGGTAATCAAGGAAAAGAAATCAAAAGGAACTTATCAAAGTTGGACTATTTACAGTCCTACATGGAAAAACAATAACTGTGTTTGATGAAACCTTTCTCATTATGAAAATAATTGAAGAAGGGTACATGGCATATGTTCACAGGTATACATGGATAGAGGGCACAGGTTGAATTTGATGGGAAGGGATGATTATTTTTTTTGGAGGGCAATTGGGGTTGGGTGACTTGCCCAGGTTCATGTGGCTGGGTTTTTGTTTGTGTGTTGGGTGTCTGGGGCCAGATCCGAGCTCGGGTCCTTCTGGCTCCGGGGCTGGCTCTCTGCTCGCTGTGCCACCTAGCCGCCCCAAGGAAGGGATGATTCTTAAGGGGTGAAGTCAAGAGGTGAGAGAGGAAAGTAGCAAGAGGAGATGGAGAGAGACAGGGTAGGGCAAACTATCTCATGAAGAAGAGGCAAGGGGAAGTAGTTGGAGGGGAGGGGAAGAAGAGGCAAGGGGAAGTAGTTGCAGGGGAGGGGAAGAACAGGAAGGCAAAAAGGCAAAAGCATATTCTCACTGAAGTTGGCTCAAGGAGAGAATCACATACATACTAAATGGAATATCTTACCCTCACTCACTCTCCTGAGTAGGGGAAAGGGGGATGAGAGGGGGCATGATGGAGGGGAGGGCATTCTGGGGAGAGGGGAGGTTAGAAGTACCCACTATCAAAGAGGGACAGGATCAAAGTAGGGAATGGACCAGGTGGGAGGTGAGACAAGTGGGAGGGAAATATAAGCAATCTTTTACAATATATCTACTATGGTAATGTTTTGCATAGATGTACATGTACAACACATACTGAATTGCTTATCTTCTCAGAGGGAGTGGGTGACAAGGGAGAAGGGGAATGGATCTGAAAATCGAAGTTTTAAAATTAAATGTTTCATAAGATGTCCAGGCAGTGGGGCTCAGAGATTCACCTTGCCCTAATGGCAAAGTCGAAGCGGGTATGGGAGAAGATATGGGAGAGAGCAGATTGGATGAGGGGATATCTAGTGGGACTGCTATTCTGGGGTGGTGGGTAGGTAAAAAAATGGGGGAAAAATGTAACTCATAATCTGTTGGAAATGAATGATGTAAACCAGAAGTTAATAAAGCATTTGTTTAATTAAAAAAAAATTAAAAAAAAAAACAGATGCCCCTAGTGTTTCATCCTAGAAAGTTGAACCTAAAAGAGCAATAGGAACAGTTTTACCAGCAAAAAAAAAAACCAACAACAAAACATGTAATTTTCAGCTTCAGAGGTATGGTGTGGAGATGGCCTTGAATGGAGAGATGACTGGGGAATTTCAATGAGGTAGTACTAAAGAAATGGACAGTTAAGAACAAGAGCTATCTTTAATTTAAAGGCACAAAGGCAGACTGCTAGCAAATGACAGTACTGAAAGCAAAGAACTATTGGGAGAACTGTGTTCCCTCCTGCATCTTCACAGCATGATTTTCCTCTCTCTTAAACTGTGTTCCTTTATTTGTCACTGAAGGGAGAGAGGAATTGTTGTTGATTGGTTTGTGAGGGGCCTTAAGAATTACTTTAGTGCATAGATCTTCCCATTATGATTTCTGGAGATGGTTCAATTAAATGTTTTATTTATCATCATTACTGAGCTGTAGTCTTAAGTCCAGAAACAATCAGGTAAGAAATGAAATAGTTCATAATCCTATTCTATTTAAAAATAAATAAAAAACAGCTCCTACTTTTATTTATTAACCCAGTGGTTTTTTTTTTATTATTTCAATTTTCTTTTTTGACTGTCAGGATTTCTATTTTTTGTGCTTAACTGGAAAATTTTAATTTATTGGTTTTCTATTTTTTTCAAAATTGTATGCCCAATTCATTAATCTACCTTTCTTTTCTTTTACTGATGAAAGTATTTAGAGAAATAAATTTTCCACTAAGTTCTGCTTTCAGCTGCATCCCACAAATTTTGGTGCAGTCTCTTTGATGTTATTCTCATTACTGAAATTACTGCTTCTATCATTTTTAGAATTACTTTATTCAGTTTCCAATTAATTTTAATCTTTGCTTAAAGGCCCCTTTTTGAATGTGATTTTTGTTGCATTATGGTTGGTAAACTATGCACTTGATATTTCTGTTTTTCTGCATTTGTTTGTTGCCATGGGCTGCTCAGTGTCCAGCACTTAAGCATGACCAGAGAGGTGAATAAGAAATGAACAGGCCATGAGGGTATTTCAAGGAATAATGATGAACTCCATTTATTGATTCTTAATACAAGGTTTTTATAGAGTAAATGAGACAAAGGTATAGGACTTGAGTTTTCTTATCATTACCTTAGTCTCTTGTATTCTGGAAGTAGCACAGAATAGACAATTTGATAAGGATTTGTTATCTAGGTGACTACAAGTCTTGGGGTAAAACCTTTGATCTATTCCTCAGGTATCTGCTAATGCAGCCACAGTGATAAATGGACACAATTGAGAGCAAACTTCAAAGCCAAAGCTGCAATCCTCAAAAGAAATCATGTGTAGAGCTGACCACCCAAAGATACCTGAGTGCTGAATCAAATATTTTAGCTCTTAATAACTGAAATCTTGGGGTATAGCCTATTGATCTCAGAACTCAAGTAACATCCTTATAAGTGTAAGCCATAACAAAGAACTCAGGAGCTAACTTTAACAAAGAAGTTGTGTCTCAAAGAGCTCTTGTTTAAAGTCCACTAATAGGATTTAATATCTGAGTCCTGAACCAGGTCTCTTTGGTTCCCCACAGTTTGTGAGGTTTTATGTCCTAATACATAGTCAAATTTTTTATGAAGCCGCCCTGAAGAGCTGAGAAAAACATATCTGTAAAAGGAATAAACTAGAAGCCTTACCAATTAGATCAGGGGTTTAAAAAAATGTCCATTATAACCATTACTATTCAATGTTATGCTAGAATGCTAGCTGTAGCAATAAAAAAAAAAAAATTGAAAGAATAAACATAGGCAAAGAAGAAACAAATCTATCACATTTTAGCAGATGATTTGATGGCTTACTTAAAAAACTCTGCTAAATAATTTTTTTAAGCAATTGGGGTTAAGTAACTTGTTCAAGGTTGCACAGCCAGTCATTATTTATGTGTGGGTGCTCATTTTCTGAGGCTAGATCCGATCCTGGGTCGGCCCAACTCCGAGGCCGGTGCTCTTACTCACTACACCACCTAGCCGCCCCTCTGCTAAATAATTAATTGAAACAATGACCATTTCAGCCAAGTGGCAGCAAGTACAATAAGCCCATACAAATCATCAGCATGTCCATATATAAGCTATAAAACCCAACAGGAATTGATGGAAAGAGAAATTCAATTTAAAATAACTACAGACTGTGTAAAATAGCTGGGAATCTACTTGCCAAAGCACACATAGGAAGCATATAAACACAATTTCAAAACATTCTTTGCACAAATAAAGACAAATGTAAATAATAGGAAAAATGGAAGTACTCATGGGTAGGCTGAACCAACATATTAAAAATGACAAAACTACCTAAACTAACTTATTTATTAAATGATACACCAATCAAACTATTAGAGAATTACTTTATAGAGCTAGAAAAAATAATAATAAAATTTATCTAGAGAAACAAAAGGTCAAAAATATAAGCAAGTGTTGTAACCTAGTGTTTGATAAATCCAAAGATCCCAGTTGCCTCTCTAAGAACTCATTATTATGCAAAAACTGGGAAAATTAGAAAATAGTCTAGCAGAAATTAGACATATACCAACATCTCTCACAGTATAGGAAGATAAACTCAAATGGATATGTGATTTAGACATAAAGGTTGACTTCAAATTAGGAATTACATAAACAAATTACCTGTCAGATCTATAGATAAGGGAAAATATCATGACCAAAAAAGAGATACTAAGGTTTACAGGAGGTAAAATGTATGATTTTGATTTGTTGTTGTTCAGTCATTTCAGTTGTGCCCAACCCTTTGTGACCCCATTAGGGGGTTTCTTGGCAAAGACACTAGAGTGGTTTGCCATTTCCTTCTCCAGTTCATTTTGCAGATGAGTAAACTGAGGCAATGAGGATAAAGTGGCTTGTCCAGGGTCAAAAAGCTAGTAAGCATTTGAGGCAAGATTTGAACTCAGGTCTTCCTGACTCTAGGCCTTTCACACTTTCCACTGTGCCACCTAGCTGCTCACAATTTTGGTTATGGAAAATTAAATAGTTTTTGCACAAACAAAATCAATGTAGCTAACATTAGATGCAACTCAAGAAACAGAAAAATTGCAACAAGTTTCTCTAATAAAACTTTCATTTCTAAGATAATAGGCAACGGTACATTTTATAAGATTAAGAGCCATTCCCCAATAATAAATGGTCAAATGGGTAGTTTTTAGCAAAAGAAATGCAAGTTCTCAATAAGCTATATGAAAAAATTATCTAAATCTTTAATAGAGAAATGCACATTAAAACAACTCTGATGTAGGGTGATATTATATTCAGGAAGCTATTCTTTTCCATGACCATCAATCTGTCTGTCTTCTCTAGGTACACACACACACACACACACACACACACACAAATATACATTCATATATAGACATCTAAATCAGTCAACAAGCATGTATTAAGCGCTTATTACGTGCCAGGACTGTACTAAACACTGAGGATACAAGTAAAGGCAAAACCCAGTCCTTATTCTCAATAAACTTGACAGTTTAATGAGGAGAAATCATGCAAACAACTATGTACAACAAAGATATAGACAGGATGAATTGGAGATAGGCAACAGACGGAAGTCACTAGCATTTAAGGGGATCCACAAAGGCTACTTGTAGAAGATTTTAGCTGAGACTTGAAGGAAGCTAGGAGAGTCAGGAATCAGAAAAAAAGATGGAGAGAGTTCCAGTCATGGAACACAGCCAGGGAAAATGCCTATAATTGGGAAATGGAGTGTCTTATTTGAAGAACATCAAGGTCACCAGTATGTCACTGGATCATAAAGTATATGTGTATTGGGGGGGTAGGGGTGGAGGTGGAAGTCTATAGAGCAAGAAGACTGGAAAGGTAGAAAGGGGCCAGGTTATGGAGGACTTTAAAAGACAGAGGGCTTAACATTTGATTCTAGAAATAACAGGAGTTACTGGAGTTTGTTGAATGAGGGGTGGGAGTGAGAGGATCAGAATTACCCTTTAGGTAGACCAATTTTACATTTAAGTGAAGGGTAGGCTAGAATGGGAAGAAACTTGAGTCGGGGAGATCCACCAACAGAGTATTACAATATACCATGCATGAGGTTATAAGGACCTGAACCAGGCTGGTGGTAATGTCAGAGGAGAGAAGGAGGCATATTCTAGAGGCATTATAAAGCTAGAAACAGCAGGATTTGGCAACAAACTGGCTATCAGTATTGAGTAGGAGGTAGAGTTGAGGATAACACCAGCTTAAGCTTTGGAGGATGAGAGAATAGAGGTACCAATCATAGTAATTGATAAGTTAGGAAGAGGGGAGAATTCAAGGTGAAGGGGAAGATGAATTCAATTTTGGACATGTTGAGTTTAAGATGTCTATGGGAATATGAAAAAATGTTCTAAATCACTATTGATTAGAGAAGTATGAATTAAAACAACTCTGAGGTACCACCTCATACTTATCATATTGGTTAATATGACAGCAAAAGAAAATAATAAATGTTGTAGGGATGTGGGAAAACTGGGACACTAGTGCACTGCTGGTGGAGTTGTGAACTGATCCAACCATTCTGTAGAGCAATTAGGAATTATGCCCAAAGGGCTATTAAATCGTGCATACCCTTTGATGCAGCAATAGACCTACTAGGTCTGTATCTCAAAGAGATTTTTTTTAAAAGGGGACAGGGGAAGGGAGAGGGAAAGAAGCTATTTATAAAAAAAATATTTATAGCAGCTCTTTTTGCAGTGGCTAAGAAATAGAAACTGAGAGAATGGCAATCAATTGAGGAATGGCTTAACAGGCTATGGCATATGATTGTAATAGAATGTTATTGTCGTATAAGAAATGCCAAGCTGGATAATGTCAGAAAAACCTGGGAAGACTGACATGAACTAATATAGATTGAAGTGAGCAGAACATAAAGAACATTATACACAGTAACAGCAATACTATATGATGAATAACTGTGAATGACTTAGCTATTGTCAGTACTACAAAAATCTAAGACAATTCCAAATGACTTAAGATAAAAAATGTTATCTGCCTCCGGTGAAATAACTGATGAAATCTACATAAAAAGTGAAGCTTTTTTTTTCTTTTTGCTTTTTGGAGGGCAATTGGGGTTAAGTAACTTGCCCAAGGTCACACAGCTAGGTTTTTGTTTGTGTGCGTTGTGTCTGAGGCCGGATCTGAACTCAGGTACTTCTGACTCCAGGGCCAACACTCTACTCACTGTGCCACCTAGCCACCCCAAAAGTGAAGCTTTTTATTCCTTCCTCCCTTCCTCCCTCCCTCCTTCTTCTCTCTCTCTCTCTCTCTCTCTCTCATTTTCTTCCACAAAATGACTAATATCGAAATGTTTTTATATGATTGTACATGTGTAATTTATATCAGATTGCTTATCTTCTCAGGGAGGAAGGCAGGAAGGAAGGAAGGGAGGGTTAGAATTTAGGGCCCAAAGCTTAAAAAAAATGTTAAAAATTGTTTTTATATGTAATTGGGAAAAATTAAGTATTATTTTAAAATATCTACAAAGTACCTAATTGAAAATATATAATAGGCAGTTGGATATGTGAGCCTGGAGGTCAGAAGATCAGTTAGGGTTGGACAAATAAATATGAGTATCATCTACATAAAAATTATAATTGAATTAATGGGATTCATTTGAGAGGAGATCTGATGGATGACCAAGTGAAATAGTATACAGAGAGAAGAGGGCCCAGGATGGAGCCTTCAGGGACACTCATGGTTAACGTGTATGGCCTGTATGAAGATTCAGCAAAGGAGAGTAAGAAGGAGTAGTCAGTCAGGTAGGAGAAGATCCAGGAAAGAGCAAAGTCATGAAAATCTAGAGAGAAGAGAGTATTGAGAAGAGGGCTGATTGACAACATCAAAGGATGTAGAGAAGTCAAGACCCTCCACCCATCTAGATATGAGTCATGCCAGCTTGGAGAATAGACACCTAAAATTGTGTATAGCAATTTTGTGCCTACTGCTCAGATGTATCATATATAGTAGGGTGAGATAGATTACCTGCTAATAACAAGAGCTATATAGGAGTGTCTATTTTGTTAGCTAATTGCCAATTCAACCAAATTCTGGCTTTTTAAAAATATTATGAATTAGTCCAATAATTGGAGCGCTGGAATATAGATAATAGTGAAAGTGAACCTACTAAAAATCATACCCAATTGGCCTATTATTTGTCTCAGAAATCAAAACTCCTTCTGGTCAAATGAGTAATTCTCTAGTTATACAAACAGTCAGGTAGTCAGGATAGGTATAGGTTTCTAGAAGACGTCTAGGTCAATTCTGCCTGAAAGGAATAGAGATGAAGATATTATCAAGTACAACTATTACCTCACTCTATCCCCAGTTCAAAAGACCTAGAAAACTGAGTTCAGGGACTTCATAAAAACTATTTGTGAAAAGCTAAAGGCCACAGGGGCGGCTTGAAGGTGCAGTGAATAGAGCACCAGCCCTGGAGTCAGGAGGACCTTAGTTCCAATTGGGCCTCAGACACTTAACACAAAAACTTACCATATAACCTTGGGCAAGTCACTTAACCCCAATTGCCCTCCAAAAAGCAAAAAGAAAAGAAAAGAAAAAAGAAAAAGAAAAGCTAAAGGCCATGTCCTAAAATTCACATAACCCATATACCAGGATTGGGAAAGCTGCCTGTCATTTGCCATTGTCCTACATCTAGTTTAGAGTTTATGCTTCTAAGAAATGCAGTCCCTTTATAAGTTAGTGTAATGGTAATGTAATTTGAATTTGAAGATCCCTTTGTATTGGCAAAGGTAACAGGTACTTAGCACTTAGCAATTAATCAAGTCTCTGTTAAACAAACAAAAGGTATGAATCCCTGTTGCTGATGTAACAGGAAGGGGTTGGCTGAAACAGGAAGCTAATGCTGTGTGTATATAAGGAGAAACCCCAGAAAGGGAGAGACAGATCTTCTTGGAGTAAGCTCCATGGAGGCAGAGGTTGCAGCTGCCAGGAAGGCTGAAGAGGAAAGTGTTCCCTGTCCCCCCCACCCCAACCCCAGGCTGGAGAGAATGATTTTGATTTGGAGAACCTATATGAAGTGATTTTGATTCTGGGAACCAAGCTAAAACTTCTGCTGAGCCTGAGGGCCAGCTGAAGCTGCTAAGGATTTCCAAGAGCCAGTCAGAACTGAGGGCCAGCTAGAGCTGCTGAAGCTGTTGAGGATTTCTAAGGGCCAGCTGGAGTTGTTGAGGCTGCTGAGGATTTCTGAGGGCCAGCTGGAGCTACTGAAGACTGAGGAAACATGACTGTGATGCTCGTACTTTGTATAAACAACCTGTTTGTGGTTTTGTTAAGCCTTGACTTTCAGGGAGCAGAGACTGTGAAGGATTTAGGGTGGACTGGACACTGTGAACTTCAGTGTAGAGCAGGGCAAGGGACTGGAAGCTATCTGCCTTTGAATCCAGGTGACTGTTTGGTGGATTCAGGTAGGAGCTGCCTGCCTTGAGTCAAGATGAAAAGACCTCTCTGTGGGTATTGGGAAGTGATGAAATTGTAATTTACTAATGACCTAGGAGTGGAGGGTATGTGTATTTTCTGATGATTAAATAGTGAATGATTGAGTTGATTGATTGACATAATAATTGTATTTAATGATTGATGACTGAATAAGTGACTGATTGAGTTAACTCAGTGTGCCCCATGAGTGGAGAACTTTGACTATTGTACTTTGTGAACCTTGAGGAGGCAAACTCCTGAAAGATGATTGAATGATTGAGATGATTGAATGCTTGAGTTACTAAATGATTGTTCTTTGTTGAAAATTATGTGGCTATCTTAGTGATAAGTTGTCTGAAAGCTGTATTTTGACTTTCTGTTATTGTTTTGCTTTGATTTGTTATGGAATAAATAGAGTGTTCACTATACTGTGTATAGTGAACTTATACTTAAAAGCTGTTCACAGTAGCATTCTTCTGCATGTGCTTGGCTTTACATTTAGTATAGCTGATAATTTATTAAGTGAAGGGAATAGCAGTCCTGGCTGGTGATGGTTCCATGTTCAGTAACTGAAAAACCATACTAGCTGTGTAGTAGGAGAGATGGAGGTCCAAACACACTTCTGTTGTCTTTTTTTTTGAGATTCCTGCAGTCACTGGCCTGGTAGGTAGATCTATCCTCCTAGAGTCAGAGCTCCTAATAGCAGGTGCAGGGTAGAATTGTATGATCTATTGGGAAGTAACTTCTAAGTGCCCAGTGTTCTCAAGACATCCCTTAAGTTTTGGTGCTCGCTCAGCAGGGATTTCTAGCTTGTGATCCACCAAGAGGGCTATAGCAGAAGGTGGTATACATCTTTTCCAGTCAACACTGCAGGCAACATCTTACCCTATATACAGTATTGAGCTAAACAATGCATTCCTAGCTAGTGGACCTTCAAAACAACTGGGGAAATGGGTAAGCATGTGGTAATTAGGCCAAATGTGTCACAATGCCTTCTCACTTGAGTCCTCTGGGTCTCCTAGGTCACAGGTCTGGACTTCAGTCTGTGCCCAGCTAATGTTTCTACAACTACTGAGTTGGTGAGGGAAGGGGGTTGTGGGTGGGTGGGTTACAGGGGAACTTTTTGTTGTACAAAGATTGAATACATAAAATTTCAGGGTCAGGAACAGATGGGATGTTGAAAGAACTACAGAATTTGGCTGCAGGTCTGGGAAGCAGGGGTGGCCCAGACCCAGTACTTCCAAAATTACATGTCTGCTTCCCCAAATACCCGTCCCTTTCTGGCACTTTTACTAGCAAGCAGATCAAGCAAGAAACTATTGGAAGGATTGCCACAACTTCATCAGTGATTAAAGGTGGGACTATATATGAGCTATTATTATCCCCATTTTATAGAGGAAAAACTGAAGCATATAGAGGTTAAATAACTTGCCTAAGGTCACATAGCTAGTAAGTATCTGAAGTTGGATTTAACTCTGATCTATCAGAATTCTATTAAAGAACTAGTAATTCACTAATTTTGGTTCTTTGAGCAGATTTCTACAAAAAAGCCCCCAGTGGAAACTACTTTTTGATTTCAAATTTTCAGTTAAGAATGTTTTTGTTCTCTGTGGCAATTTTCACGTTTAATAGTAAAATGGATCTTTTGCTGTTTGTTTTTGTCATTGAAAAATAGAGCAGGAAATAAAATGGGATTTTTTTTCATCCCAGGAGCGATATTCATAAGGATTAAGAGTGATGAAAAAAGTCACATATAAATATTAAGTGGGCATAGCAATTCTCTTTCAAAAAGGACAAAGCATTTCCACAAATAGCTGACATTTATATATGGCTGTGAAGTTTGCAAAGTACTTTATATTGTTATCTCATTTGGTCTTTACAACAGCCAGAGAGGAAAACTACTATCCTCTTGATTTTAACAAGACAACTATGGCTTAGAGAGTTAAGTGACTTGTATCAGGTTACACAGTTAACAATGTTGGGAGGGAGAATTTGAATTACAGGCCCAGCAATTTGTCCATTGTTTCCTCAAGTAACTCACAATAGTATCTTTATAAGTCAATTAGGCATTGCCACAGGTATCATTCCATGCCCTATTAGAGGTAGTTCACTTGATCAATCTATCTCCCTCAAATCTCTCTCATTCAAGTACATCCCACACATTGATACCAAAGTAATTTTCCTTAAATGCAGATCTGACCATGTGATTTCCCCTACTTAATCAAGGCTAGAGACTCTAGGACAAAACATTAACATCTTTGTTTAGTTTTTAAAGTTCTACAAAACCTGGCCTCAAACTATCTTCCCAACCTCGGTGGATATCACTTCCCCTTCTGATTCTGTGATACAACCAAACTGACTTTCCCTCAGAATACTTCTTCTCCAGCCTCCCTGTCTTTTGCACTGACCTTCCCCCATTTCTGGAATTTACCTCACCTCCATTACATATAATCCATCTTTTTCCTTTAAGATAAAACTCAGGCACCATCTTCTGCACCAAGACTTCCCTGATCACTTAACTGCTAGTGTTCCCAAACTATTCTATATGAAATACTTTGTATATATTTGTATTTATTCACTTTAAGTTTACGCTCTCTTCCCAATTATGTATGTGTATATAATATCTATGTATATGTGTGTATCTCTATAGCTATCAAATCTTCTTGTCTTTCATTAGAATATAAATTAGTGAGTAGGGATTATATAATTCTTTGTACTTATATCCCGTGTCTAGCACCATGCCTGGCACACAGTAGGAGCTTAATAAATACTTGTGGTTATAGACCCTCTAAAACGAGGGTATCTGGAATCCATGTCAAAGCCCATGCATATACACTAGTTCTAGAAGAAAAGCAGAATACTAATCCTCTCCCTTGGTGATAAGTCCCTTCTTGGAAATTGATCATAGATAGCAGGAAGGTGCTCACCAGCAAATAGCATGAGCCCCCCTCCCCCTACGGATTAAGTCCTTTGGCCTGCAGGAGATTTAGGGCCCAGAGCAAATACATGCAGCAGGACACAGGCTCGCCTACCTTCTTCACTGTGCAATCCCGATGCTTTGGGGTGGGGGTGGGACTCTCGACAATAGAGAGTATAGAGCGAGGGGGCTATAGAATTATAGATCTAAAACTGGAAAGCACTTCAGAAGTGTTTTTAGTCCCACCCTTTCCATTTAACTAATGAGGAAATTGAGGTCCAGAGTGGTTCATTGATTTGCTCAAAATCCCACGCAAAAATAAATGTCAGAGGTAAACCTCGAACCCCAGACCTCTGCCTACAAATGCAAAGTTTTGCAGCCTTAGAGCGGGAGGCACGGAAGGAGACAGGAGATGGAGGCAGCATCATTAAACAGCAATGGCCCAGGAGTCTCAGAGAACACCTACACGCTCCGCCCAGTATGCTCAAGCCAATCCTCGCCAGATGGTGCAGACGCAAGCCCGCGTTTCTCTTTCCCTGGAGTGGGCGGGGAGAGGGTGGTCTCCACGCGCATGCGCAACTCGACCCCGCACCCCGAGTTTGTGCCCCACCGTGGAGGAGGGGCGTGTAAGGAGAGTGTGAGTGGTTGGTTGCATGCCTTTGAGATTGGGCGTGCTTGGCTCCATGGCCGCGCACCCTAGGTTTGGTTTCTATGGTAGCTAGAGGCGTGGCCAAGAAGGCGAACAATTGTCTCCTGTCCCCGTCCCCATCCCCACCCCCTTCCCCAACAGACCCCCTTTCCCTGGCTCCTAGAAAACTGCCCCCTAAGGATAGAGACCTCATTTCTTACCCACAACTCCAAACCTCCAGTCCTGCTATCGGTGGCATCATTAGCAAAGAGGTGCCCAGCCCAGCTTCAAAGATTGAAGCTGGGAAAATTAGAGAGAAGAGAGGGAATGAACAGGGACGGCCACCTGAGAGGGTAAGGCAGCCCTGCTGGCAGCTGTCCCCAGAGCACAGCACTTTCTGCTCCAGAGCTAGACAGAGCTGGAGAGGTAAGTGCTACAACGCTTTTCCGTTGCTCCTTTGCAAAAACTTCCCCTTTAGATCCTTATCCACCTTTCCACCACTCCCTTAAACATCATATTTTTGTTTGTTTTTAATTCAGATTTCACCCTTAAAACTAGGACTTCAGGTTTGGAGAGGCAAGTTTAAGGCACCTTGCTACACTCAGCCCCTGTGTCAGTTAATTGTGAATTGAGACTACATGGGACATCCCTCAGCTTCCTCTCTGGGAGGTGGGGGCACACAGTAGTGGAAAACTAAAAGTTTGTAAAGTTTGAGCTATGTGGAATTATGGGCACAGTGCTTTAGGGTGAATCCTAGGGTGACCCCTGCCCAAAGAGCTTTGCCTGCCCACACCTATCATTGGTCAAACAGGAGATGGAACCCTACTCAATTTTAGTGGTACTTGAAAAGCTGAAGATAACATTGCAGTGAGTACTAACATTTATAGCATGATAATAGCTCTTAATTCTCTGGCAAATTTCATGACCTATCTTCCACTAAGAACAGCTCTAATGTCTCTATCTGGATGTGATGGTAATCCTGCGTTTTTGAAGCTTATGCAAACTTTGCATAGCCCTGGGGGAGAAGGTGTGTGTGTGTGTGTGTGTGTGTGTGTGTGTGTGTGTGTGTGTGTGTGTGTGTGTGTGTGTGTGTGTGTGTGTGTATCTTCTTGTCTGTGTGTGTCTTGTCTGTGTGTTTTGGGGGCAGGGGAAAGGGTGCTACCAAGCTGGCAAGATTTTGACTATGAACCTGATGATTAAGACTACATAATTTTCATCTAAGCATCAGCCCCCTTTAAATTTGGAGAGGCTGATCACCAAGTTGGATACAGGATCATCAGTTTTTTGGTCATAAAAATTCTGCTGTGATTGCTCCCATGAAGTCTTTATCAGTGGAAAACATTCCTTTACTGATGAAATCTTAGAAGTCTTTATATAGCATTTCCAGGTTTTCCAGAGTGTGTTGTTCACAACTCTAGGAGATAAGTAAGGATATATTATCCCTGTTTTACAGATGAGAAAACTGAGATTCAGAGAGGTAAAGAAACTTTACCATAGACATAGACCTATGGCACAGTGGGCTTTCAATCAGGAAGACTCATCTTCCTGAGTTCAAATCCAAGTCATTTAACCCTGTTTGCCTTGGTTCCCTCATCTGTAAAAGGAGTTGGAGAAGAAAAAGGCAAATCACTCCAGTATTTCTGACAAGAAAACCCCAAATTGGGTCACAAAGAGTCGAACGTGACTCAACAACAACAAATATCTATAATTGACAGAACTGGCATTCAGAACTAAGCTTTGCCTGAATTCAAATCTATCACTCATTCCACTGTACATCACTGCTGCCTTTCCTCCCTGGCATGTCCAAATGCCTCTATTCTGGATTAAAAGATGTGGGGGGAGGGGTAGGAAGAACCACCTTAGTCATTCTCAAAGTAAGAATTTCAACAAAATTCATAAGCAGTTTAAAATACTTAACAGTGCTGTGTATATGTAGTAAAAATATCATATATCCACCTATCCTGCAACTTCGTCAATCCAGACCACAGCTGAAAATGGTTGCCCAGTGTCAATGCTCTCCATTAAATATTACTTCATAGGAGACCCCTCAGAACCTCATTCAGAGATTTTTTTTTCTTTTTGACAATTCTGATAAGCTTGGTTTTCCAATTGGCAGTATATTAGAAGAAAGTTAAAAGGAGTAGGGAGAAGATGCTATAGGGCAAAGTACACATCATAGAGCCCATTAATGTTTTTTAAATGCCTAAAATAAAATACATAGTAATCCAAGGAAACCAATTTATTAAATATAGTTATCAACATATATTTTTAAAAATCAATTTCACAGACTCCAGGTTAAGTATCCTTGTGCCATACAAAGATAACAAAAGTCTTTACTTTCAAAGTATTTTCATTTCACCCAGAGGCATATAACAAGCATAGGTAAGGATAATGTAGGGTAGGAAGTTGAGGGATTGAGGGAGCAGACTTAGGGGAATCTGAAGAACTGTTAGGAGAACTAAAAACTGGGGATAGTTGGGAAAGTTTCTCAGAAAAAGTTATACCTTATGAAGAAATTAAAGCTATTTATAGTCATATAAAAATACTCTAAATCACTATTGATTAGAAAAGTGCAAATTAAAACAACTGGGAGGGAGGTACACATTGTACCTGTCAGATTAACTAACATGACAAAACAGGAAAATGATAAATGTTGGAGAAGATGTGGGAAAATTGGAACACTAATACATTGTTGGTGGAGTTGAGAACTGATCCAACCATTCTGGAGAGCAATTTGGACATAGTTCAAAGAGCTATAAAACTGTTCATACCCTTTGATCCAGCAATACCACTACTGGGTCTGTATCCCAAAGAGATCATAAAAAAGGGGAAAGGACCCATATGTACAAAAGTACTTATAGCAACTTTTTTTGTGGTGACAAAAATTTGGAAATTGACGGGGAGGGGATGCCCATTAATTGGGGAATGACTGAAGAAGTTGTGGTATGTGAATGTAATGGAATACTATTGTTTCATAAGAAATGGTGAGCAGGTAAATTTCAGAAAAACCTGGAAAGACTTGCATGAACTGATATACTGGATGAAGTGGGCAAAACCAGGAGAACATTGTATACAGTAACATTGTGCAATGACTGACTTTGTTAGACTTAGATCTCAGCAGTGCAGTGATCTAATACAATTTCAAAAGACTCATGATGGAAAATGCTATTCACATCCAGAGAAAGTGCTATGGAGTCTGAATGCAGATAAAAGCATACTATTTTCCCTTTTTATTTTTGTTTTTTCTTCCTATTGGTTTTCCCCTTTTGTTATAATTCTTCTTTTACAACATGATTAATTTGGAAATATGTTTAATATGATTTCACATGGATAACCTTTATTAGATTGCATATCATCTTGGGGAGGGGAGAGAAGGGGAAATTAGAACTCAAAATCTTATAAAAATGAATGTTGGAAACTAAAAATAAACTAATTAATTAAAAAATAAATTATAGCTGAACTGCACCTTGAAGGATGGTGGTTAATATGCTGAAAGTTGGAGATGGGGAGGGTTTACATTCTAGGCACACATGAAGATGAGGCATGTCATGCTAAGTTTGGAGCCAGATTGTGTGGGACCTTAAAGGCTGAGTTTATAGTTTATCTGAGAGGAATTGTTGGCCACTTAAGGTTTTTTGGCAGAGTAGTGACCTGATCAGACCTAAACCTTAGTAATACTATTTTGGGTGTTGTATGAAAGATGGATTTGAAAAGGTGAGACCAGAATCATGGAGACCAATTAAGAAACTGTTATAATAATCTCGGTGAAAAGTAATGAGGACCTTAATTAGGGTGGTACCACACTGTCTACCAAGACAGGCTTCCTACAGACATAAATTAAAATTTGGCTAATAAAGGAAACCATATATTGGTAGGGAGGAACACCTTTGAATTAAACATTTCTGAGAAAAATCCAAGATTTATAGAGAAAATTAACATAGATATATGATATTGCAAGAGTCATTTTCCAAAGAACAAGGGGTCAGTGGCTACCAAAAAGACTTCAAAAAAATTGAAACTATAAACAACAGTGATAGGGGTGTGTTCCTGTCATCAATATGGCACCATATCTGGGGTTGCTTTCTCAACCTTCACTTGCCTTTGTAATTTGGGGTCCCCAAAGAGTGACTATGATTCTTTCAATATTCTAAGAATAAATAACTTTGAGCCCAACTACTGTTTTTTTGTTTGTTTGTTTTTTTGGAGGGCAATTGGGGTTAAGTAACTTGCCCAAGGTCACACGGCTAGGTTTTTATTTGTGTGTGCGTTAAGTGGCTGAAGCTGGATCTGAACTCAGGTCCTTCTGACTCCAGGGCCGACACTCTACTCACTGCGCCACCTAGCCACCCCAAGCCCAACTACTTTTAATAGTTTTGTTTCTGAGCCCCAGCCAATGTGTTTTCTATTAACAATCAGCCAGCAGCTTCAGTAGGAAGTCTTTTTCATCCTTAATGGAGTTTTCATGAAGTTCTTTTTAGGTATGTCTCTCTGCTGGGTGAGTCATTCAGCCAGACTCTCAGGACCCTTGTCTCTTTTGAATCAAAGCCAGCATTTCTCTCCACGACGATGGAGGATGCTTTGTGAAGCTTCCACCAGCCTCAGGTGGAGGATATTTTGTGAAGCTTCCACCAGCCTCAGGTGACTGTCTTTCTATATTCATTATAGGCATTTGCACACCATTGGCTTGCCCTCAACAACTGTTTTGATGGCTATGGCTGCTAAATCATTCAGTTGAGATTGCTGATGAGACCCCTGGATTTCTCATCTTCATAATGTTTATTAGACACTTGTATCTCAGAATATTCATTCTCCTCAGATCAGAAAAGAACAAACATAGTAATAGAGATAGCCATTTGCTCATAGTCAATATGACTTGTTGGGAAACAGGGCAGCTACTTTCCCTCTCACTGCTTCACTTGGAGCTGCAGAGGAAATATAGAGCAATGAAGACCAGGTTGCCCCTCATCTATTCTGAGTTCCAGCTCAACAATCTCCAAGTCATTCATTTTTCTGACTCCATAGCCATTTAGAACAGTGTCATCCTGTAGCACCAGTCTCTCCTTCAAGAATAGGTGGAAAGACATTCCCTCAAGTTTCCATGTAGTCCTCAGGGGATACAGGGGATATCTATACATGCTCTAAGGGCTGTCCCTCACTGACAAAGCCACTCATGCTATATTAATATTAAGAAAAATATAAATTAAAAGAAGTCTGAGGTTTCACCTGACATCACTCCCTAATACCTCAGCTGCCCAAGCCCCATCTGGGATGGCCAGAAAGAAAGAGAAAAATGGCAGATCACACCACTTGGATAAGCTGAGTATCCTGTCACCAACTGTAATCCTTCTAAGGGGAGATCACTATGACTCACCAGAATTACTGCCACTTTATCCTAAGGCGCAAAGGACCTTATAAGCTGCTGTGCTGATAAGACCCCAGGCCTTGGGTACAGTCTTAACTGAGTTCAGGTTTTATAGAACAAATCCTCTTGGGGTTTAAGGATTCAGGCCACACTTGAGGATACAGAGGGTCACATATGGTGTGAGAACCACAGGTTCCCCACCCCTGCCCCAGGGCATTGCCATCTAACTTGCTGATGTGCCCCAAGGATGCCTGGGTTTTGCTATGTAAACCTCAATTACATCCTTAGGACATATAGACCTTTTCATCTGCCCTGCCCCTGAATTGTCTTATATGAATATCCTCTCCAATTATAGTGTGAACTCCTTGAAGGCAGGGACTCTCTCTCTACTTTTTTTTTTCCTATTTGTATACCCAATGCTCTTAGCATAGTGCTTAGAACATAGTGATTAACAAAACTTTTTCATTCATTGTTGTCTTCAACAAGTTATCTTTGCAAATAATTTAAGGCCTATTAATTTTTAAGTATTTTTAGTGAGAAAACAATTTGTAGCTTAAGAATTTTTTTTTCTGGAGTGGCTAGGTGGCACAGTGAGTAGAGCACTGGCCCTGGAGTCAGGAGGACCTGAGTTCAAATCCAGCCTCAGACACTTAAGGGTGGCCTTGGGCGAGTCACTTAACCCCAATTGCCCTCCAAAAGGCAAAAAAAGAAAAAATAAAATTTTTTTTCTTTTCAAAAAAAGTCTTGGAGAGTAGAGAGATGATGAATGTCAAAAATGTGAAGGAAGAGTCAATAGGTTTTGACAACTAATTGGAGATATGGGGGTGAGGGAGAGGAAAAAAGCTATGAACTTGAATTGTGTTGCTCTTAACAATTATAATGAACATATGTGCATATATTAATATATGTATAGTACAAATATATGCATGGATATATTCATATATACATATATACAAACAAATATATATGCATGTACATATGTAGTCATTATTGTTGTTGAGGACAACACAACTCAGGTTCATACCTTCTTACTTCTTCTCCCTCTCTGTAAGCCAATCTCCACAATTAGTTGCCAAAACTTGCTAACTTTCTTTTCCATCTCTGGCAATCCATATAATTCATAATACATGTACACACACATATATATGTATATATGTTTAAACATACATATAAGGGGAGGATGGTTTATGGAAAAATATGTTGCATTTAGGCATTTATATTTGGATATGTTAAATTTAAAGCTCCAATGGGATACCTGGGCCTCTATTTAGAAAACAATTAGAAATATGTGTCTTGTATTCAGGAGAGAAATTTAGGATAGAAATACAGTGTCCCAAAAGTTTTAGTGCCATTTTAAGCTTTGATAAGCAGGGCATTGCTATCTCACCTGCCAGTGTCCTCTGTATGTACCCTGATCTAAGCTTTGCTATTGTTTGCTCATTTTTTGTTGTGTCCAACTCTTCATGACCCTTTCAGGGGGTTATCTTGGCAAAGATACTGGAGTGTTTTGTCATTTCTTTACAGATGAGGAAACTGAGGACAAACAAGGTTAAGTGACTTGCCCAGGGTCACACAGCTAGTAAGTGCCAGAGACCAGATTTGAAGTCAGGAAGATGAGTCATCCTGACTCCAGGGCTGGCATGCTATCCACTGAATCACCTAGCTACTCAGTGTAAGTTTTAATAAGTTTAAAATGGCACTAAGATGCCCCATATATAGATTTGGAGTTACATGAGTAGATATTATAATATAAATCTTGGGAACATTTGACAACATTGCAGGAGAAACTCTATACCAAGATTTGAGGAGAATACCCAGTGTTAGCAAGAGAAAGATGATTCTGCAAAAGGGACTGCAAGGGAGTGGTCAGAAAACTAGGTAAAAATATATGGGATCATTTAATCTTCATAACTTTTTGAGGTGAGGAATGCAGGTATTTTTATCCCCACTTTACAGATGAGGAAGTTCAGGGAGGTGGAATGATTGACTCAGCCTTCCATGGCCAGTAAGGGGAAATTGGAATCCAGATATTCTTCAGTTCCAAGCTCTGTGTCATTTCTGCTAAACAACACTATCTCTCATGATCTTCAGCTTTAAAATTTATTCATACCTTTTATTTTTACTTTATAGTCATTTCTAGATACTTCCATAGCATAAACCTTTCCTTAGATCATGGAAAAACAAACAAAAACAACTTAAATAAAAGCAACACAACAGCAAAACCTTGTCTGACAGCATATGTAACATTCTGTGCCCATAGTCCCCTACATCTCCAAAGAGACAGATACAGCTCCTCTTCCCTGGGCTAGAATTGGACATTGTATAACATAGTGTTTGACTTTGTTCCAATGTCCTAATCAATTTCATCATTGTAAGTGAGTGTCATTGTCTAGGGAGAATTCTCGTTCTGCTTAATTCACTATCCCTTCATACATGCTTTCTTGTATTTCCCTAAATTCCTCCTATTTTTAACTTCTTAGGATGCAAACTTCAGTTACATTCATATAGTGCGATTTGTTCAGACTTTCTCTGGTTTATAGGCACTGACCTTTTTTTCCCCCAGATTTTTCCTTCTTCAAAAAAAATTGATGCTATGAAAATTTTGGTATATGTGAGACTTTCCTTTCTTCCTTTGACTTTCTTGCAGTGTATGTCAACAGTGGGATCTATAGGTCATATTATGAACAGTTTAATAATTTTCTTTATGTAGTGTCAAATTTTTACCACAGTATTTGAACCAATATGCAGGCCCATCAACAGCATATCAACAACTCCACCAACATTAAACAATTCTGTCTTCTCTCATCATCTTCCAATTTGGGGGGTATTGGTAGAAAACTCAGAGCTGCTAAAATCTACATTCCTCAGATTATTAGTGATTGGAGCAATCTTTCCTACTGTTGTTTTAGTTTTTAATTCTTTTTGGTTAGTTATGTACCAGGCATTGTGCTAAGTACTGAAGATATAAAGAAAAGCCAAAAAAGTTTTGAAAATTGAAATTCAACTAAAATTGTGTATTTCCTTTGAACACTTATTGGACAGTGGCTCCTGTTCTTATCCATGTATGCTAATTATATATCTCAATACTTTCCATCAGAGATATTTGAGGAAGACTTTTCCTTATTTGAAAACATCCTTTGCTCTCCTAGCTTTAATTTACATTTATTGACAGCATGGAGTGATTGATGGAGGCCTGGTCTTGGAGTCAGAAAAACTTGGGTTCAAATACTGCCCATGACATGCAGGATTTATGGGCTAGATTTCTTTCTTAAGAACCATGCCTTAAACCTAAATCACTCTAGGTCTCATTGACTGGTCAACAATAGAGCCCTGCCTAAGCTTCACTTGATCATTGTTTGGCTCAGAATGAGTGTAAAATAGCAGTTGTTTCTGTTTTGGCCATAAACCCTGAGGGTCTTCCCCTCCTAGATTGATTTTTATTGGACTAGGTAAAATAGGCCATTCTTTGCCTCATTTCTTTTTTTTTCATTTTCAAAGTTTCTGTTTTTTTAATCAAATGCTTTATTAACTTCTAGTTCACAGCATTTATTTCTGCAAGATTTTGAGTTACAAATTTTCTTCCTGTTTTTCCCCTACCCATCACCCCAAAATAGCGATCCCACTGGATATCCCCTCCTCCAATCTGCTCTCTCCCATATCTTGTCCAATACCCCTTCCAACTTCCAAGTAGGGAACAGTGGATCTCTATACCCCAGTGCCTGTATATCTTATTTCCCATTTACATGTAAAATAATATTGGTAATAGTGTATACATATATATATATATATATATATATATATATATATATATATCTTAAACATTTTATTTTAAAATTTTGAATTCCAGATTAATTTTCTTCCTCCCTTGTCACCCACCCTTACTGGGAAGATAAGCAGTTCAATATAGGTTGTACATGTATAGCTATGCAAAACATTTCCATAATAAATATATTGTAAAAGACTGACTATATTTCCCTCCCTCCTATCCCACCTCCCACTTGTTCTATTCTCTACTTTGATTCTGTCCTTTTTCCAAAGTGGGTGCTTCCAACTTCCCCCCCCCCATCCTGCCCTCCCTTCCATCATTTCCCTTCTCATCCCCTTACCCCCTACTGTCCTGTAGGGTGAGAGATACCCTATTTAGTGTGTATGTCATTCTCTCCCTAAGCCAAATTCAATGAGAATAAGGTTGACGCATTCCCTTTTGACTTCCCGTTCTTCCCCTGCTCTTCTATATGAGATAGTTTACCCCAATCGGTCTTTCCCTATCACCTCTCATTATATTCCTCTCTCATCTCTTAATTTCACCTTTTAAGTATCATCCCTTCCCATTAAATTGTTCCTGTGCCCTCTATCTATGTACACCTGTACACATATATATACACATTCACATATGTATTCATACACACATATACCCTCCTATATAGACATATATATGTATATGTGTATATATATGTATGTGTGTGTGTGTATACACTGTTCCCTTCAATTGTTCTCATACCGAGAAAAGTTTCATAAGTTACGATTATTGTTTTTCCATGTAGGGATAGAAATAGGTCAACTTTGATAAGTTCCTTATGATTTCTTGTCCCTTGTTTACCTTCTCAAGCTTCTCTTGCTTCTTGTATCTGAATGTCAAATTTTCTATTCAACTCTGGTTTTTTCATCAAGAATGCTTGAAAGTCCTCTATTCCACTGAATGACCATATTTTCCCCTGAAACATGATACTCAGTTCTGCTGGGTAGGTGATTCTTGGTTTTAATCCCAGTTCCTTTGCCCTCTGGAATATCATATTCCAAGCCCTTCAATCCCTTAGTGTAGAAGCTGCCAGATGCTGCACTATCCTGATTGTGTTTCCACAGCATTCAAATTATTTCTTCCTGGCTGATTTTATTATTTTCTCCTTGATCTGGGAATTCTGGAACCTGGCTATAATATTCCTAGGAGTTTTCTTTTTGGGATCTTTTTCAGGAGGTGATCAGTTGATTCTTTCAATCTCTGTTTTGCCCTCTGGTTCTAAAACATCAGGGCAGTTTTCCTTGAGAATTTCTTGAAGGATCATTTCTAGGTTCTTTCTTTGATCATGGCTTTCAGGTAGTCCAATAATTTTTAGATTATCTCTCCTGGATCTATTTTCCAGGTCAGTGGTTTTTCCCATGAGATATTTCACACTGCCTTCTATTCTTTCATTTGTTTGGATCTGCTTAACAGCATCTTGATTTCTCGTAGCTTCCATTTGCTCCAGTTCTAATTCTGAAGGAAGGATCCTCCTCAGTGAGCTTTTGAGATTCTTTTTCCATCTGGCAAACTTGGCTTTTTAAGGCATTCTTCTCATTGCCTTTTTGAGCCTTTTTTGCCATTTGAGTTAGTCTATTTTTTAGGGTGTTATTTTCCTCAGGGTGTTGACTCTCATTTCATACTTTTCCTGCATCCTTCTCATTTCTCTTCCCAATTTTTCCTCCACTTCTCTCATCTGCTTCTTAAGGTTTTCTTTGGCCTGTAACCAGCTCGTATTTTTATTTGAAGCTTTTGGTACAAGAGTTCTGACCTCCCAGTCCTCCTCCTATTCCATGCTTTGATCCTCTTTGCCCCCAAAATAGGAGTCTAATGTTGAATTTTTGTTTATTTTGTTTACTTTGCCTAGTCATGTTGCCACTTGATTACTTGACTTTTGGGCTTTTATACACAGTAAGACTCTCCCACCAGACAGAGGAGCTTCTGTCCCAAATGCTGAGGTTTTCTCAGCTGCTGGAGGTATTAGTTGGGTGCCCTCTCTGGAGCAACCATACACTCTGGCAAGCTGATCACCTACCCCAGGACCTCTATCCCAGACAGCAATCCAGATCCAAGAAGATTAAAGCAAGACAATTACACCCCCCTCCGCCCCAGACTGGTCACTTTGTCCCGCTACTATCTGCAGGCCAGGAGCTGAAGCTGCAACATGGCCCTGGCTGTGCCTAAGCATCTCAGTGGCTTCTCTCCCTGGGGGCAAAAGCCAATGCTCTCCCTACTAGTCCCAAAGTCCACAGTGCACTAACCTCTTACTTTGTCCTTGGCATCTATATGTTGATAATTCTGGAAACGCCACAGCTGTTGGTATTCTGGAATCCCTCCAGCCAGCTGCTGGTTAGGCTGCCCTGGGCTTAAAACCTCTGGCTCAAGGGAGGCCTGGGCTCAGCTCCCAGAGCACTGTGCTGCCTGCTTCCTTCCTGGCTCAGCGTGAGGTTAACTTCTCTGTGTCATTTTGTGGGTTCCATAGCTCCAAAGTTTGTTCAGAGTCCCCCTTTACATGGATTGATGAAAGTGGAAGCTGGAGCCTAGGGGAAATCCTGTTTCTACTCCGCCATCTTGACTCCGCCCCCTTCTTTTCTTGTTTTGTATTAAAATTTAAAATAAAAAAAATTTACAAAAAAAGTGGAAACCTGTTTTAAAATTTTCTTTTGTATATCATTGATAGAATTTAACTGAATGTCAAATGAAAAGTTGCAGTTTGTCAATAACCAGCTTTAATGACCACAGTGTATAGGTTGCTTATACTCTTAGTCTCTGTTCCCTTAATGGAAAACTGAAGGATTGGATGAGATGATCTTTAAGGTTACTTCTAACTCCAATATTGTATGAATGTGCAAAATACAATGAGTATGGAGATAAAGCAAGAGATGGAGACAAGTGTAAAAGATAAAATAGATAACAGATTTCTTGAGACTGAAAAGCTGCTGCATATACAACATTAATACATCCAGGATAAGAAAGTAAGTGGTTGAATGAGGAAAATATATATCAGAAGATAAACTGAAACAAAGATGAAAAAATCCATCTATCCAATAAACATGTATTTAATGCAAACTATGTGAAATTTCTGGGGATACAATTAATAAAAAGACAGCCCCTGCTTTCAAGGAGCTTACAATTGAATGAGGGGAGACAATATACAATAAGAGGCAGGAAAGTGGGGAGTTAGGGGATCTGCAGCATGGGAGCATCTGATGCATGGGAACAGCAGGTGCAAAATGGAGTGCCCTGAGAGTCCACTTTACGCTCTAGAAAGGAAGGTATTGAGGGAGTTTGGTATTCTGCCCTTCAGCCCTCCATAGAGGAGAGGAGGTGGAGGAATGTGTCAATAAAAGCTCAATTTAGAAGCATGGTGGGAAGTTTAGAAGTAATAAACTTATGCTGGGAGGGGCATCTTATTCTGTGTAGTTGAAATCTGAACTGAGAAATGTAATGGTAATAAGAATTTGAAGATCTTCCCTGTCCCTTAATAGGCTCCTAGATTGTAAAGCAGGATTACTAGAAAAATTATGTCCTTGATAAAAATAGGGAAATTCAGAGAAGGAATAGGTTAGGAGGAAAAATATTAAGTTAAGTAATGGATATGTTGAGTTTGGGTGGTCCATTAGGATAGATGTCAATAGCCAGCAGGCAGTTGGAAGTATGAAACTAGAGCTAAGGAGAGAAATGAGGGCTGGATATGTAGATTTGAATATTGTCTTCATAGATATGATAAATAAAATCATCGGAGCCAATGAAGTTGCAGAGAGTGTAGAATCTTGGAGTACCTTTATATGAAACACATGGTACATGGATGATGCTCCTGAAAAGGAGAGTGAGATGAATAGGCCAGAATGGTACAAGAACCATGATAGAGCAATGTCACAAAAACCTAGGAAGAAGATATTATCCAGGAAGGAGGGATATGGTTACCAGTGTCAAAAGCTGTAATCAGATCAAGAAGGATGAGGACTAAGGAAAGGCCGTTAGATTTAACAATAAAGATACCTTTAGTGACCCGTAAAGAGCTGTTTCATTTGAGTGATAATTAATGAAAGCCAGGTTGCAAAGACCTGAGAAGTGTGGGGGAGTTTAGGGAGAGGAAGCAAGAGGGTATACACCTTTTCTTTTATAGGAGTTTGCCTACAGGGAGGAGAAATACATACCTATCACTTGACAGACAGTGATTTAGGAGATTGAAGATAGGGTGAGGAGGGGGTGATCCAGGGGACATACTTCCAGAGGATATGGGTCAGGGCATGGGAATAAAGTAGGATTGGGTTATGTATTGTTTGTATTGGAGCCAGTGGTTAAATTTTCAACATAAGCAGTTGTATCTTGAAAATTGATAATGGTACAAATGAGGGCTTGATTTTTTTTTGGTTGACTTCTAGACTTAAGAAAGTGGTGAAGAAAATGCTAATATTAAAGTTTAAGCCTAGATGTATATGCTACATACATTTTTCTTTGGGGAGTCAGTTGTTAAACATTTACCAGCATACCACGAGATAAAGGGCACAAATAAAGAAATAATAAATTTATAACTGGTCTTGGAAACCTTGAGTCCTACTTCCTCATTTTATAGATAGGAAACTGAAGCACAGAGAAATGACTTGTCTAGGTAATATAGCAAGCAAGTGTCTGACACAGGATTTAAGCTCAGGTCTTTTTGACTCTTAAGTCTGTTATCTGTCCACTGATACACACTCCCTTGGCAAGTTGACTTTGACCAGAAGAAGTCATCCCTTCCTCCAAACTTTGAGTGAAGGAGGAGAGAATGGAGATTATGTTGAGAGATTTGAGTCATAGAATTGGACAAAGGACCCTGTAAAGTATGAAGTTTGGCTGTCCTCAGGGTTCTACCTATGATTCAGTGAATTACTAAAAATCTGAGGGTTCAGATGAAGAATTTTTAAAATAAAAGTAGTGTTTACAACCCTTAAATAAAAGCATTTTCTGAGATTTTTAAAAACAGTTCAGAAAGTTAAAAACAATAGGAATGGATATTAAAATCAGTCATCAAGGAAATCTCTTTGAGTCACAGGAATTCCTTGACAAAGTCCTAAAACTGTCTTTCTATCCTTCTTGTCCAAAAGGCCCCAAACTGGGTCCTATAGCAGTCCACCTGAGGCACAATTAACTCAAACACCCTATTGCTTCTTGGCTCATAACAGTTCTACTTGGTGTTGTGAGTATGTGGAGATTAACTCAGGCCTTGCCAGTTCAGCTAGTGTCCTGGCCTACATCCGAAGTATTCTTTTGAGAAGAGAGAAGAAGGGTTATTTTGGTTATGTGAGAAAAGAGAAGACTTGGAATAGTTGCTGTGGGGAGTTGGTTGGTTGTTGTTCTTCATTCTTGAAGAGGACCAAAATAAATATTACTATGTTGGAGTCAAGGTACATTTGACTGTGGCTGATCAGACCAATATGAGCTCAGAAGGCTCTGCCACAGGTAGGGCACAAATAGTTAATATGACCATATGGAATACAAGATATCTCTGCAATTCTGCTTCATTCATAGAGTACAGCATCTTCTTTGATAAGGGCATACCATGCTGGGATGTTCTTTACAGGCATCTCTCACGTCAAAAATCGATTCCAAAGTTCTTCAGAAGGACCTTGAGAGTATCCTTGTATTGCTTCTTCTGACCACCATGTGAGCACTTTGCTTGCATGAATTCTCTGTAAAATAAGGTTAGAGAAATGAGAGGCTAGGTAAAATTAGATATCAGATTTGGAGGGGACCACATAAGTATGGTTGTATGCCTTCCTCTAGCACTGTTCTGTAGGATGTGAGTAAGAGTAAAAGAGGTTGATACAAGTAAGGATTGGAGTATGAAAAGTGTTGGACAAAGAGACAAGGGATTCATGGGTAGAGGACAGTGTATGTTGAACTGGCCAACTTATGGGGGATTTGAAGATTCTGAAGGAATAAAATGAGATCGAAGTAGGACTGATGGCTTGGGAAAGCAGGAAGGAATAGAATGTAGGTTTGATAAGGACAGAAACTTTATTTAGGAGAGATAGATGGTTAAGGATTTTTGTTCAGAATTTTAGAATTATTGATTATAGAGATGCATGACTTGTGGGTGTTGATGAAATCAAGGTTTGACCTTGACCTATGAGGCTAAGGTTGAATGAACATGTAGATTATGGAGGTTGATGAAATAGAAAGCCAGAGTATTTGGGCTGAAGTCCCCAAGTATAAAAAAGGGTTTGGAGTAGAGATGAAGACTGTAAGCCAGGCACTGGATTCCTTGAAGGAGGAAGAAGAATGACCTGGAATCTAGTAGCCAGTAGCCACCAGGATATGAATAGGGTAATATATCTGGAGGTGGTGAACCACGAAAAAGAGAAGTTGCTGAGTGATAGTGTTAGTGTCTAAATATATCAGGAGGGAAGAACAAGAAACATCTTTATACCCCTTAGTCCACATGAGAGAAAGTTGACTGTTACAGCAGGTGGTTGGCACCTCAGTGACTTTTAAGGGGAGCCAGATTTATGGATTTCAGGAAAATGGAAGGAGGGGTGTCGAGGTGTTGCAGTGAATAGAGCACTGGCCCTGGAGTCAGGAGGACCTGAGTTCAAATCCAGCCTCACACACTTAACAAAAAACTAGACTGTGAGCTTGGGCAAATCACGTAACCCCAATTGCCCTCCAAAAAGCAAAAAAAGAAAAAGAAAATGGAAGGAGCATGAGAGGTTTAATGTTAAGGGTAGTTGGTTTACAATAGAACCCAGGTTGTATTGGGCCCAATGAAATGGAAGAGCAGAGTGGAATAGGAATATAGGGGGCATAGGACAGACATATAGATGTGTATGAGGGAGGGGAGTGGGAATATAGAAAGGGAGGTTTCACCTGGACATCCTATGGCTCTGAATCATAGGAATTCTTAGTGGAAGGAAAAGTCTTCTAGCTGCTTAACACAATGCCTGACAGAAAGTAAAGGCAATAAAGTCTTTTTGATTGATTGATCAATAGGGCAGTCACACAAGTCACACAAACTATAGCTTACAACAAAACCTCAGGTAACAATGGTAGTTGAGTGCTAGGTCTCAACTTAGAATTGAATCATTCCTTGAGTAAGAGGTAGATGGGGTTTAAGTGACAGAATAAGCATGGCAAGATACCTGTCTGGTTTAGCCTACAATTTTAATCTGGTGGTGAGAGTCAAAGACTAGAGGCTAGATGGGAAGGAGCCTGAGTCTGGAATCTTTCTGGTAATAAATTTACCCTCTGAAAAGTTTGTTGTGAAGTCACCTCCAGCCTTTATTGAGGGCAGTTCTGTCTCAGGCTCAATTCTGATGTTGAATAGATTATCTCACTCTAGTGGAGATAAGGTCTCTGTCCTGATCTTTAGCCCTTAAGGTGTTCTGCCAGGGTGATTCAGACTAAAGAACTGTCAGCCTGCCCTCATTAGGGAGACTCTTTCCAGTTCCTATATCTTAGAGTACTGGAACTGGCAGGTGTCCCTAAGGAGATGAAGCCAAAGATGATAATAATGCTTAGCAGTGATCAGAAGACATATCTAGCAGAGAAGGACCTCAGGGAAAGAGAGACAAAGCAGCAGAGACACAACATGATGCCCGGATACAGCCCAGCATGAAGTAGGTCCAAGAATAGCAACAGAAAACAGTGGTAAACCTGAATTTTGGATATTAAGGTACTGTTTCACGTATGTGCTTGGACATCTTGTATTCCCTAAATATGACCTTCTTGTGTGTCCTTTTTGTGTACACACCCATACGTGACCATTATAGATATCTTCTGTATTCATCCTTTTGTCAGTGTGCTTATTTGTGGATGAGTGTTCCCCAGATTTATGGAGGGAATTTTCCATTTATGCTTTTTAAAATAATGTTATTTCGTTAAATGCTTTTGCTTTTGGCTAACTGGTTCTTCTGGTTGACTGATAAAAGTACATACATTGCTAGGGACTTGTGAGCTATAGATTGTGTGACTTCAGACCTGCAAGGTACTTAGAACTTGGGATAACATTTTTGGAGGTCCCATGTGAAAGAAACAGATGGTGCCTCAGGTGTTATGTTATGCATGAAAATAACAAGATAACCCATATTTTGCTTTGTTATTAATCCCTAAAGAAGATTCAAGAGAGTAGTAATCACCTTAGATAAATTGCCTAGATAGTGCAATAAACCAGATTTATTTCATAATTAAATAACTACCTCAATGGGATGAAAAAATATATCTTTGGGAGAATAGGGCATATTATCTATAGTCAGAATTTTACGTTAAATTAAGAATCATTTAAGGAAGTATGAAGTAAATGATTTCAAGAGTCATGGCCCTCCTTGATATGTGAAAATAAATCTTTAGATTCTGCAAGAATTTAATAATAAAACAAAAGCTCCTTCAAGACAAGGATTTTTTTCCTTTTTCTCTAGCACCAAGCACAAAGTAAATGCTTAATAAATGCATTTTGTATTAAATTTGTGGTTGAATCATGAAGGGATTGTCAAAAGGATTCCTGTTTCCAGTGGTGATTGAGTTTGGACCAGATGACTTTTGAAATGTCTTCTAATTCTGAGATTATCTATCACTTTTAATAAGAATTAAAATGAAGGTAAATGCCTTAGGTATTATATTTTATATGTGCTTTCCATAATATTTTCCCAGCTGAATGCTTGTATTTAGTTCCTAAGTATATTAACTCCAGCTTGCATAACAAAATGGTAGAAGTGTCAAAATGAGAAGAAAAATTCAGTTCATAAGAAAGAATAGCAAAAATTTTTTTTAGTAAAACACAAAATGACTAAAACTAATGGTCTTATATTTCCATATTTTTGTCTAGAAGCGATCTTCAGGAAGAAGTTGATCAAGAATGGCTTTAGCCGATAAGAGACTTGAAAATTTACAGATATACAAAGTTCTTCAATGTGTCCGGGAAAGAAATAAGAAGCAGATAGAGAAACTGACCAAGTTGGGATACCCTGAACTTATTAATTTCACTGAGCCCACTAATGGTGATAGTGCCCTTCATTTGGCCTCTGTCTCAAATGATGTTGATATGGTCAGCTTTCTCCTTGAGCTAGGAGCTCACCCTGATGTGCAAGACCGAATGGGCTGTACTCCAACTATGAGAGCTGCAGAGCTGGGCCATGACTTAACTGTGGGAAAATTGGCCAAAGCACAGGCTGACATGACCATAGTTGATAATGAAGGAAAAGGTAAAAATCTCAGCATCAAACAGCTGTATCCCAAGAGGCGGAAGCATTATTTTCTCATTTTTCTAAGTTGTGTTCTTTATTTTACATAAAAGGAAACATTTCCATCACTAAGCAGTTTATTCAAAGCTTTTCCCAATAACCAAAATCTTACTATAATTAAATTAATATTTGTTGTGTGGAAATTTAGTTTCCAGGGTTTTCTTGGGGTAAAAGAAACCAGCATTAGTAAAGTTAATAGGCATTGATTGATTTTAAATGTAGGAAATTGTCAGCATTATATAGGATGATATTCTATCCTATATTTTTAATGATAAAGATATTCTATTCATTCTTTGTTTTATTTTATTTTGTTATTTTATTTCAAGACTGGATCTCCCTGTTTTTCCCAGGTTGGAAGTACATTAGCCATTCACAGGCTAGATACCATTCCTGATTGCCACAAGAGCCTTAACTTGCTCCATTTTTTCCCACAGTTTTCATTTTCTACTTTGGTTAACCCTCAGTAGGCAGCATTATGGCCCTTGCCCTGGGGGGTAGTGGTAGGTACTGGCAGTGGTGGTGTTGCTCGTTTGGTACCAAACTTAGTCTTTAGCCATGTAGTAACTCAGAATTCTTGAACTTGGGGGCAGCTAGGTAGCACTGTGAATAGAGCACCAGCCCTAGAGTGAGGAAGACCTGAGTTCAAATCCTACCTCAGACATTTCACACTTACAAGCCCTGTGACCTTGGGCTAGTCACTTAACCCCAATTGCCCTGCCTTCCCCCTCAAGGAAAAAGAAAAGCAAAAAAAAAGAAGAAGAATTCTTGAACTTAAGTAATCAATTAGCCTCAGTCTCTCCAGGAACAGGGACCATCATACTTGGCAATCATACTAAACCTTAAAGAAAAGAAGTCCAGTTTAGGTATATTATTGTCCAGATTCTTACTCTTTCCCATGTTTTAGGTGGTTCTAATAGAATTTCACTAAGCCAGAACTCTCCCTGAGGATGTGTCTCCTATCAATAGTATAACCTAGACCAGTTTCAAATCTTCTTCAGACCTAGGGCATCAGAGAAAGATCCAGTTGGTTCTGGTACTCCATTTCTGGTATTTAGGTTGCTCTTAATAAACTTGTAAATCTGCTTTGTTATAGTCATGTCTATCAGAAAAGGACTCAAAATTTCAGACTTGGGATTCTTGTTCTGTGTCATTAATAAGATATTGACATTTGTTATTCCTTCTGTCAGTTTCCTAAGTCATTCTGGATGGAAGGTTCTCAACACCCAAACTAGGGTTTGCTCCAGAAATGAACCAAATCGGACCCAGGAATTTAGGTTTTGGTTTTAACGAGTTTGAATGAGTTGGTAGAATTACTCATGTTCTAAAAAAAGAAGCTAACAAAACTACAAAGCCATTAAGGTTTTGCTTCTTTGTGTGAAGTATTCGTAAAACACATAGAGAAATTTTGCATGGAAATCTGAATTTTATAATATGAAGTAGAGTCTTTTTATGTAATGATAGTAAATGGCAGGATCTAAACTTACCTTTTAGAATAAAGCTGTGGTATTAAGCCTTTACTGAAACCATCGGTGTTTATAAAACTTATATTTGGGGGATTTGATTTGGCCTGGGGCATATCTCTGTGGGCTTATCAGCATGCATATATACATGTTTATATCTATATCTATCTATACACACATATAGAGGTATAGTTAAATATATAATAGGTTAACATATACTACTTTGACTTTGTACATTATTTTGCATTTCAGAGATTGATATATTACAGACCCTATTACATTGTTTTCAGTTATATGATTCTGGTTTTCTACAGGAATTCTGTTTTATTGCTTATTGCCCACCAAAAGACACTATCGCTGTGTTGTGATTGCCCTGGAAAATGGGGCAGATGTCAACAATTGTACATTTGATGGAAAGCCAATATTTCTTAGAGCTTGTGAAGAAGCACATCAAATCAAAGACGTGTGTATGAGATTTTTGGAAAAAGGAGCTAATCCAAATGCAATCAACTCGGTATAGTTTACTATGATTATAAATGTTTTTTTTTAGTTACATACTATATTAACATAACGCTTACATTTAGATACAGAAATATTCTATTAAGCAGTGGGAGCTAATTTCTCATTGCTTAGAATAGTGGTGTCAAACTCAGAAATAGCGCCTACTAATCTGTACGTGAGGATCCCTGAGGGTCACATATGAATATAGTTTTAAAATGTAATATTATATATGTTTTGTCATATTAATATTTATTTTGCTAAGTGTTTCCCAATTACATTTTGATCAGGTTCAGGCTCTATACAATAGGGCTATGGGCTACATATTTGACACCCGTAGTTTAAGAGTACCTGAAGAAGAAGTGCTTTCCTCATATTTTCCTATTGACATTCAGTAATTTATTCTCTATTTGCATTCTGGAAATTTATTTAAGAGAGAGGCAGGGTGGTACAATGGATAGGGAGGTGGCCTAGGAGTCTAGAAGACCATGGTTCAAATCCTGCATTTGGTGGCAGCTAGGTGGAGCAGTGAATAGAGCACCGGCCCTGGAGTCAGGAGCACATCAGTTCAAATCCACCCTCAGACACATAACACTTACTATAGCTGTGTGACCTTGGGCAAGTCACTTAACCTCAGTTGCCCTCCGTTTCCCCCTCCAAAAAAAAAAAAAAAGACAAACCCTGGATTTGATACATACTGTGTAACCTTGGACAAATCACTTAACATTATAGATTCCTAGATACTTCCCTAAGACTATTAATTTAAAGAAGAGTCGTTGATATGATTGGTAGAGGAAGTTTCCTTAATAGGTACTCCATACACTAATCAAATTATAAATCAACACTCAAAATCTTGTTTTGGAAAAAAATGGTTAAAATTTTGCATAAAAGTAAAATATGATTAAAGAAAAATGGTAAAAAATGATAATAGCGAAATCACTACTCACATAAATTTTATCTTAATAGAAATAAAATATTATTCTATTTTTCTATTCTTTATTAGAAAACATTTACTTAGGTTTTTATTTAACTGTTCTTATTTTCTTTCCTTACACGATATTTGTTATTTTGTGACACTGGAATATTTTTTAAATTTACTTATTAAATACCTACAGACTCTTTAACTTTCATTTAATTAGCTTCTTTTTTATTATTTTTTTCTACCTCAACTCATTGATCAGCTGTTTTCAACTTGGCAATACATACTTTCCTTAACAGTAGTTTCTTACAGTCTCTCCCTTATTGACATCATTCATTTAAAGTCTCTGATTTTTAGGCTTAATCATTTAACCTGCCATTTAAATTGTTAAAATTTTAGAACCTAGGGACCTAATAGTTTTTGAGTCTTATATACAAAAGGACACCACAAGTTGGAGTTTGCACAGCATGAAGCTAAAATTGAGATTTTGATATCTCGTATCAGAAACTTGCTTTGTATGACCAAGGTAATTGATACCTGCTTTTTTCAATGTCAGTCAACAGGTCGAACTGCATTAATGGAGGCTGCAAGAGAAGGAGTAATAGATGTGGTTCGAGGTATACTTGAAAGAGGAGGAGATGTTAATGCTTATGACAATGAGAGACAGCACGCTTCACATTTTGCTGCCAAAGGGGGCTATTTTGATGTAATAATCTTGCTAAGTATTTCCAAAATTCCTACTGTATATTTTCCCTTTCCCTTTCCCCTAGGACTTATATATTATTTTTAGTAAATAGAGATATTTAAAAATTGAGCTACCTATATCATGAATGCTACTGTGTCTCCCCAAAAAGATTCTAAGTTGTAAAAAATGAATTTCATGCAAACTTTTAAAAGCATTTTGTCCTCCATGTGATCTTGCTCAATTCTATGTTCTGTAGTGATCGTTTCATTTATTATACTTTACTGATAATTTATCTCAGTCTGCTCAACTGTAACATACTTTGATGTTCTGCCAATTTGGACGTGCTTCAGCAATATCATCAACACTGGTTATTTATTTGTTGCTAAGAAAACATAACTATCATACTGTCATCTCTCTAAAATGTCTTTTGTGAGTCCAGTTACTGTAATCATGTAACTGTACTAGGAAATAGTAATTCATAGGTAAAATTACATAGAATAAATATGACAGAATTAAAAGGGTACAAGGGCTATCCTATTTCTAAAAGACAACTTCAGTCAATTAGAATTCCTTTACCTAGTTCTGATATTTTACATTATAATTCCTTGTCTTTAAGGCTCATTACTGCAATAAAACTTAAAATATATCCTTTCTTAATTCTTTTGCTATGCTTTCTGTATTTCTTTTAAAAATTTTCATTTTCTTTTAGATATTGAAGCTTATTTCTGCTTATAATGGAGATGTGGGGATTATTGCAATGAATGGAAATACACCACTTCATTATGCTGCCATGGGTGGTTTTGCAGAATGCTGTAGATTTATATCTCAACGAGGTAAGTTATTCTCATTTAAATCTATCTATTGTAGCTAAGCAAAGGATATGGGCCTCTATCTTGTCAATTTGTAATTTTTTCTACACATTATATTCAGTTATCAAATCTTAATCATGGAATCATAAAATTTTAGAGTTGGAAGAAACTTTAAAAGTCATAATCAAGACTCAATAAAGATTTATTAAGCTACTACTATGTGCTGGGTACTGTGCTAAGTTCTGGTGTTAAAAATACAAATAAGGAAAAAGAAAGACAGTCACTGCCCTCGTGGAGCAATGGGATAAGACAAAAACGCAAGAAGGTAAAAAGTTGGGGGTGTGGTATAGGGAGGAGGAGAAGGTATTTGAAATTGGGGCATGGAGGAGTCAATCAAAAGTCCCAGAGTAGTGTGGACAGGTAAGAAATGATGTGGATTATAATATCCTGGAACATAAGAACCATGAGAGTTATAGAGTCTTAGCCCCTCATTTTACAGATGGGGAAACTGAGGCCTCTCAAGAATACAGCTAGGTAACTCAGTGGATAGAGTGCCAGAACTGGAGTCAAGATGACTCCTCTTCCTAAGTTCAGATCTGACCTCAGACACTTACTAACCATGTGATCCTAGGCAAGTCACTTAACCCTGCTTACCCCAGTTTCCTCATTTGTAAAATGAGCTGGAAAAGGAAATGGCAAAACCGTTCCAATATATTTGCCAAGAAAACACCAACAGGGGTCATAGAGTCAGACATGACTGAAAAATGATTGAATGACAAAACAGCTAACTAGCAAACTACAGATCAGCTTGAAAATAAGGAGAGTGTTGTTTTTTGTTGTTGTTTTTTTTTTCACGGACAAATTCATGACCTTAGTTACAATTTCATTTTTTTTGAAGTAGGAAGAAGACTATCTAATCTGAAGGGGGAACTGGTTGTGAAAATAGAAATGAAGCCTCTTTTGGGAATGACTCCATCAAAGAATGGTGATAGATAAGGGGAGAGGAAAGGCAGCCAGAGACTGGCATGCATCCTAGATTTCAGAAAAGTCAGTTTCAGGGGGCTAAAAGAATTGGAGCCCATGTATTAAAATTCTTACTAAGCCCAGGAGGGATCAAAGTTCGCAATAATGAAATTTTAAAGACAAAGAGGGAAATAATTGGGGCGGCTGGGTGGTGCAGTGAATAGAGTGTTGGCCTTGGAGTCAGAAGGACCTGAGTTCCGATCCGGCCTCAGACACCTAATGCACACACAAACAAAAAACCAGCCATGTGACCTTGGGCAAGTTATTTAACCCCAGTTGCCCTCCAAAAAAAAAAAGAGGGAAATAATTCAGTGAAGATTAAAAAGGGAAATTGTCTAGAGGGACAGACTCATCTATTTAATTTAGATTTTGAAAACTATACACAGAAAACAGAAATAAGGGTGGGTAGAAGATAAAGAATATAAAATCATGACATTTTCTATAAGGATTGTATTAATATTAAAGTTTAGAATGATCTGAGCTGATAAGGAATGTGATAAGGAAAATGGTTTTAAAAATGTAGACATTTGTGGAAAGAAGGTATACGAGGACTGCTTAAGGTGGATATGAACATGACAATAAATAGCATATAATGAACAACTTTTTTACTTCAAAGATAGAACAAAAATAAATAATATAGAGTTGAAGCACAGGATAAGTAGGTTGATAGTAAGAAAGCATCCAGCTGCCCTAAATGAGTTCAAGTTACAACACAGAAGTAAACAATTCACAATAATGAAGAAACTGGTAAATGTGTTTACTGAGCTACCTTCAGTAATCCCTGAAAGAATATGTAGCAAATACAAATCATGATACCATCAGGGTCAAAAACCAAAAAAAGAAAACAAAGAAAAATCTATACTGGCTACAACATTGGGCAAAAAAAATGAGGTGAAATATTAATAGGTACCAATGTAAAGTCTTAACTTGAGTACCAGAAGTCATCTTGACAGATATAAGTTTGACTACATATAGCTAGATAGTAGTTAATTTGAAAAGTATCTTGGGGTTTTAATGAACCATAAATTTAATGTGAGTAAACAGTGTCATAAAACTATCCTGAATTTTAGGTTGCATGAAAAGAGACACAGTATCCAAGGCTAGGAAGAGGATAGTACCTACTGCCCTGGTCAGACCTCATTGGCATATTGTGTCTAGTTCTGGGCTCTACATTTTAGAAGGGATATTGTTAGGCTGAATAGTGTCAAGAGGAGGACGACCAAGATTCTGAAGGATCTTGAGATTATGCCATGGTTTGATCATTTGAACTGGGTATGCTCAGCCTGGAGAAAAGGAAACTTAGCTTGATGGCTATGTTCAAGTATCTGACTATCAAAGGGAAGTAGGATTAGGCATTTTTCTGTTGGCTCCATATAGTAAAACTAGTAGTAATTGGTCATTTAAAAAAAATCAAATGTAGGCTTTGTGAAACTAAGATCATAACAATTAGAGAAATCCAAAAAGTAGAACAGGCTTCTTTAGGGACTCAAGCAAAGGCTGGATTATAGTTGCTAATATGTCTTAAGAGGGATTCTTTAGGTCTACCCTGTATCAGATGACACCCAAAGTCCTTTTTTCTACTCTTGAGACTGTGATTTAGTATGATCTCACTTTGTTAGATTTATTATAGTTTCATAAGAGAAAGATATGAGCCCTATTTCACTAATTCAATAGAATTTATCAAGGGTTAAAAAGTTATTAAGAGTCAACTATGAATAAATTAGGTTTCTTGAGTATATAAATTCTAGTAGTTATTTTGGAAGTTCATTTTTAAGAGTCAACATAATATATGGTAGAACAGTTATTTAAATGTATGTCAGGTTTTTTTGTGGGGGCACTGAAGAGATAAATACAAAATGGCAGCCTATATTTCATTATTCTTTGAAAACTTTGACAAAATTTTTGATGACCTTATTTGTTTTTTTCTATTTTTTTATGTCTTAAGTTAAAGAAAATAAAGTATAATGGCTTTCTTATAAAATATTTTGCATATTAAAATTAAATATGATTTATTTGAGGAATATAAGATTTTTTTTTAGTGTGGATGCTAGCTCCACCAATGCAGAATGTAATTCTTCCGGAATAAATAGATGGTCTTTGAGAATTGCTAAGGCAGATAAATATATTATCCTGGGCCCAACCTCATAGTAAACATCCATAAACTTCATTAGCATGTATTCAGACTGCAAATATAGTTGATCCATCGCCTGGTCCACATTCAATTTTTTTCCATCTTGCTAAGACCTTTCATAGTGTGGTACTTTGCTAGTACAGTCTTTAAGTGGGCAAAATTATATCCATGATGAGATGAAATACTCCAGTAGGCATTTAGTGGAGGTGATACATGAATAATAAGTACATGGTTTATTAGTACAAAATGTTTAAACTTACTGGAGTATACTTTTCATTGTTTTTCTTTTTTTATTATAAGTGCGTCTGCAAGATGGTGTATTTATTTTAAGTACCTATTATTAAGTACCTAGGCAGTCTCTGTCAGTCAATAAACATTTTTTTAGGCAACCATTATATACTAGGCACTGGGGGAACAAGTATAAAAAAATGAAACAATCTCTGTCCTCAAGGAACTTATATTATAATGGAAAGGACAACAAGTTATATATATATATATATATATATATATATATATATATATATATATATATATATATATATATGCATATGCATATGCATATGCACATATACCTACATATATATGTATATAAATATACATGTGTATATTTATCAAATCAGTCTGATTTGAGATAAAGTATATGAAATGAGCTTGAAAAAAAATCACAGGTGCTATTTTTACCAAAAAAGATAATTTAGAAAATATCAGTAAGTACCATTCTGTATGCCCACTTTACCATTTCTACAAAAGCCTTATGAAAATAATCATCATATTTATTGAAGGTAACTTTGGAAAAAGAAAGATGGGAAAAATGGACTTGCACAAGTCATTTTCTATAAGTTATTTACAACCACATATTTATGTTTGTTGGCTCCTAAAAACCCCACATTTGATTGACTGATCAAGGTTTTACCTTAAAGGATTTCTTCAGACAAACTATCTTCCATATATATTTCAGAATCATAAATCATTACTAAAAGATTCAACAGGAATAATAACTTTGCTTGCCCTCTGATTATTAATACCACATAAGTCATAAAAAGGTGTTAGATACTTTTTTGAAGGATGGTCAGTACAAAGACTAAGTGGAGAAGAGATTTCATATAAATGGTGAGATATTTCAGATATTTCTGTTTATGGCTGATATTCTGATTGCATTAAGATCAGGAGTACTTTACAGACTCCCAAATGAGTTTCAAATCACTCAGGAGAGTCTAGTCTATCCATCAATATGGTGGGGGGAGAAGAAGTAGATATAGAATTCCTTGTTAAACTGAACTATCCATATGTGGGAAAACTAGAGTAAAGATAACTATTATCAAGATTTTGATAGGCATTTGGATGTGTAGCCCATAGAGTTGTTTGATTAGTACATATCTTGAAAAATAAACCACATTGCATAGAGATAATACACTGAGCCTAGAGTTGAAGTAGAGAAAAAGTGAGGGCTGAATTACATTTGTTATATTGCGCAGTGCTTTTAATTATACTAAACTTCTTCCTGAACCAAAAGCCCATATTCAATCCCTCTGGTTATGCTAAATGGCTACAAAGAATGTAATACCACAATCTGAAGAACTCATAGTATAGATTACCTAAAGAGCAATGGAGTGATGCAGGGTACCCATATTGTATCAGTTGATATAGATAAAAAGTACATTAGTTCTCTTCCTATGGAAACATTTATTGGGAGTCAAGGTTAAGAGTCATGGATAAGAATAAGAAGCCATGGACAGATTATATCATCACAAGGAGTCTGAACACTGATGACATCAGAGATGCACAGAAGTATTAAAGTATGACTTCCTATCTAGCTTTCATGCTACTTTATTTGTCAACCAACAAAACAAATATTTTGCACTTTCTAATGTCCATAGGACAATGTATTTTACAGCTGATTTACTCTCTTTTTGTTTCTTGTTTTCACCTGTTTGAGAGCTTTTATAATTATGATTCCTTTCCCTATGAATGTGTCCATCCACCTATAAGTACTGTATGACACAGTAGTGTTTCACTAATTGCTCCTACCAGTGGTTCCATTCTCCATTTGGATAATGAATTTTTAAAAAGACCCTAAAATAGGTGTGTTGGACCAAATTTTCTGAAGGCTTCAGTGACTTTAAAGCTTCCTGTCAGCATCCATTCTTAGTTAATGGCAGACTCTACCCAGAAGAATTCTAGAAGTAATTGAATTCTTTTTCTTGATCTTTATGTATTACCTTTTCCTAAAGATAAAGAACATCAATGACTTTTTTGTAAATAGCTATTTACAAATGTTTATTTACCTAAAGAGGTTAACTGGGCAACTCGTTTTGATGATGCTGCTATAATTAAATCGTCTACAGAAGAAGGAATTCTGAATTAAGAAAGCTAGAAAGAATTACTTGTAATTTTTCATTGTGGGCCTTCCTTCTGATACGTAAAACAGTTTAACCACTTTAAAATGTCTGAGGGACAGATACTTCTTAACTATAAGGATTTGTTTTGTCATTCTAAGTAGCATATTTCCTTTGATAGTATTTGTGGATATTGAGTTTGGAGTTTTTTCAAAAAATAATTTGAAGTATCCCATAAATATGCTAGAAACTAGTCTCATTTTTTTCTGAAGAAAAAATATTGTACTTTACTGGCTTTCTTGCGAACAATGCTAGGCTATTTCATATACAAATAGAATAATGTGATCCTTTCAAGATTGACTATGTGCGGGGCGGCTAGGTGGCGCAGTGAATAGAGCGCCGGCCCTGGAATCAGAAGGACCTGAGTTCGGAGCCGGCCTCCAACACCTAATCCGCACAAACAAAAACCTAGCCGTGTAACCTTGGGCAAGTTACTTAACCCCAATTGCCCTAAAGGGGCGGCTAGGTGGCGCAGTGAGTAAGAGTGCCGGCCTCGAGTTTATGACCCGAGATCAGCATCACCACGCATAATACTAATGACTAGCCGTGTTGAGCAAGTTACTTAACCCCAATTGCTTTAAAAAAAGATTGACTATGTGCAATTTTCTTTCTTATCTTTTTTTTTAAAGCAATTGGGGTTAAGTAACTTGCTCAAGGTTACACGGCTAGTCATTATTTATGCGCGGGTGCTCATTTTCTGAGGCCGTTTAGATCTCGGATCATCCCAACTCCGAGGCCGGCGCTCTTATTCACTGTGCCACCTAGCCACCCCTTTTTCTTTCTTATCTTACAGACCTCACTTTACTGTCAATAAGAATGAGATAGCTTGGGGCGGCTAGGTGGCGCAGTGAGTACAGTACTGGCCCTGGAGTCAGAAGGACCTGAGTTTGGATATGGCCTCAGACACTTAATGCACACACAAACAAAAACCTAGCCATGTGATCTTGGGCAAGTTACTTAACCCCAATTGCCCTCCAAAAAAAAAAAAAAGAATGAGATAGCTGATGTAGTAATACAGCATCAGATTCACAGAAACTCAGTTAAAATTTACATGGGTTTCAATAATTTGAGAATGAGACAAAAATATAGTTTTATTTCCTGAATTCAGGTGAATTTAAATTCTTACCTTTTGATATCAAAGCATACTTTTCTTTAGAGACATTTTTGCTTTGAAAGTCACATTACCAAGTAACTTCAGACTTCAAAATATTTCAATTTACATTCATTCATCTTTCAATTTTAAGTCTCTTGAGAAAGCAAGGCATGCTACAGGAGTAAATAGATCTCACTGCTAATACTCATCCCATTCCCAGTCTTCTGATCAACAGGACAGGAACATCTCAATTCAGAAATTTCTATATAAAATCAACAAGATGGATACTGTAAGAAAAAAAGTCAGAATCACTTTTCTTTCTCTTGTGAAAATGCCTGTGCCTTTTGGGAAAAAAGGACTTGGAATTAAAGAATGAGAGCAGGAAGGAACTTCAGAAGCCATCTAGTTTAATATCCTCACTTTACATTGAGGAAATTGAGGCCTAACAGGATGAAGTGGTTTGCCAAAGGACACATAAGTAATAAGCAATTAAGTCTTTCAAAGTTGTTTGCCTTTATGATATTGTGATTACTGTATAAATGTTCTACTGGTTTAGCTTACTTCACTCTTCATCAGTTCATACACATCTTTATAGGTTTCTCTGAAACCATCCTTTTCATCATATCTTACAGCACAATAGTATTCCTTCACATTCATTTACTGTATTTTGTTTTAGCCATTTTTACCTCAATTGCTGGAATCCCCCTCAGTTTCCAATTCTTTGTCCCCATGAAAATAAGTACTCTCCTTATAATTACAGGTTCTTTCCTTTCTTTGATCTCTTTGGAGTGTAGACCAAGTAGCAGTATCACAGTTTAATAACTGGGCATAGTTTTAAATTGCTTTCTAGGATTGCTGAACCTGATTGCAGCTCCACAAACAGTGCATTAATATACTTATTTCTGTGCAGTCACTCTGACGTTTGTCATTTTCCTTTTTCATCATCTTGCTAATCTGTTGGGTCTAAGATGGCACCTCAGAGTTGTTTTAATGAGCATTTCTCTAATTATTAATGATTTAAAGCATTTTACATGGCTATTGATAAATTTCTTCCTTTGAAAAATGCTTGTTCATGTTCTCTATCATTTGGAGAACAACTTTTTATTTTGCTTTTTGGAGGGCAATTGGGGTTAAATGACTTGCCCAAAGTCACATGGCTAGTAAGTGTGTCAAGTGTCTGAGGCCAAATTTGAACTCAGGTCCTCCTGACTTCAGGGCTGGTGCTCTATTCACTGCGCCACCTAGCCACCCCAAACAACTTTTTTTTTTTCATAAATTTGACTCAGTTCCCTTACATAAATAAGACCTTTTTTCAGAGAAACTTGCAGCAAAGATTTTTGCCATTTACCTGCTTCTCTTTTAAAAATAGAATTAATTTTACTTTTGTTTTTAATTTCTAAAATGTTATTTTTAATGAATAGAAATATTATTTTCTCTTTCCCATCCCATACCCTATTTAAAAAAAGAAAAAGAAATTACTTTCAACACATTTTATAATAAAACAGAACAAATTACTTCATTGGCCTTATTCAGAAAATATATTTCTCATTCGGCAACCTGAATCCATTACCCCTCTGTCAGGATGTGGATAGCACACTTAATCATCAATCCTTAGGAATCACGGGTTGCATTGATCAAAGTTCTTATAGCTTTCAGAGCTGTTCTTATTGAATGGATTGTTCTCTTGGTTTTGTTCAGTTGATTCCTTATCAGTTTTAAAACCTGTTTAAAATTGTTATTATAATATAAAGTTTTCCTAGTACTGCTTACTTATTTTGCATCAGATCATATAAGATTTTCCATGTCTCTTTGAAATGATCTATTTACTCATTCCTGTGCTATAAGCACAGTAGTATTCCAATATATTCATATATCATGGTTTATTCCAGTTCTTCGGCATCCTTTTAGTTTCTAGTTCATTTTTGTTTCTTACCATCAAAGGAGCTGCTAAAAATATTATAGATAATAGGACATTTTCCTTTCTTTGATCTCTTTTGATTATAGCACTAACAGTAGAATAGTTGGGTCAAAAGACATACATCATTTAATAATTTTTTGTGTTTAATTCAAACTTGTTTTCTACAGTGGTAGAACCGGTTTACAATTTCACCAACAGTATATAAATGTGCCTTTTTCCCACAGACCTTCCAACATTTGTTATTTTACTTTTTTGTTATCTTTGCCAATCTGATATGGGTGACTTTGAAACTCAGAATTGTTTTAATTTATATTTCTCTACTTACTAGTAATTTGGAGCATTTTTTTTCATATGTCTATTGGTACCCTGGGTTTCTTCCCTTGAGAGCTGCCAGTTTATATTTTTAAACAATTTATCAATTAGAGAATTACTTTTGTACTTAAAAATTTGAAACACACACAAAACATTTACGTGTATATATACATATATATCCATATGCATAACCATATAATATTATATATGCATATCATAATAATGAGATCTATATAAGAGAAATTTGCAGAAGAAATTTTTCTCAAGTTAATCATTTCCCTTTAAATTTTAACTTTTTTGGATTTGTTACAAAATGTTTAAATGTAACTGGCTTCTGTGATTTTTGCTATATTTTATTTAGTCATGAACTATTCCTCTTATCCCTAGATCTAATAGGTAATTTGTTCCTTGTTTGTCTGATTGGTTTAATATGTCATTCTTTACATCTATGTTATGTACCCATTTGGAGATTGTCTTTGTATATGCATTCCAGATTTCCTAGTAGTTTTTGTCAAATTATCAGTGCTTCTCCCAAGATCTAGGATCTTTGTATTCATTGAATTCAAAGTTCGTTGATTATTGATTTATTTGCTTCTATATGTTGTATCCCTGATCTGTTCTATTGATCTATTTTTTAATGAATGCCAAATTGTTTTGATTATTATTGCTTTGTAGTATAGCTTGATCTGGTATTGCTAGATTCCCTTCCCCCCCCTCTTCTTTTCATTATTTCCCTTGAGATTCTTGACCTTTTTTGGAATCCCTGTGAACATTTTATTCAGTAGTTCTTTGGTAGTTTGATTGGCATGTCAATGAACAAATTAATTTAGATAGTATTGTCTTTTTAATGTATTCTCTTAGTCTCCTCATGAGAAATTAATATTTCTCCATTCATTTAGAAATGTCATTCCTCAAAGACTTTTGTGGTTGTATCCAAATGGTTTTTGTGTGTACCTTGGCAACTAGATTCCTATATATTTTATACTTTCTGTACTTAAGTGAAGTTCCTCTTTCTATCTCTTACTGCTTGATTTTGTTGGTAATGTATAGTAATGCTGATAATTGATTTGGGCTTTTTATACCCTAAAATTTGTTGAAATTGTTTATTGTTCTTTGTGGCAGCTAGGTGGCACAGTGAATAGAGCACCAGCCCTGCAGTCAGGAGGACCCGATTTCAAATCCAGCCTGAGACACTTACTAGCCATATGACCTTGGGCAAGTCACTTAACCCCAGTTGCCCACCCCTCCCCCCTTTCCAAAAAGAAAAAAAATTTCTTTAGGGTTCTCTAAATCATCTTATCTGTAGAAAATGATAATTATCTCTCCATTTCATTTTCTTATCTTATGACTACAGCTAGCATTTCTAGCAGGATGTAAAATAGTATTGGTGATAATAGATATCCCTTCTTTATGCCTAATGTTATTTAAAAGGCTACTAGTTTTATCCTCATTACAAATAATGAGGGAACTTGGTTTTACATGCTACTTACCATGGAAAGAGGTATTTATTTCTATGCCTTCTAGGGTTTTTTAAAATAAGAATAGGTATTAAAAGCTTTTTTCATGAACTTATTAATAAAATTATATTATTTTTGTTGTCCTTATTAATATGGTCAATTATGATCATAGTTTTCTTGATATTAAATGAGCACTGGATTTTTGGAATAAATCCAAACAAGTCATATGGTATAAGCTTTGTGAGATATTGCTGTGGTCTTGATGTTAATACTTCACTTAATTTTTTGCATTGATATTTATTAATGATATTAGTCTTTAATTTTCATTCCCTATATTGATGACACCTGATTTAGGGATAAAATTTATGTATTCATATTACAGAAGGAATTTGCAGGAGCCCTTTTTACCTTAGTTACTCCAAAAAAATTTTGTGGTATTGGAATTAATCATTCTTGAAATTGAAATGTTTTATAGAATTTGCATATAAATTCATCTGGTCCTTTTTCTTTGTGGGTGTGAGAAAGAGCATTCATTGATTGCTTGTTCAATTTTTTTTTCCTAAGACTGGATTATATACATCATTCCTTTCTTATTATATTGATCTGGGAATTTTTATAAGTATTCATCCATTTCACTTGGATTATCAATTTTGTTTGGTATATAATAGAGAAAATAGTTTCTAATAATTTCTCTTATTGTGAATTCTTTTAAAATTTTGATACTGAAAATTAATTTTCTATCTTTTAAAAAATTCAGTTAGCTAAGGATTTACCTATTTTATTATTCTTTTTATACAATTCCTTGTTTTATATATATATATATAATAAAAAACTCAGTTGAATGACCAATTTGTTAATTTGTTTTTTCTTTCTTTTATCAGTGAAAGTTCTTAGAGTTATAAATATTCCCTTGAGTGCTTTTTTTTGCCTACAACTCTAAAATGTTAGTATGTTCTCAATGTTGTCATTCTTTTTAATGAAATTATTGTTTCTATGATTTTTGACACTCATATTTTTGGTTATGAGTTATTTATTTCCAGTTAATTTTTATTCATTTTGTCATTGGTCCCTTACTGAATATAACTTTTATTACATTGTAGTCTACTAAAAGATGTATTTAGTTAGTATTGTTGGTTTACACTATTTCTTTTTTGAGTTTTATGCCCTAATACATAAGTTTTTATAAAAGTATTATGTACACCCAATACATACATACACACATATACATATATATATATATACACACACACACATATATATATATGTCTATAGTTTTTATTCGCATTCAATAATCTCATGTTTCACTTTACTAAAATTTTATTCAGGTCTTTACCTTCTTTTTTGTTTATTTTTTTGTTAGATTTATCTAGTTCTAAAAGGGATAATTGAAGTCTCCCATTATTAGTTTTATAGTCTGTAGCTCCCTGTGAGTATTTAGACTCTATGGCATTTAGTGAATATATATTTACTATTGGTGTTCATTCATTGTCTGTGGTATCTGTTAGTGAAATTTAATTTTCCTATTTATCTCTTTTAATTAAGTCTGTTTTTGCTGTTGTCTGGAATAATTATTTTTACTACTGCTATTTTTACTTCAGCTGAAGCATAATTGATTTTGTGCCAGCTCCTTATCTTAACTCCATGAGCATCTTTCTAATTTATGTGTTGTTTTTTTTTTGTAACCAATATGTTGAATTTTGCTTTCTAATCCATTCTACAATGCTTTTCCACTTTATGAGTGAGTTCATGCCATTAACATTTACAGATTTTATCATTCATTGTGTATTTCTTTCCACCTTATACTCTTCCTTCTCTTTGTTTCCCTCTCCCTCTTTACAAAGAAGAGGTTGATGCTCTAGGTTTGTTGCAGTTTGCTTCTGATTCTCTGCACTTCTTCTCTTTGCCTCACTCAGAGAACAAGCCTGGACTCCTGTCCTTTCTTTCCTTTTAAACCCCTCATGGAGAGCCACCCTCCTTATTTAGATTTTATATTGCTCAGAACTGACCCCTACCTTAATCTGCAGTCCCTCTTACCCTCTTCACCTACCTCTTCCTTTTCTCTTTTTCCTTTTGAGTGAAATGTATTTCTGTAGAGAGTGAGATTTGAGTCCCTCATTTTTCCTGTACTTTCTTTCTGTTTATACATGCTTTTACTTTTGTACCCCAATTATTAAAGTAATTTCTGCCTGCTTCCCCTCACTCCCCAGTGTATTTCTCTTCTTCTGACTTTCCATTCCTCTTTAATGATCATCAAGGCATAGCTGAACCATGTTCAGGTACTCTTCTTTTATTAGGCTCCCTCTATGAACACTGATAATTATAGAATTCATAGTATACATATATCATCTCATCATATTAGAATATAAATAGTGTTTCCTTTATTCTCTTATGATTATTCCTATTTATCTTTTTTTTTAATTTTTCTCTTTACTTGTGTTTGCATTTCAATGTTTCTAAGAAACACTGGTCTTTTTATTAGGAGTTCTTAGAAAGTCTTCTATTTCATTAAAGGTCCATTTTCAGTACCAGTACCATTTTCAGCAGCCTCCCAAGTATGAACAGAATAGAAAAAGATATACAAAGATAATGGTGGTCTGTAAAATTCTGCATCCAAAGGAGTACCTATCGGAAGCTTTTGGGTAGCCAAAAAGCCCAAGAATGTTTAAAAATTCACAGCATGGTCCCTGGAAGGCCTAGAGTGAAACAGCAACCAGTGTGGTGTGTCAGTGCTCAAATTGGAATAGCCCCAGTACCAGAGGGCTCCAAGTTTCCTCTATTCCCGTGTTACAAGCACTCTCTATTCCAGTGCTGTACATCATCCTAAACCTTGTAGATACAAGGAACAGTGAATTCAAGGAGCAAGAGGTCCATGCAAGAACCTCAGTAACTCTAAGACAACACAAAACAAGGAGAAACGTGTCAAAAAATCACAGTCAGGGCCCCTATTCAGGAAATAAACCTGGAGAGATGAACAAAAACACTGAACAGTATAAAAAAAAGACTGTAGATCTAAAAATATACCCAGTCAAAGGAAACAAGAATTTAAGTACCCTCTATACCAAGTACTTTACAAGCATTATCTCATTTGATGCTCACAACTCCGTGAGGTAGGTGCTATTATTACTCTCATTTTACATGTAAGGTAACTGAGGCAAACAGAAGTTCAAGTGATTTTTTTCAGAGACATAAAGCCTAGTAAGTTTCTAAGACCAGATCTGAATTAAAATCTTCCAAACTCTAGGCCTAGCTAGTGCTCTATCCACTGTGCCACCTAGTAATTTCTAACAAATACAAGTAGTAACTCAAGATGGAAAAAAAGAGATTTTTCCACAAACTACATGACTACATAGAAGAAATGAAGCAAGAGACAAAAATGAAATAAAAGCTCTAAAGAAAGGAATTAGAAGGAAAAGAAATACCTTATAAGAGGAAGAGATAAATCTTAACTATGTAATAATTCCCTTTAACCTAGAATGAAGCTAATAAAAAACAATAGGTCCATGAAATAGCAAAAATATAAAAAGTGAAGTTTTTTAATAGAAGAAAGTATTAGATGTCTGATATAACAAATTTCCTGGAAAACTTTTCAAGGAAGATAATTTAAGGATCATTGGTCTCTTGAGAAACTATGATTTAAGACAAACAAGCAATAAGCCTTGATGATATTTTTTCAGAAAAAGTAGTAAATGAAAATTGTCCAGATCTATTAGAACCAGAGGGCAAAGTGAAGATAGAGAGAACCTCTGAGTATCTCCATAATTAAAAAAAAAATCTAAAAGGAAAAGTCTCAGCAACGTCATAACCAAACCTACAGCTCCCATGTCAAAGAAAAATATTCCAAGAATCCAGAAAGAAATAGGTCAAGTACTAAAGAAACACAGGATCATATAAGACCTGTAAGCTCCTACTCAAAATGAGAGATTTTCAAATACATCATTCTAAAAGTCAAAAGATTAAATTTATAAACAAGATCTTACCCTGAAAAGTTTCGTTTATCATCCTACAATAGGGGAAAATGGACCTTTAATTGGAATAGAGGATTTTTAAACATTTCTGATGGAAAGAACAGAGCTATGTTGGAATTCTGAAATACAAGAGAAACAAAGAAATGACAAAAGATAGTATGTCAGAGAACCTGGGTAATATGAACTGAGGCAGAATGAAGTGAGCAAAAGTAGTAGAATTATTTTTACAGGAGCAACAGTATTAAAAAGAACACCACTGAAAGAATGCAATGGTTCAATAATATTGAAAGATTACAATTTTGAAAGACTTAAGAACTGCAGTCATTAATGACTAACCATGTCTCCAGAAGGCTATGATAACATGTTTTCCAACCTCCTAACATAGAGGTGATGAAATCAAATAACAGATAGAAACAGCTTTTTGGACATGGCAATTGTGTGGATTTATTTTACTGTGTTCTTTGTTGTATCAGGTATTTTGTGTGTATATGGAATAAGCTTTGTTTCATGTTTAAGTGCAAAATAAAAATAAAATAAAGGCCCACATTTTCATTCTCTCTTGATGTGTGAAGCCTCTACTTGTTTTAAATCACACCTGGCTATTTTACCCCATATTTAATATGAATAGATAGCACATACATTAACAACTATGGAACTAAACCCTATCGAGCATTAAAGGTATGCCCATCAAGTGTGTAGATTATGCAAAGCTAAGAATAACTAACATATATTGTCTGAAAGAGTAAGGATCTAAAAAGATCTTGAGAGAATACAACATTGAGCTTAATCTACAAGGATGAAATTCAGTAGGGATAAATGTAGATTCTCATGCTCAGGTTTAAAAAAGAAAAACTTCACATGGACAAGACAACACTTTGAAAAACTTTAGAAGTCTCAGTGAACTGCAAACTCAGTATAAGATATCAGAATGATATTGCAGTCAAAAAAGCTGGTAAGATCTTGGATTATATTTGAATGTTTAGTGATTAGGAATAGGGAGTCATTTCAATTGTGTCTGATTCTTCATGACCTCATTTGGGTTTTCTTGGCAAAGATACTGGAGTATCTTGTCATTTCCTTCTCCAACTCTTTTACAGGTGAGGAAACTGAGGCAAACAAGGTTAAGTGACTTGCCCAGGGTTACATAGCCAGTGAGTGTCTGAGGTTAGTTTTTAAATCAGGCCTTCCTGACTCCAGTCCTGGTGTTTCATCTCCTGCACTACCTAGCTGTCCAGGGAAGTAATAGTCCTATTGTGTTCTAGCCTGGTCAGACCACAATTGAAGTATTGTGTTCAGTTCTGACCATTACATTTTAGGAAGAACATTGATAAACTGGGGAGTGTCCAGAAGAGGGAGATGGGAATATTAAAGGGCCTTGAGCCCATGTCAAGTGGGGATTGATTGAAGGATAAAAAAATCTTGATCCTGAAGAAGAAAACACTAGGAGACTAGATGGCAGACATATTCAAGAATTTTCGAGGGTTGTCATGTGGAATGTTGATGAGATTTGTTCTTTTTGGCCCTAGTGAGCAGAACTAGGAACAGTGTATGGGGAGTGGCAAAGGGGGCATATTTAGTCCTGATATTAGGGGGAAATCTTAATAATTGGAGCTGCCCAAAAATGTGATGGCTACTTTAGGAGAAATGATGTGTTCCCCCAAATTGGAGATCTTTAAGTGGATGCTAGAAGACCCCTTCTTGGGAATGTTGTAGAGGGAAGTTTTGGGGGTAGGGATATAAGTTGCCCTATGTCACCATTGTACTCCCAACACCAGTTAGGACTGATATCTTCTTTTTATTTCCTTTTGCCCTTTAGTTCTAAGAGATCTGGGCAGTTTTGTGTTTTCTTGAAATGTAGTGTCATAGTTCTTTTTTCATCATGACTTTCAGATATTGAGCAATGATTCATAAGTTTTCTCTCCTTGATGATTAATTGATCCTTGATTAGCTTTTTAGCTTGATCAATATCTAGAAGACTTAGTTTTTCTTTGAGCCATTCTATTTTCAAGGAGTTTGTTAGTCAAGCAAGACTTTAATAATTCCCCTACCAAGCTGTTAATTACCTTTCCATTTCTTTCTTCTATAGCTCTTATTTCTTTTCTATCTTTTTCCTTGTGTTCTCATTTCACTTAAATATAAAATTATTCTTAATGCTTTTTTAAAGCTTTTGTTTCATCTTTTTCAGTAATTCTAGTGGACTTTGTACCCAAGCTCCTTTTTCTTTGAAGCTTTGCAGATGTTTTAGATTCGTTCTCTTCTTATGGGTATGTCTTAAGTGTCCCTGTCATCGTCGGAGCTCCTGGTGTTGGGGTCCCTTTTTTTATTCACTTATTCTTCCAGACTACTTCCTGATGTTGGTCTTCATATTAGACCTGGGCTCTGCCCAATTTTGTTGTTGTTGTTTTTTTTTTTTGGAGGGCTATTGGGGTTAAGTAACTTGCCCTAGGTCACACGGCTAGGTTTTGTTTGTGTGTGCATTAAGTGTCTGAGGCCTGATCCGAACTCAGGTCCTTCTGACTCCAGGGCCGACACTCTACTCACTGCGCCACCTAGCTGCCCCTCTGCCCACTTCTGAAGGGAACATGCTGCTGAATTGGAATCCTCTTGAGTCTTGTTATGGCTTCAAATACCTCAAATAAGGTACTGAATGCTGTTTTATTCTAGAATCTCTGGGTCAGCTCAGCCTGGGGACCTCCAAACTTTTAAAGTCCCAGAGTGGTCTGATGATGGCCTGCTATTTTGAGCTCTGAAATTTCTTGACCTGGTTTTGTGACTGAACAACACACTTGTGGGCTTTGTTCTATTTTTAGTTTCAGTAGACTACTGATGGACTTAGTCACAATTAGCTAGCCAGAAAGTACTTCTGGTTCTGAATGACAAAACTGAAGGCTTCCCTTTGTTCTAGGAGTCTTATCCTGTAGGCTTTAGTGAGCTTGTGGCATAAACTTAGACTGCACTCCACTCGTGGAGTCCGAGTTAAACAGTTACTACTTGCTTCTCATTTTAGAATCCCTCACCACACCTTATTGCAGACCACTACCCCTAGGTGCAGTTCCCCTCCCAGTCTACCCTTAGTAAAAGTCAGAAGTATCAGGTGACACGTCTTCCTCCAACCTTCTCAAGGTCAAACCCCCCTGTGTTGGTCTAAAACCAGGAACTTAGGAACTAAGTGGTACAGTGAATAGAGTGCTGGACCTTGAGTCAAAAATATCTTGAGTTCAAATCCAGCCTCAGATACTTAGCAACAAGTGTGACCTTGGATAAGTCACTTAACTTCTGTTTGTCTCAGTTTCCTTGCCTGTAAAATAGGAATAATAGCACCTACCTCACAGGATTGTGAGGATCAAATGACATAATATTTGTAAAGTGCTTAGAACAGTGCCTGGCACATTTTGTTGTTTAGTTAATCAGTCATGCACAACTCTTAGTGATCTCATTTGGGGCTTTTTTGGCAAAGATACTGGGATGGTTTGCCATTTCTTTCTCCAGTTCATTTTACAGATAAGGAATGGAGGCAAACAGGATTAAGTTACTTGCCCAAGGTCACACAATTAGTAAGTGTCTGAGGCTAGATTTGAATTCAGGTCCTCCTGACTCCAGGGCCAGCACTCTATTTACTGCACCACCTAGTTGCCTACCATGTGGTAGGTGCTTAATAAAATGTTTATTTTCTCCCTTCTCGACCTAGTGTACAGCCTCAGCCCTCTTACAGTCCCTGTGTAGTGAGACAAATGAAAACCCCAAGAGACAGTTGCTGGATAATTAGTAATCAATTTAGTAATTAGGCCTGCTGGTAATCAATACAGCAATGATCAATGGTTTCTCTTGGTAACGAAAGACAAAACCATGGAGTTCACTGAATGCTTAAGTACCTTTGGAAAAGGGATGCCTCTGACAGGTGAAAATCAACCCTGGTTATTGAAAAGCTAACAAGGTGGGGTGGGCTTGATCATGAGACTTAGCTGCCTCCAGCAATCCAGACAAAGGATCCATCTCCTCCTAGAACACTTTTAGTTGGTCTTCTTCATGAGCTGGGTTACCCTAAACTCCAATGAAGAGGGGTATGAGGAGATAGGCTTAATGTTTTAGGGATGGAATTCACCTAGATTACATTCTGTTTATATAGAATTAAGATCTCCTAGTTGGGTGAAGTCCCATTCAGATCAAGGAGCATGTTCCAGGAGGATTTGGGCAATGTCATCTGTCAACCTTGTCCTTCAAAGACTGGTTAAATGACCTATAGACACTGATGACTGAATGAGGAAATAAAGAGAAAAATCCTCAATCCTAATTTTATAATTGGTAATTAATACAATAGGAAAATATCCTTCAATAGGAAAACCCCTTTTAGTCATTCCCCAGAGTCTCTCTTTCTCTTTGTTTCCCTATGCCCAATATCACTGAATTTTGTTTTTATTTCCTTCAAGAGTTCATCTGGTGCATTTTCTAGATCTTTGTGATGTAATTGCAGGGAGAGCTCAGCTCTGTTTCATATTACTCTGCCATCTTAGCTTATCACCTATCATTGATTTATTTTGTTTTGACATCACTGAAATTTCTCCCTGTATTGCTTCCCCCCACACCCAAAATGTCATCTCATACAACAAAGAAATGTTTAAAAGAGAGAATATCAGAAAAATCAATAAATACATTGAGAATATCCAAAAAATACATGTAATCTTCCACTCTTGTGGACTTTTCACCTCAGCTAAAGGAGCAAATGGAGGTGTTTTCTCTTAACACTTCTTTGGGGGCCAGATTTATTCTTTGTTATTTGCAGAATTTATTTTTGATTGTTTTGTGGTAGTTCTTTGTTTTATATTGTTGTAGTCATGTAGATTGTTTTTTAGTTGCTTACTTAAATCTGTATCAATTCATGTAAGTCTTTTTATGATATTTTAAGTTTATCAAATTTGTCATTTCTTATGATACAATGATATTCCATTACATTCATATACCACAATTTGTTTATCCATTCCCTAATACATGGGCATCTGCTTTGCTTCCAGTTCTTTGGAATCATAAAAATGTTATAAATATTGCATTTTGAACTTTTCATATCAGTGAATTCATCAAATTTTAGGCCTATCAGTGGAATTTCTGGGTCCAAATATATGGATATCATAATTACTTTATTTTCATAATTCCAAATTATTTTCCAAAAGGTTATACTGATTCACAGCTCTACCAGCAATGCACTTATATGCTTATATTCTCATAACTCCTCCAACATTGATAATTCCCATGATTTTTAAAAATTTTTGTCCATATGCAGAGTATGGGATGAAATTTCAGGAGTTGTTTTGATTTGCATTTTTCTTATTACTATTCATCTGAAACATTCTTTCATATAGTTAATAGTGTATATGATTCTTTTGAGAAATATCCATATCCTTTGATCCATTACCTGTTGGGGAATGACTTGTAATCTTATACATTTCTAATTATTTTCTATATGCCTTGGATAGCAAACCCTTATCTGAGAAATTTGTCACAATGATCTTTATTCTCATTAAATTCTCTTACATTATATGAATTAAGTTTGGGCAAAACCTTTTTAATTTCATGTAATCAAATTTATTTATCTTTTGTAATTATCTCTTTTCCTTGTTTAGTTAAGAATATATATTTTACACATAGTTGAAAAATAAATATAATCTGTTTCTCTTCTCATTTGTAGTAGAATGATCCTTAAAATCAAGGTCCTGAATCCATGTTAATATATTGTGGAATATTATATTATCTAAACCTAATTTCTGGCAAATTGCTCTCCAGTTTTCCCAAAAGTTCCATAACTTTTTCCTAATAGCTGGTCAGAAGCTTACAGATCATCCTCTTACAGTTCAATCCTCTTGTGGAAGAAACTGACCTAAAAAAACAAATGATTTATATTATGCCTTTCCTTTGTAGCATCATCAATATTTAGAGGAACCAATTTCTTGACTTTCAACTTGGCTCCCTTTCTACCACATCACAGCTTTTCTCTCTCTCACATGGATTCATTGCCTTCAATGTAATGTAATTTTTATGCTACAGTAACTTTTCAGCATCCCTTCACCAATACATATAACATGCCACTTTGAATTAACAAATGGGTTTCCTGAAGTACTAAAATTTAATTTCACCATTGGTAATCAGCCTAGTGAGGTACACCACTCCACCTTAGCTAGACAAGTCCTCAGATGTCATCTATATCAACCAACATCAGTACATACCTCAAACTTTTCTACCTTTTGTAGGGCCTACTAGAGCAAATTCTTCAAGAACCCATTGTTATGTCCATGCCATGATATCAGTAAGTCTTTAGTGGAATTTTTTTCCAGAGGAGTGAAGCATAGATTCTAATACATAGATATTTTTCCTTGAATATTTTTGTTTACTGTCACAAATCATTTCTCAATCCATGACTTTTCAGTTTACCGTATTGGGGAAAAGCATTCTTGAGAAATGAAATGTGTGGAAAATCCCTCTTCTCCCATTCTTTCTCTGAAATGTTCTCCTTCCTTCCATGACCTCTGGCCAAAGGTTACAAAGTTCAAAGGTTCTACTTTCTCAGGCTTTAGTTCTCATATCACCAACTGCTTACTGAAAATTTTAAAATTGATGTCCCATTGATACCTCAAACTTAACTTGTCCAAAACAGAACTCACTAACTTTCCCCAGTGAATCCACCCTTCTTCAGAACTTACCTATTTATGTCAAGGGCATCACTATCCAACCTATCACCTAGGTTCACATCCTTACTATCATCTTCGTGTCGTCCCTCATCCCATGTATCCAGTAAGTTTCTGGATCCTTTCTGTCTATCACAACAACACTTTTTACAAATCTCTCCTTTTCTTCACTTGCACAGATGTTACTCCAGTGTAGGACCTCCTTGCCATTTGCCTGGATCATAGTCTCCTAATTGGTTTCTCCCCTTTCAAATCCATCTTCCACATAGGTGTGTAACTGATTTTCTGAAAAGTGAGTGACCAAGGTACTTCCCTGCTTAATAAACTATAATAGCTTTCTATTATCTATAAACCTCTCTTGGCATTCCAACCTTATCACTCCTCTACACACAATACAGTCCAGCCAAACTGCCCTTGATATTTCCCATATATGACATGGCAACTTCTGTCTTCACATCTTTGCAGTGGTTGTAGCCAGTGCCTAAAAAGCTCTCCTTTCTTTCCTCTATTTGTTTCAAGTGCCTCCATCTACATGAGATGTTTCTTCATACTCCCCAGTGGCTAGTGCCCCCCTTTCCCCAGAGCTACCTTGTACCCATTTATATCTATTTTGTATACACCAGTGTATGTTCATGTTGTCTCAGTAGCTAGGCTACAAGCTCCCTGAAGGCAGACCTTTCACTTTTATCTTTATTTTCAGAGTGCCTAGCTTAGTACTTGGCACATAGTACCTATCTCATAAATGCTTGCTGATTGATTGCTGTTTGAGCTACAGTGTCTAAGAAAAATATGCTATACTAAGAATTGTAGCAGGTTACTCTGATTTTCTTTACCTTTTAATGATCTTAGTTAACCCCATCCCAGTGCTTCATCTTGTCATGGAGGTGCTCGTGTTCCTGAAGGCTATCCCTGTACTGTCCTACAAAATTGGAAAGCCTTCAGGAAGTGAAAGACTTAGATGTATGTCTCTGTGGACTTACTAGTTGAGATGATTCAGCTAGGATTCAATGAGTTCAAAGAGATGCCCATCACCAGGTTGGTGGAAGGGTGGTGAATGGTCATTATCACAACAATTCAAGAAGGCTGTTTACTAAGTTATAGAGGGGTTCTGATCTGAGTCAGAGTAATTCCCCATGCTGTTAAAATACTGTTTCAATTCTAAAAGAATTGGAATATGTATCATTCTATTTCTAATTAATCTTTTTTCCATGTAAATGTCCTCAGCACTTGAGAAATACCATTATGATTATGTTAGGCAAAATTATAAATATAAACATGCAGCAATTGCTTGAATAGTGTTGCAGGTTTGTTTTGTAGTGCTTGTAGAACAACAACAAAAAACATGCCAGTCTTTTGCCCAATTAGTAAAGAAATATGTGGGTTTTTTTAGGATGTGACCTAAAATGGAAGAATTTAGATCACAAGACTCCAAGAAATGTTGCTAAAGAAGGTGGCTTCAAAGCAGCATCCAAAGAAATACGCAAAGCTGAGCGAATTGCCAAAAAACTGGCCAGGCCTGGAGTGACAAATCCAAATCCGCCCTGGGCTGTCAGATTACATGACTGGTCTTATGAACATGAAAAAGAATTGCGAGATGCCTTTGCTTCTGTGGATCGTGGTGATGGAACTGTATCTAAAGAGGACTTTGTGATGGTCCTCGATGATATGCAGGCCTTAGCAAGCATTGAAGAGCTAGTCCATCTTGCTCAGCAACATGAAAAGAGCCGAGGAGCAGGTGTTAACATTAATGAATTCTTTAAAGGGACCAGATATTTGCAAAAGTCCTTTGTGCTGGGATCCTATGGTCCCAAGAAAAAGAAGAAGGGAAGAGCCAAGAAGGGTAGGAAAGGCAAGTTTGTCCTTCCTCTTCCAGTCTGCTATATTCCTGACAACGTTTTTCCACGCCGAAAGGAGGGTGGGCCACCTTATTATATGATTGATACTTACCAAAACATTACAGATTGCAGTAGATTTAATCGAGATCTTCCACCCAGACATCCCATTCAGGATGATTCTTCCTGGTATATTGATGACCCTGGAAAAACATACTGCAATATTAATTATATCACCAAAGCTGGAGATCTGGCATCCCTGAAAAAAGCATTTGAAGCAGGAATACCAATAGATATGAAGGACAGCTTTTATAAAACTCCATTAATGGCCGCATGTGAATGTGGAAACATAGACGCTGTGAGATTTCTTCTTGAAAGGGGGTATGTTACTTTGTTTGGTGAAGCTTTTTCTGGTCATCAATCTTCAAGATCAAAAGAAATTGTGATAAAGATTAGGGTATCAATAATTCCACTCTAGAATTTGACTGATTTCCCTGAAAGCATCTTGTTTTTCAGTTCTAAATGCCTGCTGGACCTCCTCTGGGTAGTTGATTAAATTCATGATTACAAGAGATCCCTTCAAATCCTTTTGTTCTCTAAAGATCTAGAGAGCCCACAAAACCAAAGGAGAATTTAGTTCTGGACTTCTTTTGTTATCAGTAGGTAGTCTGTGGCTTACTCTGTTGTGAAACAGCAGACTCCCAGCACTCTGGTGAAAGAATATAACACTTGTTGGAAAGACCCATTTCTCACCCCACCCCCAGCCTAAGGTTCTATGTAGCATTAAGGAGGTCAGGGAGCTAGAATATCAGATTTCCAGACCACCCCTAACCCAATTGGTTAACTATCAGGACCAGTGGTAGGGGGAAGCTCCTTCTGGAGATGTTGGTTTGTTTTGTTTTGTTTTTTTGAGACACCCCAGTCAATTCAGACAAGATGTAAACTATGTTTTTTTCTCTCTCTAAAACACATTTTTTCCTTTCAAAATAGTCCCTCCCTTTTGTTTACTTGAATGAAACTATTTTCCTTGCTGAATCCCAACATGGTTTTTCAATTTCAAAGATGCTACTAGAATGAGAAGCAGGGTCCTTAGGATCACTTTTCATATAGTGAAAAGAACACTGGATTTGGATACAGAGAACCTGGGTTCAAATCCCAACTCTTCTATTTACTGGCATCATGACCTGTGTGACACTAAATCCTGAGGTTGGACTAGATGATCTTTCCAGCTCTAAAGCTTATATGACTGTCTGATATGAAGTTGAAAAGACAACCCTCTATCAGACATTCTTTGACATATGGAATTAATAGACAGGCCAGAGAAATGACAATAGCCATATTTATCCATTCTGCCCTTAGGTATATATATATATACACACACACACACAATACATCTTGACTAATTGCTATGTTTTCTGCCATGTGATTTTGGGAACTAAAAGTATATGAAGTACCCAATTCCCACTTATAGAGTATAGATAACTACCTGTAGCAACAAGCACCCTAGCATACCCAGGATGGCTGCTAGCACAGGTTCCTAGATCTGTTTTTCTAAAGGAAAGCAACTCAAAATGGGTTAACAATCTTGCTTTAATCAAACATACATCATTTACCTAGTTCAGGGGGAAAAGGTCAGCACCCTAAACTTCAGAGAATACAAATAAGTTACAAGCAGACAACAAATACAGAGAAACAGATCAGCAGACAGGCTTCCAACTGTCTGACTATTACACCCATACCTAGTCAGTTACCAGAGAGGGAAGCACCAACAAGTGGGTTTTCAAAGCCGGGGGGCTCAAAGGCTGCCCAGTGTCTCATCTGGTCAAATCACATAACTCTTCCAAAAGTGAGCCCCAAAACAAAACCTCACATCATGGTATTTATAGCCTTCTCCTGGCTCAGAGAATGTCACAGCCCTCTTGACCCACTGCCCAATCACTAAGCACTAAGGTGTGGGCATTCCTGAAAAACAAGCCTCCTGCCACAGGATCCATGTGACCACATTCAGCCTATTAGGGGGCAGAGTATATTTTCAAATCTATGAAGGTGTTTAGAGACTCTTAAGCCTAGCCAAGGGGCAGAGAAGATCTTAGATTCCCATTCCCATAACATTGGGCCCCAAGATCTTTCATGCCCATTACATAGGCAATTTGCTTACTGCTACACTACCTCCCACTCCTCCGTGTTGTCTTACTGAGCTGGAGAGGCATTAGTCATAGATACAGTGATGGATTATTAGTTGTCTAAAGACAAGACTAGGAGTTACTTACTCCTAGGAGTTAAGGAGTTAAATTCCTAGAGACTCATCTCCAGACTGGCTCTAGGATAATGACTTTGGGGTAAGCAACAACTCAAAAAATCTATATGCTATATTCTAGGGAAACTGTGTCAGTGGAAGGAGGACTCATACCCATAGAATCACAGCTCCCTGGAGTATTGAAATAAGTAATTTTGGAAAATAAAATTTATTCATGCCCTACCTGCCTCATAGTTGTATTGTGAGATTCAGATGACAAAACAAACATGAAAGAGGTTTGAAAAAGAATAGTCATCTGCCATTGAACAAATGGGTAAAGAACTGAATGTGGAAGCAGGAAGGTAGTCTCAAGTTTCCTCATCTATAAAACTGAAATATATTATACCTACCTCACAGGGTTGTTGTGAGGATAATCTCATGCTTATATGTGTAAAACACTGAAAACTGGAAAGCCTTTAACCCTCATAAAAATGTTAGCTGTTATTATTATTACTTTAAACACTTTATATATTTAAGTTTTGTAACTAAAATTCTATAATAACTACAGAAATACACAGATATGTTTATTAATGAGTTAACTTTTTAGCGGAGAATAGCTTCATTGCAGACCATATGTAATCTATTTGATAGTGGCTTTTATGATAGAATACAGATTTGAAACTAAAATGTTGTGCATGGGAATAGGTGTAATGAAGAATTATTTTTTAAAAGTTAGCAGAGTGTAAGAAAAAAATAAAATTGAATTGTTCCTATTGTGAATTTCCCGTGAGCTCTGACTTATATCTTTATCTATATATGCATGGGTATACACATATACAAATGTCAAAATGCATGTATATGTGAGCACTCACACGGATATGTATATAGGCATTTGCATATGTAGTATATTATATGCATATATGTGTGTACACATGTGTGCATGCAAACATATATACATGCATACATACTAGAAGCAATTAGCAACAATATGGTAAGATAAAAAAAAAAAAAAAACCACTGACTTCAGAGTCAAAATAACCAGTTCTAGTCACGACTTGAATAGTTACTAGTTTCAAGACTAAGAACAAATCTTTTAATTTCTGATCCTTAGTTTCTTTTTTTTTTTTTAAGCAATTGGGGTTAAGTAACTTGCTCAAGGTTGCATGGGTAGTCATTATTTATGTGTGGGTGCTCATTTTCTGAGGCCAGATTTGATCTCGGGTCATCCCAGCAACGAGGTCGGCGCTCTTACTGCGCCACCTGGCCGCCCCTTTTAGGGCAATTGGGGTTGAGTAACTTGCCCAAGGTCACATGGCTAGGTTTTTGTTTGTGTGGGTTAAGTGTCTGAGGCCGGATCCGAACTCAGGTCCTTCTGACTCCAGGGCCGGCGCTCTACTCACTGCACCACCTAGCCGCCCCTCCTTAGTTACTTTATCGTGTAATGGGATAATATATTTATTTTGCTTGCCACTTGGGGTTATTGTACAGAAAATACTTCATAAATTATAAACTGTTATGTAAACATGAGCTGTTGCTCTTTTGTCATGTAGCAGACTTGGGAATAAAGACAAAGGCAAAGAAAATAAAAATGAAAAGTAGCTTGTAGAACAGAATATTTTTAAAATCATAATGTGGGGGTGGCTAGGTGGCACAATGAGTAAGAGCACTGGCCTCAGAGTTGGGATGACCCGAGATCGAAACTGGCCTCAGAAAATTAGCACCCACACATAAATAATGACTAGCCGTGTAACCTTGAGCAAGTTACTTAACCCCAATTGCTTTAAAAAAATCATAATGTAAATTAAAAGTCCATAAAAATGTGGCAAGTTATTTCACTTTAATCACAACTTCCCTAGTTTGAAAAAGTTTCATAAAATTTGGAAGAAATAATGTTGTTGTTCAGGCACTTTAGTCATGTTTGACTCTCCTTGGCCCCATTTGGAGTTTTATTGGCAAAGATACTGGAGTGGTTTGCCATTTCCTTTTCCAGATCATTTTATAGATGGGAACTGAGGCAAATAGGTTAAATGACTTGCCCAGGGTCACACTACTCAAAAGTGTCTGAAGCTGGCTTTGAACATAGGTCTTCCTGACTCTAGACCCAGTACTCTATCCATGGTACCACATTGCTGCCTCAGAGGAAATAATACTAACTTGAATGTTCATCTTAAATTTAAATTTAAAGAAAAGTAACTTGAAAGTAACCCAGTAGCATTAATTCATGCAACTTTTTTTAATAGGGCCAATGTTAATGAAACTGATAATTTCCTGTGGACTCCACTCCATCATGCATGCCATGCAGGCCAACAGGATATTGTTGAACTCCTTGTTAAGAATGGAGCCACAATAGATGCCCCTTCAATCAACAACTCAACACCTTTAATGAGAGCAGTTGAAAGCTGTAGACTGGATACTGTACGATACTTAATTGAATTAGGTGCTAAATTTCAGGCTACAAACAGAAAAGGTATGTTGGAAAAATTAATTTGGAATTAGAGTTGGGCATGGCCAATAATAACATTCAAGTCATCTAGCATTTTATTGCTATACAGTTGCACTTCTGCAGCTTCTTGGTCATGGCTACAAACATGATCACATGACATCTCTCTTTTCATTTTATAAGCTATAAGAAGTGGAAACTATAGTTTCAGTGGACTCCAGTTTCTTCCTAAAGGGTGATAAAGGATTTGCTTGAGTAAGGGAAATTGTTGGTTCTAAGAATCCAAGGGAAGACCACCTGAGGTATTCCACACCACATATTAATATAAATCAAAATTTATGGCCAATTTTATTGAAGTTTCTTGGAAACAAATGCCACATGATAAATCTAAAGTGCTATTATTTCAGATCTTTATATATGTGAGAGTATTCTTCTCAACCATAGAGAGAATAAAAGAAACCTACTCTTGTTTAAGAGATGAATTGTTACCTAGTTACAGATAGCACAAAGACTATCACAGAAAAGCCAGTACAATGTTGGGTCAGCAACTGGGTGAACAGCATAGTCACTGCATACATTCAGTCATCTCTACTTCCAAACACACATGCACATGTACATGCATGCATACACACACACAGAGAGACACTTCTACCTCAACCTCTATGACTGTGTAGCACCATTCATGTTAGGGAAGTCATCATGGTGTACTGGAAAGGACATTGGATTTGGAGTCAGAAGGCATAGATTCTGACTCTTCTAGACCTTGGGCAAGTGACTTGACCTCTCTTCCCCTTACTTGGTTTCTAAACCTGTGAAATGAAGTGTATTATACTAAATTATCTTTAAGGTGGCACCTAACTCCAATATCCCATGATTCTTTGGGAAAGGGCAGCAACCATGTTAAAAGGTTCAGAGTGTATAATACATCAATATTTTTGGCCTCCATTTTGGAGATAACTCATCAAAGAAAAGTCAGAGAAAATTAAAAAGCGGGGGGGAGGAATAGAATTAGTTGTTTTAATGAAGCCGATAAGTGACATTTTAAATGTATCGTAATTTTAGTAAGCTCAAGTAGCAATTCATTGTAATAGAGATCCTGAATGAAGATGTGTGATCATTGAGATGAACACACACACACACACACACACACACACACACACACACACACACACACTGCCTTGACTGCTTTCATTTTTTTAATAGGACATAATGCTTTGGATATTGCCAAAGCCTATGCTGACTACAAAATAATTGACTATATCCAAGATAAAATGGACCGTTTGCCAAAAGCAGTAGAAACGAAAGGAAAGGGTAAACAAAAGCCACCTCCTAAACCTGCAACTCCAGTTGGTGAAGCTAATAAAGAAGAGGTAAGAAAAAAAATATGTACAAGTTAAAATGACTTTTCACCCCAGAATTTGTATAGCATTAGAAACATTCTTTATACAATGCCTCAGAAGTAGTAAATATAATGAAAATTTATAATTGTATTGTAAGTAGAACAAATAAAAGTATATCCAATTTAATAATGAAGCATTATAGGGCAGCTAGGTGGCACAGTGGATAGAGCATTAGGAGGACTTGAGTTCAAATCAGACTTCAAACACTTGACAATTACTAGCTGTGTAACCTTTGGCAAGCCACTTAACCCCAATTGCCTTGTCAAAAAAAAAAAGAATAAAGCATTACTGGAAATCCTCAGGGCAAATAGAAATTGTACCAATAGCTAGATCTTTATGCATAAAATGGAGAAATAATACATTCACCATTCTCTTAAGATCGAGAAAATTTTTTTTGTAAAAACATTAAATGAGGGGTGGCTAGGTGGCGCAGTGAATAGAGCGCCGGCCCTGGAATCAGAAGGACCTGAGTTTGGAGCTGGCCTCCGACATTTAATTCACACAAACAAAAACCTAGCCATGTAACCTTGGGCAAGTTACTTAACCCCAATTGCCCTAAAGGGGCGGCTAGGTGGCGCAGTGAGTAAGAGCACCGGCCTTGGAGTTGGGATGACCCGAGATCAGATCCGGCCTCAGAAAATGAGCACCCACGCATAAATAATGACTAGCCGTGTAACCTTGAGCAAGTTACTTAAACCCAATTGCTTAATAAAAAAATAAAAAAAATAAAAAAACTAAAAAAAACATTAAATGTGAGATACTATTAATATCCATCCATTCTGCCCTTTAACAAAGTAGAAGTTAACTGGTGAAAGACTTTAGCATATTTTTTAATATGATAGAATTAACTAATATATTTTTAATCCACCTTGAATTCTAAAATTTTCAAATTAAATATCAACATGGTTCAAGAAAAAAGGAAAACATTCCTATCAGGAATCACAAAAGGATTATATTCCACTGAACCTGAACTCTTGGGTCAAGAGGTATGCCACTCTGGTACACAGTAACTCTCAATATTACATTACCACACTAAGAATTGGATCATTAATTAATGAATCATTGTCAACCTGAAGTAATGCCTCTATTGGAGTGTAACATGAATCTATTGATCTGTTCATGTGCTGTTTAACATACTTATCCTTGGCATAAGGAGCCAAAAAGATCTGGGGCAGGCTTGAATAATGGGATGAATCTAATAAAATGTAAAGTCCCAGTTTTGGTTTAAAAAAGTAATTTCACAAGTACAAAATATATCATGCTTCATGTGAAGACCTGGAGTTTTCGTGAACTTTATATGAGTCAATAATATGGTATGATAACTAAAATAATCTAAGCAATCTTCATTAAGAGAAACTTAGAGTATTAAATATGGTCAGGTATAATCATGCTGTTCTTTGCCTAGTCAAATGTCATCTAGAACATTATTATGAACCACATTTGAAAAGTCATACTAAGTTTTTAATGCCAGTTTTGGGAATGAGACTGTCAAAAGTTGGACTATATAAGGAAGAGAGAGGCTACTAAGTTGATGAGGGGACTACAGAAACTGTCCCTTATGAGGAAGTAAAGAGACTTCTGGAACACCTGATACCTGTGACTGTCATGTATAAAATGAGGGTGAATCTTGGTGTGAAACTGAAACAGTTAAGCTGACAACCACAGTGATAATGACACAAAAATAGTAGGTGACAGATCCGTGTCATATGCTCATGTAATTTTCAGTAGGTAGCCAACCTCCCAACCAATGAGAAAGCACCTGGTCACAAAAGACTAGAGTGAAGCCTTTGTGTAATATGGCTTTTGCTGGAACAAGTTATAGACAAAGCCAGCTTTTCACAAATTTGTTCAAAACCTCTGAATTGGAGCCATTCCAGCTTGGATTGGAATTTTTACTTATTAACAGTGGAATGAAATTGTATATAAATGTATTTCTTGTTTTAGAATAGAGCCTAACATATTGCAAAAGAAAAGAAGCTACAAAACATACAAAAATACTTTCCTATAATTAATAACTCTTTTGGATTAAATTTCAGGAGCCACTGCCACCAGTTTATAATATTCCACCCATAAAGGAAGTAAAAGCACCCGTTAAGGATAATGTTGTTCACCTCAATTCCCTGATTACCAGTGGATTTACAAAGAAAGTTAACATCACATTTGTACCACGGAGAGTAAGTACTTTGACAGAAGTTAAATATTACTCTATAATTTCACACTATAGTTTTTCAAATGCTCTTGAAACATGTATATTGATTAAAATATTATATGGTCAGCATAACCCTCATTGGTTTAATTTTGAACCTAAGATGCTTGAAGGTATCACCAGCCATTTTTACATAGCTCTACTAATCCTTTTTCTCAGATCATTATTTCTTTGTAAATTTTGAGAATTAGTATACTTGCTCTTGTGAAGAATATAATTGAAAAAAAGGGAAGATCCTGAATCTCTGTAGCTAACCAATATTTAAATTGTAACCTTCAGGCTTTATGTAAATAACACTGTCCCCCCAAAATTCTGATGGCTAACTGGATTTTCCACTTCCAAATATTTTGATGTTGAAAAAGATGAACTTTTTATGTTTCCAATGCTAACAATTCCACTGTTTTGCTGTCATCAGTTAATTTCTTGATACCAAAGCTTCCATATCTATAAATGTTTTTAATACATATGTTAATATTTTTTTTAAAAATTAATAGTGTTAAATAATTTTAAAAATCATATTTTAAGTTAAAAGGAATTGTAGTTTATTGTTAAAATGGAAGAGATGATAGAATGCAAGATAGGAACTGGTATTTATAATAACATTCCTTGAAGTATTTACCTTTGTTTTATTTCATGGCAAGCACTCTCAATACTAGCAATATTTTATGTCATATATTTCTCTGCATAAGCTTTTAAGGTTTCTCTGATGCTATCATGGATATTTGAAACTATATTTGTTGTATGCAATTAATTTAGTCTGTTCATCCATCTTTTGTTGATTCCCTAGTATGCTCTCCACAGCTTCAAGGTTTGGCACTTTCCCTTAAGTCCCTCACCCCATCCACCATCTCACTCTTAGCTGGTGACCTAACTCCTACTTTACTGAAAAGTCCAGAAGAAGTATAGGCTCTAGAAGAGAAAGGAACTTGAAGAGGAAACTTCAAGATGGAGATGTTCAGCAACTTTGCCAAAATTATGCAAGTACTAAGTGCCAGGATTTAAATGTAGGCCTCTTGATTCTAAATGTAGGCCTCTTGATTCTAGGCCTCAGTTTCTCATGGACAGTGCAGTTTCTGTTTTGAGATCAAAGTAATGCTGTAGGCATCCTTATCTTCTCTTATCTTCATTTCAACACATCTTGGTCTTCTCACAGCTCTCAGAGCAAGAGATGTCTTTTGTTCCTTCTGAAGCTAATCTTTTGCTGTTTACTAATTTGTTCAAGAATGCAATCAACAAGCATTTATTAAAGTTTCTTTCAGCCTGGCATTGCTTAGGTACTATGACTACAAAGACATAAATTTAATCCTTTCCTTTAATGAGTTTACATTCTATAAGAATTAGCAGGATGGATACATATATACAGAAGTATATAGAAAATAAACTCAAGGTAATTCTTTGAGGAGACCCCCTAACATTTTTAGAGGATCAGGAAAGGCTCCAAAATTGGAGGAAAGTTTGGTTTGAGCTTGAAGAAAACTTCATTGACTGCTTAATCTTTGTTCTTGAAGAGAACCAAAATGACATCACCATATTAGTCTCAGATTACACTGTACCCAGCTATGGCTAATGAGACCAATTGGAGCTTAGAATGCTCTACCACAGATCAGGCACATATGAACATTTGGGGCAGATTCTCTAAATTTTTGCTTCTCAGTGAGCTACTTTAATTCTGCTTTGCTCATAGAGCACAGAGCCTTCTTTGATGCAGGTACACCACGCTGGGAGGTCCTTTGCCAGTGTCTCCTTTATCACCTAATCAATTCCAAAGTTCTTCAGAGAGACCTTGAACTTAGTATTCTAAGAGGCAAAGGTTAGCAAAAAGGTAAATTCCAAGCTTGGAAGACAGTCTATGCAAAGGCACAGAAATGGGAGATTTTGTCATCTTATATTTAATTTACCCTTCCTTCTCTACTACTTTCAATTTCATCTTTTTCCAGTAAGTATTCTGCCTTGATATGTACACAATTTCCTCCATTTGGGGGTAAAACAAACATTTTAATTGTCCCACCCTACTGAATCCTCATACAATAGTATCTACAATATTAGCAGCTACAATATGTACAATAGTTTTCTTTTTCTTTGCTTTCAGTGTAAACTCTAAGGAACCCTATAGCTCTAATCCTTTGTAACTGTGCTTCTTGAACTGTGATCTGTTCCTATTCATTTTCTTTATCATTCATTCTTTTCCTATAACATTTGGCTTCTATACCAAACACTCCTCTGAAAAACTCTTATAAACATTAACTTATGGACTCCTTAATAAATCCAAAGGGCTTTTCTTAATTTTCTTTTTCTTAATCTCATTTTGACATTTGGCATTTTTACTATCCTTTCCTTCTTGAAATTCTTCCTTCTCCCTTTTTTTACTCTAATATCTCCATGTTTGCTGGTTCTTTTTTCCACTTCCATTGCCTTTTGGGCCTTTTCCAAAGCCATCTTTATCTTTTTGTATTTTTTTCAATCTATATTTCTTTTCTTTGGAGAGCTCACCTATTCTCAGCACTTCAACTATTGCTCTCTACAATCATCAAATTTTCCTCTCTAGGCCAGACTCTCTCCCTGAATTCTAATTCTCTATTTCCCTATAGCTTAATTCTGATGTTGCACTTGAAACTCAGTTGTCACCCCAAGATTGAACTCACAGTCTTCTCTAAACCAGACTTTTTTCTAAATTTTTATTAGCAGTTCTTTGAATTCTTTGTTTCTAAGGATATCTTTGAACTCCTTTCTTCCACCTATAATAAACAACAAGCTACACTGAGTCCTGGGATTGATTCTTCCTCTTTAAATCTCTCTTATTCCCACACCAAAGATTCTAGTATAATATTTTTTTTACTTCATGCCTGAAATATTTGAACTAGCCCTTCTCAACTGAAAATGGCAAGGAATTTACTTAGGATAAAAGAGGTCTTCCCAACGTCCATCACATTAGAGCACTGAGGCCAAAACTTCCTCTATCTGTGCATAAGGCTTCCTTTGACAGCAGCTGTGAATAATCTCTAGAATTTAGTCCTGGTGTTACAGAGGAAGCAGAGAATGAGTCCCTTATCTCCTATTTTTTCCTTTCATTTTCCTTTTGTTCCATTCTGAATCTTAGACTTCCGAACCAGGGGCCACTTTACCAAGGGGAACTAGTAAGAGGGTATTTGGAAGGGGAGGCAACATGGTGTGGCAGTGGGAAGAACACTGTATGACATTTGGCTTTCACTCCTTCCCCGAACAGCTCTTTCCTTACTTATATCACACAGATAATAACACCCTTCTTGCTTACTTCACAATGCTGATGTGAGGATTGGAAAGCACAGTGCACGTAAATTTACTAGTTGTCTGTTACTAGTTGTAAAGTACTATATCAATTGTCAGACATGCTATAATTGTTATTGTTATCTTGTTCTTAACCTTTTTTGGAAAGGTGAGATAGAAATAGTCCAAGAACAATATGATTGTTGATATTATGCTGATAATATACTGGTATCTTCCTTTCATGTTTTGTATTTTGTGGACTGTTGCACAAGTGGTTAAAATGTCTGCTTTTCAGAAGTGAAAATGAGAGCATTAGGATTTGCCCTTATCTGTAGACTCACTGAAATCATCAGTACAGCTACAGGAGGACAACTCATTATATTCCCACACTGTTTAGATTTCTTCTGTTAGGTATCTCTGCTTTAAAATTATTATTGTTGATGGGGCGGCTAGGTGGCGCAGTGAATAGAGCGCCGGCCCTGGAGTCAGAAGGACCTGAGTTCAGATCCAGCCTCAGACACTTAATCCACACAAACAAAAAGCTAGCCATGTAACCTTGGGCAAGTTACTTAACCCCAATTGCCCTAAAGGGGCGGCTAGGTGGCGCAGTGAGTAAGAGTGCTGGCCTCGGAGTTGGGATGACCCGAGATCAGATCCGGCCTCAGAAAATGAGCACCCATGCATAAATAGCCGTGTAACCTTGAGCAAGTTACTTAACCCCAATTGCTTTTAAAAAATTATTATTGTTGTTTTGATGCATAAATCAATGATGCTTAGAGTGTCTTGCCCAAAGAAAACACTTAATAAATGTTTGTTGGATGGTGCTGGAAGTGTCCATTATCACAAAGTCACTAATAAAGAATTAAAAAAAAAAAGATAAAACTCCACTAATAAAGAATTAAAAAAAAGATAAGACTAATTTGAAAGTAAATATGCATACTTTAGTCTTCCTAATTTCATTATATACAAAAATTGTTCTGACCTCAGTGTTATTTCCTTTTAGGCGTGCTGTAATGATTCCTTACTTTTCTTTACAGCTCTGGAGCCCTGAAGCTACAACTGCAGAATTAATCAAGAAAAGAGAAATGCGGCGTGAGCGTTTCACTTATGAGGTGGACTTTGAAGATTTCATGATGCCATTTCAAAAGAACTTCACTGAAAAAGCTCGAGCTATGGAAGCCTCTATGGCTTCCTAAAGTACTTCCAGTCTGTCTTTGATAAATGCCTTAAGTAGCAACAATGGGAATTTAGAGAAGTTAGATGTTTCTGCAAAGCCAAATCATGTCACTTTAATTTTAAGCTTCAGATTACAAATGAGAGCCAATACCCTTTAACATCCATAAATATTCTCTATAGAAGAACCATGTTATTTTTTCAATGAATCATTTAAATGCTAGTTAGATTTTTTATATAATTTTAATCAATGGTTTTGTATGTAAAATATATTTATTCATATAGCATATCATTATGATAATGATGATTATGATAATGAATAAATATTTGTTATGCACCTACTATGTGCCAGGCACTGTGCTAAGTGCTGGGGATATAGGATGAGTTTATAATCTAGTGGAGACAACATATAAGCAAATATATATGTAAGCTATACACAGGATAAATAGGAAATAATTAACAAATGGAAGATACTAGAATTAAAAGCATTTAGAGGAGGTTTCCTTTAGAATGTGTGATTTGGGGAGGGAGCTCTTAAAGGAAACTGAGGAGTAGACACAAAGCATGATTATTCAAAAATTTTCGTATTTTTGCATACATACTCTTGGGAGAATGAGAGAGCTTCCACCATTTAGTTCCAAGGGGGTATTCCCTTTCCTAATCCTCCTTATTTGCCAAACCTCAAACCGCAGACTAAAAAAAAAAATTAGTAACAGTACTTTTGTAACACTCTGAGATTTTTCAAAGCTCTTTTTATATATGTTATATGCTTTGATCATCATAACAATCACTTTATTATCTCCATTTTCCAAATGAGGAAAATAAGACCAACAAACTTGTTAGTGAGTGTCTGAGTCAGTATTTGAACTAAAGTCCTCCTAAAGGTATAGTGTACCATCTAGCTGCCTTAAAGAAATATGACTCTTTTTTTCCTTTTGACTTTCTTTCACATATCAGTGTTCACTTTCTTCCATCCTCTCCCTCTCCCTTCAAGAAAAGTGGTTAGGAGTAGAAACAGCTCATCCAAGCCACTCTGCCTCCAGATTCCCCCCAGGCTATGTAAAAGGGGACTTTGAACAACTTCTGGAGCCCCAGCGCCCATGGGGCAACATAGAGAAGCTGACCTCTCACTGAGGACAGCCCAGCAGCCCTGCAGGATGGACCAGTGCAGCACTCTGGAAGCCGGGAGCATGCAGCGAGCAGAGCGTGGGGAGTCGAGCAGAGCAGAGCCCTGGTCCCCGTAAGCTGAGGTTTTAGCCCCAGGGTGGCAGGGCCAGCAGCCAGCTGGAGAGACCCCAGAACACCAGCAGCTGTGGCAACTCCAGAATTATCAACATAGACATGGTAAGAGGTTAGTGTCCTGCGGACTTTGGGACCAGTATTTGGGAAATGCGTTGGCTTCCTCCCCTGGGGGCTAGAAGCTGCTGAGGAGACACACCATTTTGTAGTTTTCAGAGGCAGCTCCAGCTCCTGGCCTGTGAACTGTAGGGAGATCCAGCGATAAGTCTTGGGGGGTAATCGCTCTTGCTTTAACCTCCCTGGTTCTGGATTGTGATCTAGGGTGGAAGTCGTGGGTGGGTTTATAGCTTGCCAGAAATGGAAGTTGCCCCACCACACTTTCGGGACGAAAATTCCTCTATCTGGCCTTAAAGCCATAGTGAGGCAACAAGCCCAAAAGTCAAGTAATTAAGTGGCAACATGCCAAGGCAAATGAAACAGAAAAATGCAACCCTAGACTCCTATTTTGGGGGCATAGAGCAGGAAAAGGACTGTGAGGTCAGAGGTCCTGCTCCAAAAGCCCCAGGGGAAAACATGAGCGGGTTGCAGGCCATAGAGGACCTTAAGAAGGACTTTAAAAATCAAATAAGAGAAGTGGAGGAAAAATTGGAAAAAAAAATGAGAAGGATGCAGGAAAAGTATGAAATGAGGGTCAACAGCCTGATTGAGGAAAACAACACCTTAAAAAATAGACTAACTCAAATGGCAAAGGAGGCCCAAAGGGCAATGAGGAGAAGAATGCCTTAAAAAGTCGAATTTGCCAGATGGAAAAAGAATCTCAAAAGTTCACTGAGGAGATTCATTCCTTCAGAGTTAGACTGGAGCAAATGGAAGCTAATGACTTTATGAGAAATCAAGATGCAGTTAAGCAGATCCAAAGAAATGAAAGATTAGAAGGCAATGTGAAATATCTCATGGGAAAAACCACTGACCTGGAAAATAGATCCAGGAGAGACAATTTAAAAATTATTGGACTACCTGAAAGCCATGATCAAAGAAAGAACTTAGAAATCACCCTTCAAGAAATTCTCAAGGAAAATTGCCCTGATGTTTTAGATCCAGAGGGCAAAATAGAGGTTGAAAGAATCCACTGATCCCCTCCTGAAAAAGATCCCAAAAAGAAAACTCCCAGGAATATTATAGCCAGGTTCCAGAATCCCCAGATCAAGAAGAAAATACTACAAGCAGCCAGGAAGAAACAATTTCAATATTGTGGAAACACAATCAGAATAGCCCAGGACCTGGCAGCTTCTACACTGAGGGGTGGAAGGGCATGGAATATGATATTCCAGAGGGCAAAAGAGCTGGGATTGAAGCCAAGGGTCACCTACCCAGCAAAACTGAGTATCTTGTTTTAGTGGAAAATATGGTCATTCAGTGGAATAGAGGGCTTTCAGGCATTCTTGAGGAGAAAACCAGAGTTGAATAAAAAATTTGCCACTCAGACCCAAGAAGCAAGAGATGATTGAGAAGGTAATCAGGGAAAAGAAATAAAAAGGAACTTATCAAAGTTGAACTATTTACATTCCTATATGGAAAAGAAATACTGTGACTGATGATATCTTTCTCACTATGAAAATAATGGAAGAAGGGTGTGTGGTCATATGAATACATATGTGAATTTGTGTATATGGTTACAGTTATATATGGATAGAGAGCATAGGTTGAATTTGTTGGGAAGGGAGAATACTCAAGGGATGAAATTATGAGGTGAGAGAGGAAAGTGGTAAGAGGAGATGGAGAGAGACAGGGTAGGGTAAACTATCTTATGTAGAAGAAGCAAGGGGAAGTGGTTGCAAGGGAGGGGGAGAATAGGAAGGCTAAAAAGGCAAAACCACATTCTCATTGAATTTGGTTCAGGGAGAGAATGACATACATACTAAATGGGATATCTCAACCTGCAGCAGGATAGGGGGAAGGGGGATGAAAGGAGGGATGATGGATGGGAGGGCATCCTTGGGGTGAGGGGAGGTTGGAAGTACCCACTATAGAAGAGGGACAGGATCATGTAGGGAATGGACCAGGTGGGGGGTGGGATGAGTGGGAGGGAATTTTAAGCAGCCTTGTACAATATATCTACTATGATAATGTTTTGCATAGCTACATGTACAACATATACTGAATTACTTATCTTTCCAGAGGGAATGGGTGACAAGGGAGGAAGGAAATGGATCTGAAATTCGAGGTCTTAACATTAACTGTTTCAAATATATATAAATACTATTATATATTATTATATATCATATATTATATTATTATATATTATATTATTATATATTATATATATTACATATATAAATACTAATATTATTAATACTCTTTTGCTTGTAATTGGGAGATAAGATGTGCAGGCATTGGGACACAAAGATTCACCTTCCTCTAATGGAAAAGTCGAAGGGGGTATGGGAGAAGGTATGGGAGAGAGCAGATTGGAGGAAGCGACATCTTGTGGGACTGCTATTCTGGGAGGTTGGGTAGGGGAATAATGGGGGGGAAATGATTGTAACTCAAAATCTGGCTGAAATAAATGATGTAAAACAGAAAAAAAAAGTGGTTAGTTCAAATACCAGAACTATCAGGTCAAGTAGAAAATACTGTAAGCAGCTAGAAAGTAGCAATTCAGATATCAAGGAGCCACAGTCAGGATTAGAGAGGAATTAACAGTTTCAACATTGAAGGATCTGAGGGCTTAGAATGTGATATTCCAGAAAGCTAAAGAGCTTGGATTATAACCAAGAATCAGCTACCCAGCAAAACTGAGCATAATCTTTCAGGGGAAAAGATGAACATTCAATGAAATAGGGTACTTTCAAACTTCGCTGTTGAAAAGACTAGAGCTGAACAAAAAATTTAATCTCTAAATACAAGACTCAAGACAAGCAAATAAAGGTAAATAGGAAAAAACACAGTATTAAATAAGGTTAAACTCGTTATATCCTTACATGGGAAGATGATACTTTAGCTCTTGAGAACCATATCTCTATTATGACAGTTAGAAGAAGTTTACTTAAAGAGAGTGTGTGGGTATAAGTTGACTTTGATGTAATGACAAACTGATTAAGGGGTTACAAAAAGTATTGTACTGGGAGAAGAGGAAAGGGGGAGGCAGAATAAGGTAAATTATATGATGTGAAAGACCTGTTAGAATAGAAGGAAAGAAGGGAGGGAGTGAGCATTGTTTGAAACTTATTCATCAGATTTGGATCGAGGAGGGAATAACATGCTCACCAAGTAGTGTAGAGAAATCTATCTTATCCTATGAGGAAGTAGGAGGGGAAAGAGGAAAGAAATGGAGGTGGGCTGTTAAAGGGGTTGAAACAATAGGAGGGGAAAAGGAAAAAAAAGGGAAACTGATAGAAGGGAAGATGGACTGGTGGGGGGCAAAACACTGGTGAGGTGGGACAAGATAAAAGGAGAGAGAAAAGTATAAAAAGGGGAAAAATAGAGTGGAGGGAAATATACAGTAATCATAATTGTGAACATAAATGGGATGAATTCTCCCATAAAATGAAAGTAAATAGCAGAGTAGATTGAAAATCAGAATCCTACAGTTTTTTGGTTTTTTTGTTTTTCAACTGCTTTATTAACTTCTGGTTTAAATCATTTATTTCTGTCAGATTTTGAGTTACAATTCTTCCCCATTTTTCCCCACCCACAACCCCAGAATAGCAGTCCCACAGGATATCCCCTCATCCAATCTGCTCTCTCCCATCTCTTCTCCCATACCCCCTTTGACTTTTTCAGTAGGGCAAGGTGAATCCCCGTGCCCCAAAGCCTGCTCCAATTATATGTAAAATAGTATTAATAATGGTATTTATATATATTTAAAACATTTGATTTTAAAACTTCGAATTCCAGATTCATTCCCTTCCTCCCTTGCCATCCTCTCCCGCTGGGAAGATAAGCAATTCAGTATATTTTGTATATATGTAGCTATGTAAAACATTACTATAGTAGATATATTGTAAAAGACTGACTATATTTCCCTCCCTCCTATCCCACCTCCCACCTGGTCCACTCCCCACTTTGATCCTGTCCCTTTTCAAAAGTGGGTGCTTCCAACTTCCCTCCCCCTAAGCCTGCCCTCCCTTCCATCATCTCCCCCGCCATGCTTCTCCCCCCACTCTGTAGGGTGAGTGAGATATCCCATTTAGTATGTATGTCATTCTCTCCCTGAGCCAAATTCAATGAGAATAAGGTTTTGCCTTTTTGCCTTCCTGTTCTTCCCCTCCTCTCCAACCACTTTCCCTTGCCTCTTCTACATGAGATAGTTTAACCCATTCTGTCTCTCCCCGTCTCCTCTCGTTATGTTCCTCTCTCACCTCTCAATTTCACACCTTATGTATCATCCCTTCCCATTAATTTTGACCTGTGCCCTCTATCTATTTATACCTGTAAACATATATACACACATTCACATATGTATTCATATGCCCATATACCCATCTTCAGATATTTTCATACTGAGAAAGGTTTCATAAGTTACAGTTATCATTTTTCCATGTAGGAATGTAAATAGTTCAATTTTGATAAGTTCCTTATGATTTATTTTCCCTGTTTACTTTCTCAAGTATCTCTTGCTTCTTGTGTCTGAATGTCAAATTTTCTATTGAACTGTGTTTTTTTCCTCAAGAATGCTTGAAAGTCCTCTAATCCACTGAATGACCATTTTTTCCCTTAAACATGATACTCAGTTTTGACTAATGTGGAAATATGTTCAGTACAACTGTCCACTCTATGTCTCCCCAGCATGTTCAAAGCTTTCCTGTCTCCTGACCTTTGTTCACACTATTCCCCACATCCAGAGACTCCTTCCTTTCCTTCTTCACTTGTTCAGTTCCTTTCCATCATTTAGAACCCAGTTCAAGTTCATTCTCCTCTATGATCCCCCTTATTGGTAAAGAACTTTCCCCTTATATCCCCCATAGTATTTTATTTCCTCTGTCTAGCACTAAGTAAATATTTAATGACAGTAATGCTTTAGACTCACTCACTTAGAGTGAATTCAGCTATTCTCCCTTCAGGGTTCTAGTTGTTTCCCTGAGGGGAAATGGAGGGGCTTTCACTAATACTATTGATTTGAGCCATTATTCTATGGTGTTTTCCCACACAAACTATTAAACACTGGCAATTAATACCCCAGTTCCATTTAACTAATTAACATGAATTAGCTTTTAGAAAAGGATCTTCACAGAGATTGCAAGATAAAGAAATGCAAACAGAACTGGCTTCAAGGGCATTTCCTTTCTACACATTGTTTTCTTCCTTCTTCATATTCTTGTTTGAAAATCCAAATCTGTTGAAAGGTACCCAGAGAGGCTAGAATTTAGCCACCAATCTATGAATTAAATCGCTGTTACACTGTTGTATTATTTGCAATCAACTTCAATCTCATACTCTGAGGTGTCTTCTGAGATGGCTCCCGATTCAATCTATCAGTGAAACTCTGTATCAGAGTGTTTCATCCTGCCACTATGACACAGCCATAAAGGACTGGTCTGATGTCAATGTTACTCATCCCAAAGCTTGTGGTAACAACATGACTTACTCCCAACATTGTATTACCCGATAACCCCTTCACATTAGATGAGTCAAATAACCCTTCAGGAATCTTAAGTCGCTCAGCACCAAAGTCACAGTTGTAACCACTGGGAAATTCATATTTAACTGTTGGCATCTGTGCAGCTACTTGTTCATCATAAGTTGAATGTGAGACTTGGAGCACAGAAGCTTGAAAATCTTGGATCACACAATTACACATGTAATTGTGCCAAGACATCATAACCTGTGGCAACTTTTCTTTTCTCTTCCAATTTGCTGGGGATCCTTCACGAACAGCCTCCTTTGATGCAATCATATGTGGAGGGATCAATTCTACATTCATTTCTTGGAATAGCTCTCTGCACTTCGTGGTAATAAAGTCTCCTGAAAGAGGTGATTTCACAAAGCCTCATGGAGTGGAATGGCAGTAGTATGAGTGGCCACTCTATCCAAAATTAATCCTGTGGAACAACCATTACCAAATGTTGTAAGAACTGCAGTTTTACAAAGGAAGAATGCAGGGATGTTGTAGTGTCCACATCCCACATTCCTCCCATTCATCCCTTCTTATTCTCTCATAACTCATCCCTCATAGCTCCCCCAGTGAATCTCCCTATCTCAAACCCATTCAGAACCATTCCTTGTGGGTCAGGTATGGATGCATAATATTATATTCCTCCTTTCTCTGGAATCAATTTTTCCCCCGGGATCAACTAGATGAGCTAGAGATACTCTTCATTTTGAACTTTTTTCCCCCTCTAGGCTTCTTTCTCCCTTTTGCAAGTCATAGATAACCAGTGATCAATCTAAAGAATGTTGCCACATCCCCTAAGGTGTAGGAATGGAATGAGATCTATGACTTCTCAAAGTAACAAAAAATAGCTCCTGGCTCAAAAAACAATGGCTACCTCAATAAGTCCATGAAATGGGCCAGGGGCACCACTTTCCAATCCTCTCCTCACCATGCCCCACCCTGATCCTCTTTATATATTATCTCCTCCTATTAGAATGTAAGTTTTTTGAGATTAGAATTTTCTTTGACTATATTTGTATCCCCAGAGTTTCACACAGTATTTTGCCCATAGTAACGGTTTAATAAATACTCTCTCTGTTCTTCTCTGTTGGTCTTTGTATCTATCTGTCTTGTCCACCTATCTCTCTCTTGTTTGAATTCAAGGGGCCCCAGCATGAGAGGAATTTTTTTTTTAATCAGCCAACTACCTGCCCTTTTCTGCAGTTTAAATAGATACAAGCCAGAGAAGATCCCTTTCTTTGCACAGATTCTTATGAATGATGACATGCTAAGTATTTCACTGCTCATTATGTGCTTCCTTTTGATTTTACAGCCTTAATGGGTTGTTAAGAATTGCTGTAATTTATAAACTCGAGTCTACTTCAAGATTATATTCACAATGGGAATGCACATTCATTCATTAAACACATTTATTGAGGACCTGCTATATATAAGCCTTAGTTGTTAATGATAATGATTAGTCAGATTAAAAAAAGAAAGATGACTGTGGACTTTTAATATTGAAATCTCTCTTCTTTTTCCATATTAGTGCTGGGAAGGTGTCAACTCCCTATATTGCTTTCTGTACTTGTTTCCTGAAATTGGTGTCTTTACTCAAAAGGAAGGAGTATTTTGACATGCATGCTCCCTTTGCTGGAGTGAAAGAATAGAAGAAAACTTTCTCTAGGGATGACAAGCAATTTGAATTATGATTCATGGAAGAGTGTTTCATCTTATAGATTTACTTCAACACATTTTAGAATATCTCCCCAACATTGTTATTGTTTGACTTTTATATTCATGTAAATCAACATTCATTGCATCTTTAAAACTGCCAAAATATTTCCAGAGCCATATCTACCATGGGACAAATGGAGCTTTTCCAGGGCACTAACTAATGCAAGAAATAGCATTATCTGTGTTCCTTGCCTCTTGGTTCCCCATTAGTCTATGGAATTACTGCTAAGATGTAAAGAAAAATTGGTATTTAGAGAGCATGAGGGTGGCTGACTTCAAAATGTATTATAGTAACCTTAATGTTTAATATAGATCATGGTAATGGATATGGCCCACACCTTACCATAGAGGTCCAAAGGCAAGATTGATTTGGAAGTGGAATGGAAGGGTACAGGGAGGGTTGGACATAATGATGACTGGTTGCATTGTTGGGAGAGAAAGTATTTTACATCTTGAATGATGACTTGATTAGTAAGTCTTAGCAATCCCTACTCTCAGGAATAACCTGAGTAACATGGAACATTTAGTTTCTTAGATACAGTCTCCTTGTTCTAATTTCTACATTAGATCATTACTCTATTTTAGAGGTAGACTATGGTTGAAAAACACATTCAAAGACTAACACTACTGATTAAGGCTGACTGAATTAGCTTGGGATTTGGGGTTTGGTTTTCATGTTTCAAAGCTGATTTATATTGAACTTTTAGTAAACTAAAACCTGGGGTATTTTTTCATACTAACTGTTGTCTAATCGTATCTCCATTCTGTACTTGTGCAATGTTTTTTTTAAACTCTAGCATAGAAATTTATATTTTTCTCTATTAAATTTCATCTTGTTATATTTGTCCCATCATTTTAGACTTTCAAGACCTTTTTGAATCTTAATTCTCTAATGCTACATGTTAGTTGTTTTTCCCACCAAATTTCATGTCATCTGTAAATTTGATGAGCAAGCCATCTATGCCTTTAACCAAGTTATTGATAAAAATATGAAAACAGGAAGAATATCAAGGGATAGAGTCTTTGGCCATTTCACAAGAGATGTCCCTCCATCTTGTTCTCAATCCATTAATCATTGTTTTGGGGATTAAATCATTCAACCAGTTTATAAATATATGACACTATCTCTACCCTCTTTGATCTATCTTCCACACACCTGTCAAATTGATATTCCTAATATATAGGTATGACTGTGTCAGTCCCCTGATCAAGAAAGCCTAGTAAGTGGGCAGCTAGGTGGTGCAATGAATAGAGCACTGACCGTAGAGTCAAGAGGACCTGAATTCAAATCCGGCCTCAGATGCTTGACATTTACTAGCTGTGTGACCTTAGGCAAGTCACTTAACCCCAATTGCATTGCCTTCCCTCTTCCAAAAAAAATCCCCAGGGGCAGCTAGGTGGCGCAGTGAGTAAGAGCGCCGGCTTCGGAGTCGGGATGATGCAGGATCAAATCCAGCCTCAGAAAATGAGCACCCACACATAAACAATGACTAGCTGTGTAAACTTGAGCAAGTTACTTAACCTCAATTGCTTAAAAAAAAAAATCCCCAAACCCTAGCACAGGAGTTTTTAGGCAAGGATCCATGATTTTTAAAAAAATATACATATATGTGTATGCATTTGTGTGTGTGTGTAAACATACATATATATGTTGATAACTACTTCAATATAATTCATTTTCTTCATAATTCTATGTGTTTTATATTTTATGCATTTAAAATATTATTCTGAGAAATCAATCAATAACATTTAGTAAGTTCCTATTATGTGCCAGGCACTGTGCTAAGTGCTCCATAGGCTTCAACAAAGGAGTTCTACACACACACACATACATACACACAAATACTCACAAAGTTAAGAACCTCTTCTTTAATGTCTCCCTATTGATTCTAGGACAAAATTCATATTCTTCTGGCATTTAAAACCTTTACCAATCTGACTCAAACCAATTTTTCTGTTATCAATCAACAAGCATTTATTTTAAGCATTTACTATCAGGCACTGTGACCTAGCCACAATAAGTGAGATGCAAAGGCTCCCACATGGAAGGAGTGCTTGCATTTTATTCTCTTCCATACCTTCTGTGTTCTAGCCAAATTGGACTCTCAGATATGATATCTTATCTTCCACCTCCATGCTTTTGCCCATCTATCTCCCATGCATAGAATGAATTCCTTTCCACCTCTACCTCTTAGGAGCCCTAGTTTCTTCAAGGTTCAGTCCAAGGTTCAGACCACTTCACGACTAACCCCCCTCAGTTTCTAGAGTCCATCCTATTACTTTGTATTTATTTTGTATTTTATACTTACTTAAGCGTGTACATATTGATTCATCCCTGTCCACTTCTCACAACAAAATTTAAGCTCCAGAGAAGTAAGGAGTTATTTTTATCTTTGTATTCTTAGAGATAAATCCAGTGCTTGACACATAAGTAGGCACTTAATAAATACTTATTGAAGGGGAAAAAGGAAGGGATCAAGACTTTATCAAGCATCTACCATGTGCCAGGTACTGTGCTAAGCACTTTCCAGGTATTATCTCTTTTGAGCACTCATTATTGAATGAATGAATCTTGCAGCACACGCCTATAGATTTTGTGTATAGGCTTATCCATGAGATACATACAAGATATATAGGTAAAACTGGAAATAATTTCTGGAGAACAGCACTAGTATTAAGTGGGATTGGAAAAGGTTTCTTGTATAGAAGTGAGATGAAATCCAGGAATTCCAGGAGACATAGATGAAGAGGGAGAGAATTTGGGGTATGGTGGGAGATGGAGGATAAGGAAGAGTTGCGAAAATAATCCAGTGTCAGAAAATGGAATGTCTTATGTGAGGAATAGCAAAGAGGACAGTGTCACTGGATCACAGAGTAGTGGGGGAGGTATGGTGTCTTATAAAAAGGGAGTACTTAGTAAATCTTTATTGAATTGGATAGATTGTCTCTCTTATTGATTAACTAATCCAGGCTCCAGTGAATGGGCTCTCTTCCTTGGCTTTAATCCTATCTGGCATCAGCTACTGGATCTAACAGACATTGTTCCTTCCAGGGTTGACATCTTTGAATCTCTAAGGATTCTGCTTTCATAAACACATAGGAACAGAAAAGAGTTGGAATTGACCTTAGAAGTCATCTGATTGAACATATGAAGAAACACACAGAGAGGCACAGAGAGTTTAAGTGCCTTACTCAAGGTTAGACATAGTCAGGATTTGAATCCAGGCCATCAGATTCCAAATCTAATGTTCTTTCTAGGACATCATACTTTGATTTTCTTTGGTTTTCAGTACCAGTGTCTCAACTGTATTTTCCCTTCAACTTGATCTCCTGGACTCAGATTTGTTTTAGGAACTTGTGTCTCTATGTGTCTACTACTAGATTAATATAGAACTATTTCTACACATTGCTAACCTGTGTTTTGGTCCCTGGCTTTCATTTTACTCGTGGATCTGCCTTTACTCCCATTCCTAGCCTTATCTAGTCTCAGCAAATCTGCTACTGCTAAGGCCCTGGAGCTAGTGACTAAGATAGTGGCTATATGAAGTGACTCAGGCTTTACCTGAGGGTGCAAAAATTTTGAGAAGCCTGGAAGCATTTACCCTCCTTAACCATTTCTGCGATCTGTGGTTATTTACAGACATAAAAAGACCAGTAAGATAACTCTACAATCTTTCAAAGAGTAAAATATGATGCAGGACCAATCTCCTTTAAAGGAAGTGTATTCCTTTAAAAGGAGGAAGAGAAAATCCAAAATGATAAGATAAATATTCATAGTACAAAACCACAAAATTGACTGGAAAAACTATCCAGGTAACAGTGCTGTATTCTTTCATGTTAGCACAATTTGCAAATGAATTTATACGTGTTTTCTGTAGTTAATCTCATAAAAAATAATAAACACTATATGTCCATACATATTTGAGAAAGGTATAAAAGAAATGCTAGAAATTTAGCTGCCTGTGGCATTCTTTTTTTTTTTTTTAAGATCTGTAAATGCATTCATATTAGACATTATTCCAATTACAAAGGCGTATTGTACTAGGTGGGATGAAAGATGGTAAGGAAGAAATAAAACCAAACAATGAAAAGAACAAGATCATTTAGTTTGCTTCCATCAGGATTCAGGCTCAGTTCTTTCTAGTTTTATCTCTGGATGGCGCATTTCTCACTTTCTTGAGTCTTTTTCAGGATTAGCTTATATCACTGCATTGCTGAAAAGAGTCCAGTCTGTCATAGTTGGTCATCACAGATATGGTATGTCTGTGATTGTATACAAATTTCTTCTGATTCTACTCTTCTCACTCAGCATCAGTTTGTATAAGTCTCTCCAGGTAATTATGAAATCTGTCACTTCCTCGTTTCTTATAGCACAATAATATTCCATTATATTCATATACCACATCTTGTTTAGCCATTCCCCAATTGATGGGCACCCCTTTAGTTTCCAATTCTTTGCAACCACAAAAAGGGCTGCTATAAATATTTTTGTACATATGGGTCTTCCTCCCACTTCTATGATCTCTTTGGGATATAACCCTAGAAGAGGTATTGTTGGATCAAAGGGTATGAAATTATTTATAATCCTTTGGGCATAATTCCAGATTGCTCTCCAGAATGGTTGGATAAGTTCACAACTCCACCAGCAATGTATTAGTGTTCCAATTTGTCCACATCCTCTCCAGCATTTGTCACTTTCTTGTTTTGTCATCTTAGCCAATCTGACTGGAAGGATGTGGTATCTCAGAGTTGTTTTGATTTGCATTTCTCTAATTAATAGTGATTTAGAGCATTTCTTCATGTGCTTATAGATATCTTTAATTTCTTTCTCTGAAAACTTCCTGTTCATATCCTTTGACCATTTATCAATTGGGGAGTGACTTGTATTCATATAGATTTGGCTCAATTCTCTATAAATTTTAGAAATGAGTCCTTTATCAGAGACACAAGTTGTAAAAATTCTTTCCCAATTTCCCACCTCCCTCTTGATCTTGGTTGCATTGGCTTTGTTTGTACAGAAGCTTTTCAATTTAATGTAATCAAAATTATCCATTTTGCATTTTATAATGCTCTCTAATTCTTGTTTGGTCCTAAAGTCTTCCCCTCTCCACAGATCTGTCAGGTAAACTATTCCTTGCTTTCCCAAATTGCTTACAGTATCATCCTTTACACCTAGATCATGCACCCATTTGGACTTGATTTTGGTATATGGTGTTAGATAATGATCTATGCCCAGTTTCTGCCATACTGTATTCCAGTTTTCCCAGCAGTTTTTGTCAAATAGTGCATTCTTATCCCAAAAACTGGGGTCTTTGGGTTTATCGAACAATAGATTGCTATATTCATTAACTGCTGGGTCTCCTGCACCTAATCTATTCCATTGATCCACTACTCTACACCTCTGCCAGTACCAAGCAGTTTTGATGACTGCTGCTGTATAATACAGATTAAGATCTGGCATAGCTAGTCCACCTTCCCTAGCATTTCTTTTCATTAATTCCCTTGATATTCTAGACTGTTTGTTTTTCCAAATAAATTTTGTTATTATTTTGTCTAACTCTAAAAAGTAGTTTTTTGGTAAATTGATTGGTATGGCACTAAATATATAGTTTAGTTTGGGTAAAATTGTCATTTTTATTATATTAGCTCAACCCAGCCATGAGCAATTGATATTTTTCCAACTATTTAGATCTGCTTTTATTTGTGTGAGAAGTGTTTTGTAGTTGTGATCTTATAGATTCTGGGTTTGTTTTGGCAAATAGATTCCCAAATATTTTATAATGTCTACAGTGACTTTAAATGGGATTTCTCTTTCTATCTCTTGCTGTTGAGTTTCATTAGAGATGTACAGGAATGCTGAGGATTTATGTGGGTTTATTTTGTATCCTGCAACTTTGCCAAATTTATTTATTGTCTCAAGTAGTTTTTTACTTGATTCTCTAGGATTCTCTAAGTATGTCATCATATCATCTGCAAAGAGTGATAGCTTGGTCACTTCTTTACCTAATTTGATTCCTTTGATTTCTTTTTCTTCTCTAATTGCTACTGCTAGTGTTTCTAGTACCAGATTGAATAAGAGGGGTGATAGTGGACACCCTTGTTTCACTCCTGATCTTATTGGAAAGGCTTCTAGTTTATCCCCATTGCATATAATACTTGCTGATGGTTTTAAATAGATGCTATCAGCTATTTTGAGGAAGGCTCCATTTATTCCTATACTTTCTAGTGTTTTTAATAGGAATGGGTGTTGTACTTTGTCAAAAGCCTTTTCTGCATCTATTGAGATGATCATGTGGTTTCTGCTAGTTTTATTGTTGATGTGCTCAATTATACTGATGGTTTTCCTAATATTAAACCATCTTTGCATCCCTGGAATGAATCCTACTTGATCATAGTGTATTATTTTTGTGATAAGTTGTTGGAGTCTTTTGGCTAATATTTTATTTAGAATTTTTGCATCTAAATTCATGAGGGAAATTGGTCTATAATTTTCTTTCTCTGTTTTATCTCTTCCTGATTTAGGAATCAGTACCATATTTGTGTCATAGAAAGAGTTTGGTAGGACTCCTTCACTAATTTTCCCACATAGTTTGTAGAGTATTGGAATCAATTGTTCTTTAAATGTTTGATGGAATTCACTAGTGAACCCATCTGGCCCTGGAGATTTTTTCCTAGGGAGTTCATTGATGGCTTGTTTGATTTCTTTTTCTGAGATGGGGTTATTTAGGTAATTCACTTCCTCTTCAGTTAATCTGGGCAACTTGTGATTTTGTAAATATTCATCCATTTCACTAAGATTGTTTTCTTCTTTCTTTTTTTTTTCATATTGACTAAGGGTCTATCAATTTTGTTGATTTTTTCATAAAACCAGCTCTTAGTTTTATTTATTAATTCAATGGTTTTCTTAATTTCAATTTTATTAATCTCACCTTTGGTTTTCAATATTTCTAATTTAGTACTAAATTGGGGATTTTCAATTTGTTCTTTTCTAGCTTTTTCAATTGCATGTCCAATTCATTGACCTCCCTTCTCTCTGCTTTAATTAAGTATGCACTCAGGGATATAAAACTTCCCCTGAGAACTGCCTTTAGTGCATCCCACAAATTTTGGTATGTCGTTTCATTATTATCATTCTCTTGAATGAAGTTATTGATTGTTTTTATAATTTCTTGTTTGACCCACCAATTTTTTAGGATTAAATTGTTTAATTTCCAATTAGTTTTTAGTCTTATCTTTCCATGACCCTTTATTGCATATAATTTTTATTGCATCATGATCTGAGAATGATGCACTTAATATTTCTGCCTTTCTGCACTGGATTGTGAGGTTTTTATGCCCTAGTACATGTTCTATTTTTGAGTATGTACCACGCACTGCTGAGAAGAAAGTAAATTCTTTTTATCCCCATTCAGTTTTCTCCAGAGATCCATCATATCTAGTCTCTCTAAAATTCTATTCACCTCCTTAACTTCTTTCTTGTTTATTTTGAGGTTAGATTTATCGAGTTCAGAGAGGGGGACATTAAGGTCCCCCACTAGTATAGTTTTGCTATCTATTTCTTCCTCTAATTCCTTTAACTTCTCCTCTAGGAATTTAGATGCTATACCACTTGGTGCATATATATTAAGTAGTGATATTGCTTCATTCTCGATGGTGCCTTTTAGTAGGATATAGTTTCCTTCCTTATCTCTTATAATTAGATCTATTTTTGCTTTTGCTTTATCTGAGATAAGTATTGCTTCCCCTGCTTTTTTTACTTTAGCTGAGGCATAATAAATTTTACTCCAAACTTTTACCTTTACCCTGTGGGTATCTCTTTGTTTCAAATGTGTTTCTTGTAGACAGCATATTGTGGGATTATGGTTTTTAATCCATTCTGCTATCCGCCTCTGTTTTATAGGAGAGTTCATCCCATTCACATTCACAGTAATAATGACTATCTGTCTGTTCCCCTCCATCCTATTCCCTCCCCTGTTTATGTTTTTGTTTCTTCCTTCCCTTCCCCTCCTTGAAGTTTTCCCTTTTGACCACCCCCTCCCTCAGTGTTCCCACCCAGTGATCCCTTTTCTTAACCTACCCTCTCCCCTAACTACTGTTTCCCTCCCTTCTAGTCCCCCCATTTAGTCTCCTCTTTTTCACCCCCCTTACCCTTCCGCTTTCTATAGGACACAATAAATTTTTATACTTATCAGAGTGAATTACTCCCCATTTGATTCCAAACCAATGAGAGTGAATTTCAAACATTGCTGCTCTCCCTCCCTCCTTTTCCTCTATTTAATGAATTTATGTGTCTATTCACATTAAAATCTTAAACTTCACTGATTTAAGTTGATCCCTCTTTGCACCAGAACCAGTGAGAATAGTGTTTAAATGATGTTCCTCTCCCTCTTTCTTTCCCTTCTTCTATAGTGTGTTTTAATGCCTCTTCAGATGGCATATTTTACCTTTTCCTATCTAATCCTTTCCTTTTTCCCATTACAGTCTCTTTGATCCCCTTAATAGTTTTTTTTTTTTAGATATCAGGTTAGTGCATTCATACCCACACCCTCTATCTAAGTATAACCCTTTTGAAGGTCATGATAATCATAAAGATTTTGAATATTGACAGTTATCAGCTCCACATATAGGGATGTGAACATGTTGCTCTTGTTGAATCCCAAGTAATGAGCATGTGTTTGTGGGTGTGGGTGTGTGCACTTATGCATGTGTGAGTCTGTGTTTCTCTTGTTTACCTTTTTATGTCTTTCTTGAGTCTTGTAATTAGAGATGAAATTTTCCATTGAGCTCTGGCTTTTTCATCAGGAACATCTGGAAGTCCCTTATTTCATTAAATGACCATCTCCTTGCCTGGAAGATTATGTTCAGTTTTGCTGGGTAGTTAATCCTTGGTTGTAGTCCTAGCTCTCTTGCCCTACGCAATATCAAATTCCAGTCCCTCCGCTCTTTTAATGTAGAAGCTGCTAGGTCCTGTGTGATCCTAAGTGTAGTTCCTCAATATTTGAATTGTTTCTTTTTGGCTACTTGTAGAATTTTTTCTTTCATCTTGTAATTCTGGAATTTGGCTACTATATTTCTTGGAGTTTTCAGTTTGGGATCTCTCTCAGGAGGAGTTCGGTGAATTCTGTTGATAGCTATTTTATCTTCTGATTCCAGGACCTCAGGACAGTTTTCTTTGACAATCTCTTGGAGGATGTTGTCTAGGCTGCTTTTTTGATCATGGCTTTCTGGTAGACCAATAATTCTTAAGTTGTCTCTCCTGGATCTGTTCTCTAGGTCAGTTATTTTTCCAGTGAGATATTTTATATTTTCTTGCAATTTTTCGATCATCTTGTTTTGTTTGATTGACTCTTGCTGCATCATAGAGTTCTGAGGTTCAATTTGATTGTTTCTAATTTTTATCGAATTATGGTCTTCAGTTATTTTTTGAAGTTCCTTTTTTAGGGAGGTATTTTCTCCAATTACTTCACTGAGACGTTTTTCCAAGTTGGTCACTGCCTCCCTGATTTGGTCTTTAAAATTTTTCTTAAGCTCCTCCAGGAATGCTATTTGGGCTTGAGACCACATCATGTTTCCTTCTGTGGTCTCAGGTGTGGGTAGAGAGTCTATATTGTCCTGTGTATTTTGTTGTTCTTGCCCTGCATAGTATACTGGAATAGACTTTCTTGCCTTCCCCTTCTCCTTCTCAGCTTCTTTTTTTCCCATTGTGACTTCCTGTTTCTTAGTTTCTCAGGCTATGAGTTTAGGGCCTGATCCTTGACTTTGAATACCTCTGGGTGGCTAGTTTATGGCTAAGTCAGGGAAGTCAATGAGGGATGTAGATGTGTAGGTGTGGGTGCTTCTGACCACTTCAGATTTCTGCTTCTATATCCCTGAGCAATAAGTAGGCTTTTGTTGGTGGGGTGAGGTGGGGCTTGTTGGAACCCCACCCTCTCTTCTCTTCAGACTCCTGGCTGTCTCAGTTACACCCCTTCTTAGAGACTCTTAAGCCTGGGGCTATTTCCATTAACTTGGGATTTCAATCTGGGTGGGAGACTTATCTTTGGGTTTTCTGCTTCACGAAGGAAGGATGGGAGGATCAGAGCAGCTAGAATTTACTTTGCCATTCCAGCCCCTGTATTATACAGGCAGGCAGTTTCTAAACTTCCAGGCTGGGAGCCGAATGTAGCCATAGAAGCTGCTCTTTCCACTGAGGGCCCAACTCTCCTACCTGGCTCCAATGATCCTACCCGTCAGAGAGATGACTGTGATTCATCCTTGGTAAGTCTACAGGCTGGGGCTTTTTCTCTCTCTGGTGTAGTCTGCTTGTCTGCTCTTAGGTCTGGGCTGTGCAGACCCCACTCGCTCTGTGCTCGACCAGTCCGGACACACTGGGCAACCTGGGCTGGACTCTGCCACACTTTGTCTTCCAGTGGGCTCCGTCACTCGGGATTCCGCTCAGATTCACCCTTTGAGCCTTAGTGACCGAGGAGCTCAGCGAGGTTACTGCTTCCTTTCCACCATCTTGTGCCTGTGGCATTCTTTGGGCACTCTGTTAAAAAATAATATTCACTGTTTTCTTTTTCCGTTACTTCTTTGTCTCCCCTTCCCTAACTCTGCTGCCATCTGTGAACTTTCAAATGCCCACCAATTGCATGTTTTTTACTGTCCCCAAGTAAACTCACTTGGTTCAGTTTCCTCTTCTGTAAAATGAGCTGGAGAAGGAAATAGCAAACCACTCCAGTATCTTTTCCAAGGAAACCCCAAATGGGGTCACAAAGAGTTGGATATGTCAAAAGAGCAACAATAAATCACAGTCTCACTGATATGACAGCTGTCTCTGATTAGGGACTCCCAGCACTATCCCCCCAAATTCATTTAGGGTACAGGAGACTTCCCTAGGTAAGTGACAAGTTCCATTATTGTATCTTTCTGGCTACGAGGATTTAAATTCTCAAGCTTAAAACTTCATTCTAGAGCAAAGTCCAAAGAGTGCTGTTTCTTCCTCTCATTCTCACTTTACTGAGTAAATGATAATAGTTAACATTTATGTAATTCTTTAATGTTTTCCAGTCACTGCATGTATGTTATCTAATTTGATCTTTACAACAACCCTCTGAAATAGGTGTTATGACTGCCAACCTTTTACAGATGAAGAATGAGAATGTGAGTGATTAAGTGATTTGTCCACAGTCACAGTGTTTGAGACAGAATTTGAATTCAGATCATTCTGACTCCAGCTCCAGTATTTTCACCCACTACACCACCTAGCTACTTCAGATGACTAATGGGCTAATAATACAAATGCCCAATTACTTTCTGAAACAGTTTAATCCTAGGACACAATGGTCTATAAGAGGCAGTATGGTTTGGGAAAAGGAACACAGGTAGCAATCAAATCTAGGTTCTTTTATCAGATGCGCCCTTAACCACCTGGGTGATCTAGGGTAAGTCACTTCACCTCATTCATTGGTGGCTGTTTCGGGCACCATCATGGGCTGGTTGGCACAGATAGCTAAACTTGTGGAAAACAAAGCTTAGTCACACTACCTATAGAGATAGGTAGGTGCTCCCATGAGACCTCCTCACCCTAATGGTCAAGCTCTGCTTGATATAAAGAAAGAGCCCTGTGTTAGAGTGTAAGAGGTTAGAGCACAGGGACCCCAAGACCCAAAGGAATCCCAAGATGGTGTGGGCAGCAGCCATCCAGCACTTGCCATGGTGTCTTCTCTAGAGGAATAATGAAGATGTAGGAATCTGTGCTCTCCCATCATGTATCCTAGCCAGTTCTATTACTTATGTCCTTCAGTGAACCAAGAGATCAGTGTTACGGCCCAGAGTCCTCAATTGTGTTGGATCACCAGGATGGGCCAGTTCAGGGCATCAATTTTCTCATTAGTAAAATCATAAATTTGGACAAGGTGACCTCTAAGGTACTTCCTAGCCCAGAAATTCTACCATGAACTAAAAAAAATAGTGAATTCCTAGAACTTATCATAGAGAAAAGAAAAAGAGGGGAAAGCAGACCTTCTGCTTTGTAGTCACTGCACTAACTGAGTCAAGGCTGCTCAGGAAATACTGGACTGATTCCAGGTCATTGTCACATTCTTCCAGCAATGTTTTCTGTGGTGGGTTTGGCTCTCAAGTATAGATAAGAACATACCTCCTAGAAGAGGCATGGTTACCAAGTTGTTTCTGGGTGTGCTATCAACTGACCTGAATTTCTTTGATTCTTACAATGACCTAACAGTATGAGACAGGAGGCACATATATTATTATTCTCATTTGGCAGATAATGAAGCTGGCCCACGGAGATCACACAACTAGCCAATAACAGATCTGGTACTAGAACTTGGGTCTTCCAACTCCACGTCGCATGTCCTATCTACTATGCCTGACATTGCTAATCACTCTCCAGTAATTAGTTGTCACTTTGAAAAGCAGAGACTGCTGATATTTAATTAGGATAGCATAGAAGTAAAAGCTCATATGATGAGGCATTTCTAGAAAACAGAAGCCTGAATTGTATGCCAGAGCTTAGAGATGACCAGGACAAAAACAACAGCCGCAACAAACTTCCATCCTCACAACAACCCTGCTCTGTAAGTGGTATTATTATTTCCATTTTATAGATGAAGAAACTGAGGCAGACAAAGGTTAAGTGACTTGACCAGGGTTACAAAACTAGTAAGTAACCAAGGTTGGATTCAAATGCAGGTCTTTCTGACCCCAGAAAGAAAGAAGTAGAAAAGGAAGTGTGAGGAGATCCTGGGGTTCAATATCTGTCCTGCTTCTTAGTTAACAGTTGACAGTTGTCCTTTCTAGATAGACCAACTGTGATTAAGGTCATCACTAGGAAAAGAAAGAAAATATAATTTTCCCCTCCCATTCTTAGTTTTGGCTACCCCACCATAACAAATCCTGTTTATATGAAACACTTTATTGACATCATATTTTATTTTTTGTATTTTGGCGGGGAGAAGGCAGGGCAATTGGGGTTAAGTGACTTGCCCAAGGTCACATAGCTGTTAAGTGTCTAAGGCCAGATTTGAACTCAGATCCTCCTAACTTCAGGGCCAGTGCTCTATTCACTGAACCACCTAGCCATCCCTATTGACATCATTTTATATGATTCTCAATATACCTCTGTCAGATCGATCTGGATCATAGTTCTAGAAGTGGAAGTGATCTAAGTGGACATCTAGCTCAATTCTGCCACATTATAATTGAGGAAATTGAGGCCCAAGGAGATTAAGTGACTTGTCCAATGTTACACAGGTAGTGAATCTCAGTAATGAGATTTGAACCCAGATCCTGACCCATTTCCTATCACTTTTTCCTCTATGCCCCAAGATGATTCTTTTTCCTTGATTATCCATCAGAGGCACACTTCAAGTTCAAGGCAACTGATTTCTGTGATTGAGTGGCTGATTTAGGTAAAGCAACCCAATGATTGCTAAATGTTTGTTCTTTCACTCTATTGTGTATTATTGATTGAGCTAACAGAGAACTTGACCAAGGAAAATGTCAAGAGATTTGATGAAAACAGTTTTCGAAGTTCACTATCAAAAGCTTGCTGTAACTTGCAAAGTCAAATATTTGACTGTAATCAATTTGGAAGTCTTTGAACTTAACTCTTATCTTAAAGAGAAGTTAATCAGCTTGAGATGGAAGCCTTCCCAGTAGGTCCTTGAACTCTCACACTTCTAATCATTGAGCCTCTTCATTGACAATGTATGCAGAATTGTCCTGACTCCAGATACAGAGGCAGGGCTGACAAGTTCTGATTCAGAAAAGAATGACCTGCTTTCCACAAAAACACCGAGCCCACCTCAACCTTAACTTCTTATAGAATTGCATTAATTTGTCCTTTTAGCCAAAATAGGTTGTCTCATTCTGTAATAAGCAGAATGAATGATCAGATTCTACTAACTTCAAGTACAGTGAAACCTAAAAGACAGCCTTGTCATAATATTAATTTGAAATCTGCCTGGCACATTATGATAAAATCATACAAATGAATATGCAAAATTTTCATTGTAAAACTGTAGAGTAACTTCAATGCTCTTTGTATGCATAGCACAGACTAATGACACATTTCTCTCTGGCCTAAGTAAGGACTCATCTTTATATGCTGTTGTGGGGGGTAGGGGGGGAGGGAGGGAAAGGAAATTTGAAAATCAAGGAACTATGGAATTGAATCTTGTTAACTAAAACTAAACTAATAAATTAATTTAATAAAAGAAAATGTGTATTATAGGAAGCATTAAGCATAAAAAATGTTATAAAAATTTAAAGGTAAAAGGGGGCTTGGAGATTATCTAATTCAACATCCTCCCTTTAAAAATGAGAAAACTTAAGCCAGAGAGTTGCTGTGACTTGCTTAATGTTATAAAACTTGTTAGTATCAGGACTGGGATATGGGTACTAATTCAAGTCAAGTCAATATTAATTTATTAAGCATTTAATATGAGCCAGGCACTGTGTTAACCTCTGAGGATATGAGAAAGGCAAAAAGAGATTCCCTGATTTTAAGGAGTTTACATTCTAATGGAGGAGAAAACATGTAAACAATTACTTATATATGATATACATATATATTAAATGGAATGCTTTCTTTTTTTGTTTTCTTTTTAGTTTTTTAGTTTTCAACATTCACCTTTATAAGAGTGTGAATTCCAAATTTTTCATCATCCCCCCTTCCTCAAAACAGCAAGCAATCTGATCTAGGTTAGACATGTACAATCATGTTAAACATATTTCCACATTAGTCATGTTGTGAAAGAAGAATGGGAACCAAAGGGAAAAACCACAAGAAAGAAAAAAACAACAAAAGTGAAAACAGTATTTTTGGATCTGCATTCAGACTCCATAATTCTTTCTCTGGATATGGATAGAATTTTCCATCATATCTATTTTGGAATTATCTTAGGTCACTGTATTGTTGAAAAGAACTAATCAGGGTGGGGAACCTGAGGCCTAGAAGCCACATGTGACCCTCTAGGTCCTCAACTGCTTCCCTTTGACTGAATCCAAATTTCACAGGACAAATCCTCTTATTAAAAGGATAATATAATAAGGATTATATAAGGATATATAATCCTTCTAAAAAATTTGGACTCAGTCAAAAGATCACACTCAAGGACCTAGAAGTTTACATGTAGCCTCAAGGCCATAGGTTCCCCACCCCTAAGCTAAATCAATAATAGTTGGTCATCCCAAACAAGAAATAGAGAGCATTATAAAATGCAAAATGGATAATTTTGATTACATTAAATTGAAAAGTTTCTGTACAAACAAAGCCAATGTAACCAAGATTAGGAGAGAAGTGGGAAATTGGGAAAGAATTTTTACAACCTATATCTCTGATAAAGGACTCATTTCTAAAATATACAGAGAATTGAGTCAAATCTATAAGAATACAAGTCATTCCCCAATTAATAAATGGTCAAAGGATATGAACAGGTAGTTTTCAGAGGAGGAAATTAAAGATATCTACAAACATATGAAAAAATGCTCTAAATCACTATGGATTAGAGAAATGCAAATCAAAACAACTCTGAGGTACCATATCTAACTGGTCAGATTGGCTAAGATGATAAAACAGGAAAATGACAAATGCTGGAAAGGATGTGGAAAAATTGGAACACTAATGCATTGTTGGTGGAGTTGTGAACTGATTCAACCATTCTGGAGAGCAATCTGGAACCATGCCTAAAGGGCTATAAATAATTTCATAACATTTGACCCAGCAATACCACTTCTAGGGTTGTATTTGAAAGAGATCATAGAAGTGGGAGGAAGACCCATATGTACAAAAATATGTATAGCAACTCTTTTTGTGGTGGCCAAGAACTGGAAATTGAGGGGATGCCCATTAATTGGGGAATTGCTGAACAAGTTGTGGTATATGAATGTACTATTGTGCTATAAGAAATGAGGAGCAGATGGACTTCATATTTACCTGGAGAGGCTTATATGAATTGATGCTGAGTGAGAAGAGCAGAACCAGGAGAAATCTGTACACAATTACAAACACAACATATGTGTGATGACCAGCTTTGATAGACTGGACTCTTTTCAGCAATGCAGGGTTATAAGACAAAAAACTCATGATGGAGAGAGATGCCTATGTTCAAACAACTAGAAAGAACAGAAATTGAAGCAAATTACCTGCTCTCTTTCTTTTTCTTGTTTGGTTTTGTTTTCTCTTTCCCATTGTTCATTCCATCAGTTACAATCCTTCTTTATAATCTGACTAATGTCCAATGTGGAAGTATTTGCAGATCCTATACTTGATTGCATGCCGCCATGGGGGGCGGGGAAGAGAGGAAGGGGGAGAAAGTTTGAAATTCAAGGGAACTGAATCCTGTAAACTAAAAGTAAACAAACAAATTAATAAAGACAAAGAAATGTGAAAAATAAAAGTAGGAAGGTGCCAGGTTGTAAGGAGTTTTAAATGAAAAACATATTTTCAAAATTTGATGTCTTCCAATCCTTCCAATTAGCTTCTCATTATAAATGTCATAGGATAGAAAAATAAAAATGCTTTTTCAAAAAAAAAATAATAATAGCTGGTCATCACATAACATTGTTGTTATTATGTACAATGTTCTCCTGCATCTGCTCACTTCACTAAGCATCAGTTCAGGTAAGTTTTTCCAGGTTTTTCTGAAATCTGCTTGCTTATCATTTCTTATAGAGCGATAGTATTCCAACTCCATATACCACAACTTGTTCAGCCATTCCCAAACTGATGGGCATCCTCTCAATTTGCAATTCTTTACCACCCTAATGGAAATGCAAATTTAAAGATCTTTCCTGCCCCTAGGCCCTTTGGTAGGCTTAAGAGACTCTGAGAACCTTCCTTGATTTGAAAATATACTCTGCCTCCTAATAGGCTGAATGTGGTCACATGGAGCCTGTGGCAGGGGGCTTGGTTTTCAGGAATGCCCACACCTTGATGCTGTGTGATTGGGCAGTGGGTCAAGAGGGTTGTTACATTCTCTGAGCCAGGAGAAGGCTATATAATCCCTGATGTGAGGCTTTGCTTTGGGGCTCACTTTGAGAAGTGTTGTGTGATTTGACCAGATGAGACTCTGGGTAGCTGTTGAGAGCCCCTTGGCTTTGAAAACCCAGATGTTGATGCTTCCCTCTCTGGTAACTGTAATCTGGTATTGATGTAATGGTTAGACAGTTTGGAAGCCTGTCTGCTTGATCTGTTTGTTTCTCTGTCTTGTAAGTTCTGTCTGTATACTTTGAAGTTCAGGGTGCTGACTTTTTTCCCCTGAACTAGGTAAATGATATGTTTGATTTATTAAAGCAAGCTTGTTAACCCATTTTGAGTTGCTTTCCTTTAGAAAAGCAGATCTAAGAACCTGTGCTGGCAGCCACCCTGGGGATGTTGAGGTGCTTGCTGCTATACCACCACAAAAAAGCCACAATAAATATCTTTGTACATGTGGGTACTTTTCACTTTTTTATGATCTCTTTGGGATATAGACCAAACAGTGATATAACTGGATCAAAGGGTATGCACAGTTTTATAGCCCTTTGGGTATAATTCCAAATTGCTCTCCAGAATTGTTGGGTCACTTCTCAATTCCACCAACAATGCATTAGTGTTGATGGAATACTTTCAGAGAAGGAAAGGCACTAGTAACTGGGGATACCTGAAAAGGTCTAGAGTAGATGGGAGTTGAGCTGAGTCTTAAAGTTATGTCTTTAAAAAAGAAAAAGTCATTGTCTAAACAAAAACTTGATTGACTGACTTGAGGGGGAAAAAACTTCTATTACAGGAAAGTATGGGGAAATAACTAGGGGAAAACTTATTTTAAAATACCAAAAGTTCCTTCTTAAAAAAAAAACAAAACCAAAACTTTTGTTTTAAAATTTTGTGTTCCAAATTCTCTCCCTCTCTTCCACCTCTCCCTAATTCACTTAGAAATCAAGCAAAATTATATCACTTGCACATTTGAAATTGTGCAAAACAGTTCCATATTAGGCACATCACACAAAAAAACCCAAAATAAAATAAAGCAAGAAGTTATACTTCAATTTGCTCTGAGTTCATCCATTCTTTATCTGAACATGGATAGCATTTTTCATCATGAGTCCTTTATACTTGTCTTGGATATCATTGTATTGATCAGAATAGCCAACTATTTTACAGCTGTTGCTGTCACAATGATATCCCAGTTCTTCTCACTTCATTTTCTATGAGTTCAAGTAGGTCTTACTAAGTTATTTTTCCCTGAAACCACTTCCCCCTTGTAATTTTTATTTATAGCACAACTGTACTCTATCACAATCATATGCCACAAATTGTTCATTCAATTGATCAGTATCCCCTCAATTTGCATTTCTTTCCCATCACAAAAAGAGCTGATATAAATATTTTTTGTGCATATAAATCCTTTTCCTTTGAGCTCTTTAGAGTACAGAATTATTTGCGGTATTTTTGGGTCAAGGGGTATGTACAGCTTTATAACCCTTTGGACATAGATTCGAATTGTTCTACAGAATGGTTGGAACAGTTCACTACTGCACCAGCAATTCATTAGTGTACCTATTTTCCTTTATCTCCTCCAGTATTTGTCATTTCTGCTAAGTGTGAGGTGGTATCTCGGAATTGTTTTTAGTTAGCATTTTTCTAATTAATAGTGATTTGGAGTATTTTTATATGACTCTAGATAACTTATTTCTTCTTCTGAAAAGGTGCCCTTCATCTCCTTTGACTGTTTATCAACTGGGGAATGGTTCTTATTTTTTATAAATTTGACTCAGTTCTCTATGTATTTGAGAAATAAGGTCTCCATCAGAGACTTTATAAATTTTTGATCTTGCTTCATCCTATGCTACCTTTTAGTAAAATACAGTTTCCCTGATTATCTCTTTTAATTACTCTATTTTTGTTTTTTGCTTTGTCTGAGATCATGGTTGCTATCTACTGCTTTTTTTTTACTTCATATGAAGCATAATAGATTATCTTCCCGCCCCATATTTCAACTCTGTGGTGTGTCTTTCTGTTTCACATATATCTCTTGTGAACAACATATTGTTGGATTCTGGTTTCTAATCCATTCTGCTATCTGCTGTGGTTTTATGGGTAAGCTCATCCCATTCATATTCACAGTCTTGATTACAGTTTATTTTCCTCCATCCCATTTTCTTCTATTTATCCTTTTCTCTCTCTTCTTATCTTGTCTCTCCTCAAAAGTCTATTTTGCTTCTGAACAGTCTCCCTTAACCCACCTGCACTTTTATCATCCCATCCACCCATTTCTCATTTCTTCCCTCTTTGAACCAATTCTGATGAGAGTGAGGTTCAAGAACTGTGCTACCACTGTCCACCCTTACCATTTTCCCTTTCAGCATAAAAGCTTTTCCTAGTGTGCCTCTCATATGAGAGAAAATTATCCCCATTCTACTCCTTCTTCCCACTCCTGCTAATGTATCCCTTTTTCTCATCTCTTCATTTTTAAAATTTTTTTCAGAGATCATCCCAATATTATTAACTTACATTCATGCCCTCTGTCTGTGTAGGCTCATTCTAACTGGCTTAATAATGACAGAATTCTTAGGAGTTATGTGTCATCTTCCTACATAGGAATGTAGACAATTTAACTTTATTGAGTCCCTTATGATTACTTTTACATGTTTACTTTTTTATGTTCCTCTTTAGTCTTGTGTTTGAATGTCAGATTTTCTATTCAGCTCTAGTCTTTTCATCAGGAATTTTGAGGGGTCTCTATTTCATTAAAGCTCATTTTTCATCCTGAAGGATTATACTGAGTTTTAGTGGACAGGTTGTAATCCTAATTCCTATGCCATACAGACTATCATTCCAAGTCCTCTATTCATTTATCATGGAAGCTGCAAAAACTTATGTGATCCTGACTATAACTCCATGATATTTGAATTGTTTCTTTTTGACTGCTTGCAATATTTTCTCCTTGACCTGGGAGCACTGGAATTTGGTTATAATATTCCTGAGAGTTTTCATTTTAGGATCTCTTTCAGGAGGTGATTGGTGGATTCTTTCAATGTCTATTTGATGTTCTAGATCTAAGATATCAGGGTAGTTTTCCTTGGTAATTTCTTGAAAGATGATGTCTAGGCTCCTTTTTGGGTCATGCCTTTCACATAGTCCAATAATTCTTAAATTCTCTCTCCTCAATCTATTTTCCAGGTTAGCTGTTTTTTCCAATGAAATGTTTCACCTTTTTTCTATTTTTTTCCAGTCTTTTGACTTTGTTTTATTATTTCTTGGTGTCTCACAGAATTATTCCACTTGCCAAATCTTTAAGGAATTATTTTCTTCAGTGAGCTTTTGTACCTTCTTTTTCATTTGGGCTACTCTACTTTTTAGCTAGTTCTTTTCTTCAGTGAATTTTTGTGCCTCTTTTACCATTTGGCCAGTTCGATTTTTAAGGTGTTATTTTCTTTGGTACTTTTTGCCTCTTTTACCAAGTTGTTGATTTTCTTTTCAGACTTTTTTTTTTCGTCATTCTAATTTCTTTTCCTAATTTTTCTTCTAACATTCTTATAATTTTTTTTAACTCTTCCAGGAATTCTTATTGGTTTTGAATCCAATTAGCATCATTCTTTGAGACTTTGTGTGTACTCCTCTCCTGACCTCCCCAACCCCACCCCACCCCCCCACACACATTGTGTTCTTCTGAGTTTATGTCTTGGTCTTTCCTGCCACCATCATAGCTTTTGTGATCAAGTTCTTTTTGATGTAGTGGTGGTGGTGGTTTACTCATTTTCCCACTCTATTTCTTGATTTTGAACTTTATGTTTAAGTTGAACTCAGCTCACCTGGGGTGGAGAGTGGAGGAGGGGCTTGGGTGGCACTGTTCCAAGTTTCAGTCTTTTTTATGCTGCTGTTTTCAGAGCTAGTTCTAGGGATCTGCAAGTTTTCAGTATTTCTGAGGTAGTGTGATCCAGAGTGAGTTGTAGTCACCACTCTCCTGGTCTATGCTCAGATCTTTACCCAGGAAGGCACCCTACTCCATTGTAGTTCCAAGCACTAGTGCTCTTCTTGGCCTTGGAACTGTGACTAAGTCCCCTGTTCTCCTGCAGCCCTAAGCACTAGTGCTCCCCTCTGCCTTGTAAATGTGACCAGGGTTCCTCCTTCCTGGTGATCAACCATAAGCATTCCTCTTAGCCCTGGAACTGCAACCCAGAGCTACTCATGGGCAATAGAGTTTCCAATAAGCTGCATCCAGTGCCAGCAAACAGTCCTTTGTAATCTCTTTCTAACTAGTTGCCTGACCCCCTTAACTGTCTCTGGGCTGTGAACTACTGAAGCTGTTGCTGTTGTCATAGCCACCTTCAAAGCACACTGCTGGTCTTCCTGCCTTACTCAGAACTGCCTTCCATCTCAGTGTCACAGACCTCTCCTGTTGGCCTCCTAAGTTGTCTTAGGTTGAGAAAATGTATCACTCTGATCTTTTGTTGGCTCTGCTGTTCCAAAATTTGATGTGAAGAGCTATTTTAAAGTTGTTTGGAGAAGAATGTTGGGAGAGTTCAGCTGGGTCTCTACCTGTTCTCCACCACCTTCATTTTCTCCTTTTTTAATGCCTAAAAATGATCTCTTTTTTTCAAGTCTACTTTACTAAGATATTATGCTGTTTCTTTTTTCACAGGTGGGAGTAGATCTAAAGTCTTAGCAGCTTTAAGCTCAATTATTGGTCATCAAAGTCTATGAATTGTAATTCTCAATATAGATTCTCAAATTTACACCCTGAAGGGACCTGATAGCATTTCAGCTCTCAGGGAGATACTCCATTTAGTGATCAAATTGATTTTCAGCATGTTGGGCTAAAGGATCCTAGAGTCATATTTGGAGGAACCTTACAAAGAATCTAGGGAAGTAGAAGAGAATAAGTATTTATTATGCACCTACTTTGTGCCAGACCTTGTGATAAACACTTAGCAAATATCATCTCATTTGGTGCTCCAACAACCCTGCCAGGTAGGTTCCCCATTTAATAGCTGAGGAAATTGAGGCGCATAGAAGTTAAGTGACTAGCTCAGGGTTATACAACTAGGAAAGATTTGAGGGTGGTTTTGAACTCAGGTCTTCCTGACTCCAGGACTAGATTTTCTATTCCCTGGACCACCTAACTGCCATCTTGTCTTGGTTCTTCATTTTACAGAAGAAGAAACTAAGGCAGATTTAATTGACTTGCCCAAGATTACACATCTAATTAGTGAAAGAATTAGATCCTAGAACCCAGGTCTTCTAATTCTATTAGTGTTGGAGATCTTTATCCAGGGCTAAAATCCTGATTTTTTAAAAAAGAGTTTTTAAACTCATTCAAGAAATTCATGATCTCCTTCTATTGGAAGGGATAAATTGGTACAAATTAGTAATAACTGAGTTATTTATTTTTTTTGTGACATAATTTGCCTGATCTCTCATGGCCATCATATTTGACCCTTTCCCTTCCCCAGCATTTTTATATCCAGTTATTTTCCAAGCTATGTCAATTATGCCAGGGCAACTTCTATTAATCCATCCCTTATCTATATTTACATTGTCATAATCCTTGACTCTTGAATAGGCTTCCTAATTTATCATCCAATCCAGATCCTGGTGGCTATAATCTTTAGACCCACCCTCTGCCCTGAGGGCCCCACCACATTCTTTTTTCTTCCTCAATGAGTTCAGTGCATGGATTCAACTTTTTGTCTTCTTATCTCCTGTCCCCATACTAGGAGACTGCAACATGCATAATGGTGATCTCTCCAAAACCATTTTGTCCCAGTTATTTATTCTACTAATTTACCATATCCTACCCTAGTGTTCTAGCTCATCTATACATAGTAATGGTCACACTCTTAACTTTGCCATCATTCACAAGTCTTCCATTTTCGTGGCCATTAGCATGGAAATTCATTTCTCTGAACATCATCTTGGTGAAGAGTGGGAATGCTGGGTAATTTTATTTATCTGTCCCTTTCATTACCCCCACCAAAAGCTAAACGTTTTCCCATATTAGCTATGTCCACAAATGTATTGTACTTTCTGCATTTTAAGTTCATCACCTCTTGGTCAAGAGGAGAGTGGAATATTTCATCTTCGTTAGAACTATTTTTGAACTAATCATTGCATTGATCAGTGTTCTAAAGTTGTTCAAAGCTGATGGGGTTTTTTTCTCCATAAGGTTATCATTATATAAACTATTCTAACTTTTCTGACTTAACTTTGTATCAGTTCATAAAGATATTTTGTTACTTCTGAAATTGTCCATTTCATTATTTGTTATAGCACAATATTATTCCATATTACATTCATATACAACAATTTGTTTAGCCATTTCCCAATAGGAGGAAGCCCTTTTTACTTTCCAATTTGAAGCTACAATGAAAAAAACTACTATAAAATATTCATGTACATATAAACCTTATTTCTCTTTCTTTGATTTCTTTGGGGTATAAGCCAAGTAGTACGAGGTGGGGTGAAGTGTATGCACAGGTTTGGTATCTTCCTGGACAGAACTCAAAATAGCTTTCCAGAACAACAGGATATATTCACAGTTCTACCAATATTACCCCAGTATACCTAATTTCCTATAGCCCCTCCAACATTTGTTATTTTCACCTTTTACCATCTTTATCAGTCTGATAGGTATGATATGGAAGCTCAGAGTTGCTTGGATTTGCATTTCTTTAATTATTAGTTATTTAAAGCATTTTATATGACTGTTAATACACTGGGTTTCCTCCTTTGAAAACTGCTTATATCCATTGATCATTTACTCATTGGGGAGTGATTCTCACTCTTATAAATTTAAATCAGTTCTTTATATATCTTGGAAACAAGATCTTTATCCAAGAAAATTATTGCAATGAGTTTTTCCCAACTATCTGTTTCTCTTCTAATTTTGACTTCATTAGATTTGTTTGTACAAAATCTTTAATTTTATATAATCTAGTTTGTCTGTTTTATCTTGTATAATCCTTTATATCACTTGCTTAGTCAAGAACTCTTGCCTCATCCATAGATCCAAAAATTAATTTCTTCCTTGTTCTCATAATTTATGATATGACTTTATGTTTAAGTCATGTATCCATTATCTTGGTGATGTGATATGCTGACCAAACCTACCTTCTGTCAGGTTGCTTCACAGTTTTCCCAAATGGTTTTATTTTATTTTTTAAAAATGTCCCTTCCGCAGAAACTAGGGTGTTTGGGTTCATCACAGAATTGCTATTTTGTTTATTTGCTTATGTATATTTTGTATTCAATCTGCTCCACTAAACAACACCCCCCCCATCTTTCTAAAAACTAGTAGAAATTCATTGAATGATTATTGCTTTGTAGTACAGTTTGAAATTGATCTGATGCTGATAGATTCCTCTGTTTCCTACTTTTTTTCATTTTTACCCCTGAGATTCTTTACCTTTTGCCCATCCATCTGAATTTTGTTATTCCTTTTACTAGCTCTAAAAATATTTTTGGATTTGGTTGGTATATAACATTGAATAAGCAAATAAATTTGAGTAGTATTATCATTTTTACTTTGCTTTGAATTATTCATGAGCAAATAATATTGCCTAAAGATTTAGGCCTGTGTGTTTTTCTGCAAAAAGTGTTTTATAGTTAGATTTATAATAGTCCCTGGGCAAATCTTGGAATATATTTCCCCAATTATTTGATAGGATCTGTAGTTATTTTGAATGGAATTTTTCTGTATAGATCTTCCAGCTGGATTTAATAGGGATGCTGATGATCTATGTGGATTTGTCTTATTTACTGCAACTTTATAGAAGTTTTTATTTCAATTTATCTTAGTTGACTCCTAAGGTTCGTTAAGTATGACATTATATCAGTCACAAAAAGGAATAATTTAATTTTCTCATTGTCTATGCATATCCCCTCAATTTCTATTCTTCTGTTATTGCAATAGCTATCATTGCTAACATGGTATGTTAATGACGGAAATAGGCACCCTTGCTTTACTCCTTTTCTAATTGGAAGGGCTTCTAACTTTTCTCCCTAACATATAATGATTTCTCTTGGATTTATGTAAATGCCATTTATTATATTAAGGAAAAGGTGTACTTATAGCTATGATTCCAAGAATTCTTAGTACAAATGATGTGGTGAATTATGACAAAAATATCTACTGATATGATGTGTATTATTTATATTGTTAAAATAGTTCATTATATTTATACATTTCCCTCTGCTAGACCAAACTTCTATTTTTTGTATAAACTCAATCTAGCAATAGTGTATTATCTTTCTAGTGTTGCTGTTGTAGCCGATGCCAGCAGATTATTTAAAATGTTTTCATCAATGTCTATCAGGGATATTGGTTCATGGTTTCTTCTCCTGCTTTGTCTCTCCCTCATTTAGGTATCAAAACTCCATTTGTATCACAGAAAGACAATTTAAAAATGCCTACTTTTTTATTGTTGCAAGCCATTTATACAGTATTGAAATTGATTGTTCTTTAATTGATAGAATTCCCTTGTGAATCCAGCTGGTGCTGGAATTTTCCCCCATTTGGGAGTTCATTCATAGCTTGCTTACTTTCTTTTTACAATATTGGTCAATTTAAATAATCTACTTTTTAGTTAACATGAGTATTTTCTATTTTTGGAATTATCTATTTCCTCTAAGTTATCAGTTTTGTTAGCATATAACTGAGCAAAATAATTTCTAAATATATTCTTTATTTACTCTTCAACTGCTGGAAGTTCTTTTTGATCTTTGACTGCTATGAACAATTTGGTTTTCCTTTCTATTTTTAATCATAATAGATGACTTTGTCTATGTTATTAGTATTTTAAATTTATTTTCCAGTTCCATTTATAAATTTAATGGGATTTTCATTTTCAGTTTTAGTAATCTCACCTTTAGTTGTCAGAATTTCTCCTTTGTTATATACTTGAGTTTTGATTTGTTTTCAATTTTTTAATTGCATGACTAACTCATTGGTTTGTTCTTTCTTGCCTTTGTTGATAAAAATATTAGCAATATAAAATGTCTCTTTAAGACTGCTCTAGCTACATCTAATCTGTTTTGTTATATTCTCTGATTGTTGTCTTCTTTGATAAAATTTTCTAATGTTTCATTATTTTATTATTTGAAACGCTGATTCTTTAGAATTGTATTATTTAGTCTCTGATTACTTTTTAATTCTTTCTTTAAGAGTTCCTTATCAAATATAATTTTATTGCAATATGATCAGCAAATGAGATGTTTAGTATTTCTGCCTTTCTACATTATTAGTGAAGCCTATATGTCCCAATACATGGTCAGTTTTGTAAAAGTACCATGCACAGCAAAATAGGTGTTTGTTTTTGTTTTCTTTTCCATTCAACAACCACCAGAGATATGTCATCTCCAACTATTCTAAAGTCCTATGAGGTCCTTAACTTGTTTCTTCTTTTTATGTTTTTATTAGATTTGTCTTAGTCTGAAAGAGGTAGATTAATGAACCCGCTTGTTATTTTTCTATTTTTTTCTCCTAAATCAATTAACTTTTCCCCTATTTAGAGGTTATTAAGTACTTTTTTAATCATAATGTAACTTCACTGCTTCTCTCTTCTTACCTTTCATGTTTTAACTATAGCCTTATCAGAAATTATAATTCTTACCATTGCTTTTTTCAGTTTACCTGGAACCTAATAGATTTTGCTCTAGAACCTCATTTTAAGACTCTGTGAATCTTTCTGTTTCAACTGTGTGTCTTCTAACAACATATTGTCTGATTCTATTTTCTAATAAATTCTACTTTCCTCTTCCATTTTGGGAGTGAGATCATCTGATGCATATACACAGTTATTATGATTAATTGTGTATTGTCTCTATTTTTCTCTTTTTACTATTTCTTCTCTTTGCTCTCACCTCTCTCTTTACAAATATGAAGAAAATGATGGAGGAGAGGGAGTTTGTCTAACATTTGGTATCTTAGAAGTGATTTCATTACATTATGCTGTTTGGGTTTTTTGATATGTGTTCTGAGAGATTTAGAATCCCTATGTTATCTACATGTATCTTTTCTTTAAGATCAATATATATTTACTTATATGGAGGTCATATTTTCTTTAAATGTTACTGCTTTTTTCTTCTTTTCTTCCAAATTGATCTTCCCTTCTGTGGATTTGCATTCTCAATAAGTTATTCTCTTATTTCTTTGGTGAAACTTGCCACCAGTTTCAAAGGTTTTTATTTTTTGTTCTGACAAATATTTTCTGTTTTCACAAACCTTATTTATCTCTTTCTTGATCCTGTGACTCAGCCATCATTGTCTAGCTCTTTGTTCTCTGAATCAAAGATTTCACAAAGTCTGAAGTACAGCCCACCACATATAACTTTTCTAGGAACACATTACACACAGATATACATGGAAAACTACACAGGAATTCTATTTGCTTACCAAAGTCACACAGTTCTGCCACAATAAGGTTTCACCTCACTCTGCAGACTTTTGCCACCATACTTTAGCTGCCTTCTCCCTCTACCCCATATCCCTACATCTCTAATTGGTAAGTTCTTCTGAGAACCTCTATTTTGAGGAAAGAATCAGACTAGTCATATTTCATTGTATGCCATGTGAAAAATCTGAGATGATTTTGAGGTCTAGTACCCAGAGAAATCACCATGAAAAAGTACTTCACCATTGTGTCCCCAAGTGGGTATATCCCTCTCCTCTATTTTTTCACCTCTCTTGTATGTGTTGCATTCTTCTATTAAAATATAAAGCTCTTGAAAGCAGGGATTGCCACTTTTTTTCTTATATTTATATCCCCAGTGCTTAGCATAGTACCTTGCACAAGAGATTAGTAAATGCTTGTGATTTTACTTGAAATCATTTCAGAGTATCCTACTATGGTTGTATGCTCCCTTGGAAACCCGCTAGTCCTCGGCCTCATCATTTATTGATTCATTTTCCTTTGTCTTAAAATACTTTTTTTATAAATGTGTGGATTATTTTACTTGATCTGGAAGTAATACTCCTTTTTATTATTATTTTCTCTACTGGATTATCTTTATGCTCAAAATCGTTAAGTTTTCTTCTTCCTGAGATCTTTAATAATTTTAATCTTTTTTTTTCTCATATTCCCCTATTTCTCACTTTCTGTCTCCTTTTTTGATAGTGGATTCCCTGGGGTCTAGAACTCCAAACCTTGTTAGCCTCTTCACACAGTGAGCTATTTACATTTCACAGGCCTCAGTCTCTTCTACAAGTGAATTCTAGGGGAACAGAACTTGCCCCAGCCAAACGTCAACTTTTGGAAGTCCTTCAATACCAAGCTAAGGTGTTTGAATGTCATTTAGATTAGAATATAGAGAGGGAAAAAGTAATAAGACTTGTTAATAGGACATTACAATGTAGAGGCAGTAGGAAGAGACATATTCAACAGAGGCTATGGTAATAGAATTTGCAAGACTTGGTTCATGATTGGATATAAAAGGAGAAGGAGAAGAAAAGGGGAAAGGAGATTTAAACTTAAATGTAAGGTTTAAGCTTGAGTTTAGTGCATTGTGTCTGAATATGACATGACTGAGTCACCATCAAGGTGGCTATAAGCTGAATAGATTTTCCAGAAGCAGTAATGGGTTTGAGCTAAACTTCCTATACCATCTTGTCTCTTTTAGATCAAAGAGTAAGCATAATAACTGTCCAATATTAGAAGTAAACACTATGTTTATGGTAGGGTTTTTGACTGTGCAAATCTATCAGAGTCTTAATTTATTTCCTTGGCCTCTTTAGCCCCCATGATCTGCCAAATACATAGAGTAAGAATTGTATACATGACCATGGAAGGTCCCCTGTCCCAAAATAATTCTTCCATAGCATGAACCCAACAATTTGAGACCCATTCTACTGGTTTAAATAATAGTCTTTCATTAAATGTAATGTACATAAGCTCCTTGAGGGCAGGTCTATGTCTAATACTTCTTTGTATACTCTACAGTGCCTAGGACAGTGAAATGTGCATAGGAGGTATTCAAATTTATGTATAATAAAATTAGAGACAAGATGAACTTGCTTTGTTCCATGCCAGGCATAGCACCAAGTACTTGTGGGTGTGTAATGAATCCTTTCTGAGGGTGGTGACAAAAATATCCCAGTTAAGTATAACTCTACTGCAGAGGAACTGGAAGGACTCAAAATTAATGGAGAGGGAAAGAATGAAGTTGGAAGCCACAATTTAAAGTCATTTCCGAAAAGCCATTTCAGTTAGTGTTATAGTCTGTGGTGTCCTTCCAAGAAGCTCCAATGATAAGGAAGTTAGTAGTCTGGCAGCTGTTTTTCAGTGTTTATACTAATCCCTAAAATATGTGCTGAATTTTTAATGTAATTTATAGCTGCCACCCTAGTCAAAAGAAAGAAAACATAACCACCTCTCCCAGCTAGCACTAGGACATAATTCAGAAGGGTGGAGTAAGAAGACACTGGGAAAAGGAAAGATGTAGTAGTTCTGAAAGTCTGGGGAATGGGTGACCAACGTTGTGGTCCAATGAGAAGAAGGAAATGTTGTTGAATAGGCCATGGACAAGAACATCTCTGACCTTTTCCTTTCCTTGACCACAAACTTTGCTATTCCTTTAAAGTCATAAAATCCAGATATCAATATTCTTTTAGTATTTTGATAAAGAATTCTGTTTGACATAGTCAATAATGGCCCCAACTCATTTTGGATGGTGATCCTCCTAAGGTTTTAGTTGTAAAAAACCAGATTGCTAATGTAGTCATTGATGCCAGACCCTTAGAAATCCCCAGGGGAATGTCCCAGGTGACTTAAGGAAGGTGCCTCTTGCTTAGAAATCAAGTAGCTTCAACTCTGCAATTTTTTGAGGAGTATATGTCCCATTCTTTGATGATTGGTCAATTAAAAAGTATTTGCTTCTATAATACCTGATACTGTGTTGGGTAGTATAGGTGAACCATAGGTATGTAAGGACTTATGGGAGGGGGGAAGTGGCTGGTAAGGGGGTTAACCAAACATGGAGAAATATAAGAAATAGCCCCTTCCTTTAAAGAATCTAGAAGAGAGCTCATGTACATGTAAAATAGCAGAGAACAAGACAATACTGTCTTATTTGTACCTCAAGCTTAACTTGTCTAAAACCAAACTCGTCACCTCTCTCCCCACATCTGTCCTTCTGATTGATTTCCTTATCTCTGCCAGTGGGAACCACCATTTTCTAAGTCACCCATCTTAGTACGCTCAGGGTCATTTTTGACTGCTCTTTCTCTATCCTATATACCCAACTCTACCACATCCAGTCAATCCATCTTCATAATGGCAGTAGGAGCATCTGTCCAGCACATAGCACAATGCCTAGCACATAGCAAGAGCTTAACAAATACTAATTGACCACTGTTCCTGCCTTACCATTCTTCCTGCTATCAGTATAACTTGGGTCCTCACTTCTTCTCATCAGAACTATACCAGTAACCTTTAAACAGGTGCCCCAAACTCCAGTCTCTCCACGCTCCAATATGGCCCCTATACTAGTACAAAGTTAACCTTTCTAATGCCTAGGTATTATTACCTCCAGCCCCTGATCAAAAATCTTCATTGGTTCTTCAATGTTAAAGTCTAAACTCCTTAGAATAGAACTCAAGGTCCTCTACAGTTTGACCTTAACCTTTCTTTCCAACTTTATCTCATATTATTCTCTCTCATTTACTTTATGCTTTGTACAGACCCTACTACTTCCTTTCCCCTAAGTGCTTCCCCACCTTAATTTCTTACACTATCCCTGAAGTGAACCCCATTCTATTTTTTTCCTGTTGAAATGTTATTGTTATTCCAGACCCAGATCAAATGTGAATCCCTCCATTATAAACTTTCCTTATTGTCTCTCCAGCTGAATGTACTTACTTTCTCATCTTATTTCACATCAGTTTTCCTGCGCCTGCTTATTATGTTCTAATTTGTATTATTTATCTAAGCATCTATCTTATCACCCCTTCCAGAGTTTAAACTCCAGGAGAGCAAGGCTGCTATCACATTTATCTTTGTATGTCCTCCAGCATATTAAATTAGACCCGGTAGGTACTAAATTAATTAATATATTTAGGTACTTATGTGGCATAGTGGGTAGAATGATGAATGTACATTCAGGAAGATGAGTTTAAATCCAGTCTCAGACACTTAACTAGCTTTATGATCCTAGACAAGTCATTTAACTTCAGTCGGCCCTAGTTTCTTTGTCCATAAAATGAAGGTAGTAATTGAACTTACATCTCAGATTTGTTATAAGGATAAGATAAAATAATATTTGAAAAGTGTTTTATAAGTTTTAAAGAGGTATAAAATGCTAGCTATTGTTGTTGTTTTTGTTACCAATACAATTATAGTACCCACTGTATCTACCCAAGTTCTTAAAAGGAAGATATAAACAGTTTGGGGAAAGGGGCTTCTCTGAGGAGATAAGACGAGCTGAGCTAGGTAGATTTTGGATCAGTAGAAGGTGAGGAGAACACTATAAGCAAATATATACAGCAATATGATTGCAAGGAATAAGTATGACATGATCTTTGGGTGATGCATTTAGACTTATAAGATGTAAGGTGGATGCTGGGGAGTTACGGAAAATGAAGTTGGATAGGTAAGGCAGGACCAGATTTGATGCAGTAGGAAACTGAGATGATTTTGAAGCAGAAGAATGGTAAGTAATACTTTCTAAGGGAGATTCCTATGTGTAGCATGGAGTGAAGGAGGGAGAGAGTAGACCCAAGAAGGTCAGCTAGGAGATAATTGAAATAATCCACAATTAATTTGGGAAGGGACACAGAGAAGGAAATGTTATGTGATCTAGTGGGTAAAACACTGGACTAGAAATGAGAAAGACCTGTGTTCAAATACCGCTTGAAGTACTTACTAACCATATGACTCTGGTCAAGTCATATACTCTCTCAGGGCCTTGGTTTCTTCTCCTATAAAGCGAGGTGATTGAATTAGATGGTCTTTAAGTTCCTTTCAACCTCTGAATCTATAATACTATCAGTCATATAAAGTATTGAAATAAGGGAAAATCTGGGTAAAATATGGTAGAGTAGAAAGAGTCCTACCTCTGGAGTTAGAGGACCTGGATTCAATATTCACTTATGATGCTTACTACTTTTGTGACTTTGGGTGAGCTACCTCACCTCTCTGCATCAAGGTGGCACCATAATGCATAGCAGGCCAGGCCTAAAAATGCCCTTGAGTAATGAAACCATTGGGCAGTTAGATGGTACAGTGGATAGAGTGCTGGGTGTAAAGTCAGGAAGACTCATTTTTCTGAGTTCAAATCTGTCCTCAGATACTTACTAGTTATGTGACCCTGAACTAGTCATTTTACTTTGCCTCAGTTTCCTCATCTGTAAAGTGAGCTGGAGAAAGAAATGGCAAACCATCCAGTGCCTTTGCCAAGAAAACCCCAAATTGGGTCACGAAAAGCTGGACACAACTAAAAAAATGACTTAAGAGCAAACAATAATACCTTCCTAGGCCTCAGTTTCCTCATCTGTAAAATAAGAGGCCTGGACCAGGTGGCCTATCTGAGGCTCCTAGAAGCTATAGATCTTTGTTCTATGTGAGCGACCTTGAGAAAGTGTGACATAGAAGGGGAAAGCTATCATCTTTGTTGACATAATTGATCCTATCCATATCACTGCAGGTTATCCCCTAAGCACAAATAGGGAACAGAACAGAGTGAGTTACTTTCCTCTGGCAACAGCTTCCCTCAGGGAGGACATTGTTTCGTTGTTGTTGAGTCATCCAACAACCCTTTGAGCCAACCAGATGTTCTGGTAGCTCTTGCCCCATTTTAGTCATCTCCCCTCCCTCCTCTCTTTCCTTTTCCCCTACTGTCTTCCTAGCTCACCATTCTAGGATGGGGAGTGATGAGGGGGTGGAGAATGTGGGAGAAGGTGCAGATGTTTGGAATTTTGGCTCAGGTGGCCTGGAATAAGAACAATGCTGCATCATTCTGACACTGCAGAAGTGGTCAGGAAGGGAAGAAGGAAACTCTTTTTTTATAGCAGGTACTGTTAATTTCCTATTAATAGGAGCTCAGTCAACTTTGGCATTTTCTTTGGGCTCTGAGAAAACACTGAATATTTTGGTGCTAAATACAATACCCTCCTAATTTCCTTGTGACCCATAGGAGGAGATCCCTTAAAGAAAAAGGATGTCAAGGGACCTTGAGAGGTCATTTACTCTACCTCCTTGCCTTTGGACATGCTCAGACTGACAAGATTCTTAGATGCCTAGGGAATGAGCTAAGTTCCCTTGAGAATCATTCTAATATGCAACTACTTTATTTTCTATTCTGTGGTAAGGCTCATATATGGATATTTGGATTTTTAAGATACAAACCAAGAGTATCTTTTCAAAGAGAAAAAGAAACATTTATTAAATACCTACTATGTGCCAAGTATCATGAGAAGCACTTTACAAATGTTTGATCCTCACAACAAACATGGGAGGTAGGCACTATTTTTCTCCCCCATTTTGCAGGTGAGGAAACTGAGACAAACAGAGGTAAAGTGATTTGCTGGGTCTGAGGCCAGATTTGATCTCAGGCTGAGTTCTCTATCCACTATGCTACTTAGTTGATTCTTGGGGACCAGGGCTACATCTTATACATTTTGACACCCTTACCTACACCCTCACATAGTGCCTTGTCCATAGCAGGTAAAGGAGACGAAGTGTAAAGAGAACTGAATTTGGAGTCAGAGGAACTGGATTCAAATTCTGGGCAAGTCATTGCTCTTCCTTTTTCTGGGTCTCAGTTTCCTCATTTGAAAAATAAGTAGGTTGCTTTAGATGGCCTCTATGCTCACTTCCACATCTAAAAATCAAGGATGCCATTTATTACCTGTGCCAACATGTGGAATGCATAGGAGAAACTTTGGTACTGGCTCTGCACTCCTCCTTCCCCCATTTCCTCTTTTGTGAGAGAGAGAGAGAGAGAGAGAGAGAGAGAGAGAGAGAGAGAGAGAGAACACAGTCTCTAAGTGTATCAGACATTTTATCAACATGCAGAAGTAAGGCAGTGCTAAAAGGTGTGCTGCAAGGCAAATGATCAAGAATTCCAAATCCACAGAACCCAGCCTATGAAACTGCTGTTTTTTTCCAGACCTTTGCGTCCTTAGAGGCAACTTTTTTTATTCTCTGCCGCCCTCTGGTGGCTGCCTTATATGTAAATTCCATCCCACATCTACCTCCAAGCACACTCACCTTCCTTTCCAGGCTTGAGAATTCCTCTACACATTACACTACACTACACTACACACACACACACACACACACACACACACACACACACACACACGTACATGATGGGTATGTGCCCATATACATATATATAAATACACATAAATATATTTATGGGCATGTATATACACCCATACATATTGTTCAGTCATTTTTCAGCCCTGTCCAACTCTCTATGACCCCATTTGGGGTTTTCTTGGCAAAGGTATTGGAGTAGTTTTCTCATTTCCTTCTTTAATTCATTATACAGATGGCGAAACTGGAGCAAAAAGTGTTAAGTGACTTGCCCAGGGTCCCACAGTTAGTAAGCATCTGAAGTCAGATTTGAATTCAGGAAGATTCAGTTTCCTGACTCCAGGCTCAGTGATCCGTCCATCCACTGTGCCCCCTAGCTGCTCTACATATACATGCACATACATGTGTATGTACACACATGTACACATACACACATGTACCTATAGAGAGAGACATATACATATGTTGCCTTTTTAAACTCTTACTCATTACTAGGAGTTTAAAAGGGTCTGTTGACACAGAAGTATCTGATAATACTTTCTAAGGGAGATACCTGGCAGCAATGTGTAGCATGGAGTGAAGGAGGGAGAGAGTAGACCCAGGAAGGCCAGCTAGGAGATAGTTGAAATAATCCATAATTAATATGGGAAGGGACATGGAGAAGGAAATATATTTTATATATTTGTACATATGTACATGTGTAAATGTGTTTCACAGGCAAATGATATTGACAGATTCTTTGTTCTGTGATTTTATCTACTCTCACTCAATAGGAGAGTTTAAGGTCTCCCTTTCATTCTCCCATCCAGCTGCAAATCCTACCATTTAAAACTTTTGTTGTTTGTCAAATGATGAGCCTTTATTAAAAACCCCACTTCAGGCAAAGTACTATGTTAACATTGAGGAAATAATTTAGTTCAAGCACAGTCACTGCTCTCATGAAGCTTATCCTGATGACTGATTGATCAATGAACAGATGTGCCTGGGTGAGTTTCTACCCCCCTTCTTCTCTCAATAATCCTCCCCTCCCATGTTCTTTCTTGGTTCCTGTTGCGTACAAAAGAGGGCAGATCCTCTTCCCCTGAAGTAAACTTGCCCTTAAACGACCCTGGCTGGTACCTGGAGATGCAGATCTTCCAGTCTTCAAACAGTTCTGCCCAATGAACCAGTGATTGACTGCTGAGCTGCTGAAGAGGCCAGGGCAAGGCTCAGCAGGCTTAAAGACTACTCATGGCTTTTATTACTTTACCTAAGAACATAAAATTATGTTTATCAGTTATAGGGTCTTGCTTAAAAATAGTTATAATATGAAATTTTTGTTTGTTGAGTTGTGCAAACTTATATAAGTGGTTTATCAGTATAGGCAACTGCACTGAGGATTGGTCTATTTAAGGAAGCTAGGTGATACAGTAGATCGAGCTGGGCCTGGAGAAAGGAAAATCTAAGTTCAAATATAGCCTCAGATGCTTACTAGCTCTGTGACCCAGGGCAAGTCATTTAACTTCTGTCTGCCTTTGTGTCCTCAACTATAAAATGGGGCTAACAATAACCCAAGATTGTTGGGAAGACCAAATGAGACAATATTTAGAAAGTTCTTAGTGCTTGGCACATAGTAGGTGCTTAATAAATGTTCCTTTCCTTCTGGCTATACCTAAGCTCAGAATGATGCTCTCAAATGCATAAAATAAAATACATGTGATTACAAAGAAAGCCAATGATAAAATAAAACAGCTATTAAAATATATCTGAAAGTTTAATGTGTACCAGACACATACGCCATAGACATCATCTGGGAGACTGCAGTGATTTCCCACATGACAGCTATAGGAGGAGAGGACTCCCAGAAAACCTCAGCTCCTCGGTTGGTAATCACTGAAAGAGGAAGAGAAATCAGGCAGCAGCAGAGAGAGGGAAGGGTGACTCAGCAGATGCTGCCTGCTTATCGAACGACACACAGTGCTCCAAGGCAATCCCTTTGTCTGCACTGCAGCTCTGCTGTTTATCTCTGAGAAAGTCCCTTAACCTCTCTGGGCCAGAACAGAGCATTTTCTGGGCAATCTGTTCTGCCTAGACACCGAGGTGGGTTATGATGAAGGGATGCTGTCTGGATTGAATAGTGTCTACAATGGGCTTGACACTGTCCTAGGCACTGGTGACAAAAAGATAAAAAGGAAATAATCTCTACCCTTGAGGACCTTATGTTTTGAATGAAGGGAGAGAGAGAAGGTGATGACAAAGTAGGTAAGCACATAAGTAAATGCAAAAAGAAAGTAAATAAGCATTTATTAAGGAGGTTCTATGTGCCAAATATAGTGCTAAGGGCTAAGAATATAAATCCAAGCAAAAAGACAGATGGTCCCTGCTCTCTTTTGGAGTCCAATAGAGGTAGACAACATTGACACAGGACCCAAAAAGCCAGGATGGGGGTTGATGAGGGGATGAAGGGATGACTTTGCAGTTCAGAAAGGCAGGGCCAGGGCCAGGAGGGGGCTAAAGGTAAGTGACTACAGAAGGTAGTCACCAAGGAGAAAAGGGATGTGCCAAGGGGAGTAGGCCTCACAAGTAGCAGGATGTTAGAGGGTCAGGAAGGCCCAGGTACTGAGGGAAGTTCCAGGATGAGGTGGTGGTAGAGGAATGATTCTAAAGTCAAGAAGGTCAGGAACAGGCCAGGATGGGAAGGAAGGCAGACCAGGCTGAGCTCCTTCACAAAATGGAAGCTCCAGGAGGAGCTCACCAATGGGAAGAAGGGGGGAACAAGGTGAAAAGATTATATGCCTCTCCCTTTCCCAATTATTACTTGATAATTGGGGAAAACTAATCAAGAGATAGTCCCTAAGCCAAACCTTAGGGGGAAAGTAACAAAACTTACAAGTATCAAATGATAGGTCTGAGGAAGAAGGGCATTCTAAATATAACAAGGATGCCTGATGACCCCACTCTCGGGGCCAGACTTGCTGTGATTTACCCCCACCCCCAAAGTTCTTCAACATGAAAAAGGGATTGGGAAAATCTCTTCTCTGCTCAAGCTTTAACATAGCTATAGTCCATTTTACTTCTTATCACCAGATTAGCTTTTATAAAGGAGTGTTAGGTGGCTCAATGGATAGAGCGCCAGGCCTGGCGTCAGGAAGACTCATCTTCTGGAATTCAAGTCCAATCTCACATACATACTAGCTGTGTGATCCTAGGTAAGTCACTTCACCCTGTTTGCCTCAGTTTCCTCATCTGTAAAATGGGACATCCAATGGGGTCACAGCACTGAACAACAACAACAAAAGGAGTACTGATCTATTTCCATAAGGAGTTATAATGCCTGTAAAGAAATGTCTGCTTCTTCCCCTGTGTGAGAGCTAAGTGTGACAGTGTGGGTTCTGTGCATCTAAATGTAAATAAGAAATCTTAAGTGACTAGAGATGTGGGTGTGCTGTGTGAAGCAGCCATGGGAGTCTGCTGTAAGAGTGGGCAAGCCTGCATATTGTTTCTGAGAACAAGCAGGCAAAGAGAAGTCTTGTATGGATAGAGAAACAAGCAGCAGCAGCAGCAGCAGGAGGAGGAGGGGTGAGGCAGTAAAATTCCATAGAATTAACAAGTAGAGAAGGAAAGGAGATAGAAAGATGGATTCAGTACAAGAAGCATTTGTTCGGAGCCTATCAGATGCAAGGTGCCCTGCTAGAAGCTGGGGCTACAAAGAGAAAAGAGAAAATAACCCCTGTGTTCAAAGACTTTGCATTGGACCAGAGGGAGGCAACATGCAAAATGATCAGCATATGCAGATGCTTTGGGGAGGAAGGAGACAGTATTAAAGGATCCAGAAATGTCTCCCTAAGGCAGGGATGGCAGCAATGGGGCCAGCATTATCCCAAGGCCAGGAGCTGGGTTCTTTTGGGTTTTCTGACCATAGTACCTAGTATTTATCTAATAGATAAATGAGGGAGAGATAGGCTGTAGAGAAGGTACATTGTGGACAAAAGGTAATAAATATAATCAGAGCAATCAGGGGAGCACCCTGACCTGCCGTACTGGGCCACAGTGCCCACAGAAGGGAGCCAGAGGAACAGTAGGCATTCCTATGGAATTCGGCATGAGTCCTGATCTCTGTGAGATCTTGTCCCTTGCTAAAAGACATGGGCAACCCAATAATTGTGAGTGGTGTCCTGGTCAGCAGGTGATGGGGACTCCCTGATTAGCTCTTGTTACACATGGAATAAAAATGGGACCCAGGACTTGACCTTTGCAGGAGAACATCCCTTTTGTCTAAGAGGTCACAGCATTGAGTTAAGGGAGCTGAGGCATCAGCAAATGAATAAGGGAGCATCACAGATGCTTCACGGTGAGAAATCCTTGCTACATTATCCCCCTGAAGAGGAGGCATAATAAACTATTCTAGCTCTATTATTCTAGCCAAAGAACCCCATTAAGTTGCACCCATTAAGTCTCCAACCCTGCTAACTGAGGTGGGGCCATGAATGAGTTTGGATCCTCACCCCAACATTACAAAGTCTCCTGCCTCTGTAGCCCTGCAAAGCCATCAACTTCTACTCCCTCTGAAACCCACCAGAGGATCTGCAGTATGAGAGCTCAAAAAAACCCATTGATGAAATTCTGTTGGAATTTAGTACAGTTTACAGGTCGGGGTGGCTGGGTGGTACAGAGGATAGAGTACCAGGCCTGGAGTTAGGAAGACTCATCTTCCTAAATTCAAATCTGGCCTCAGACACTTACTAGACGTGTGACCCTGGCAAGTCACTTAACCCTGTTTGCCTCAGTTTCTTCATCTGTAAAATGAATGGTAGAAGAAAATGGCAAACCACAGTAGTAATTTTGGCAAGAAAAATCCAAAAGGGGTCACTAAGAGTTTGACATGACTTAAAAACAAATTCAACAACAACAAAACATTTATACTGCACTTACTATGTGCCCAGGCATTGTATTACATGCTTTATAATCATTATGTCTTTATCTCACAACACTGGGAGGCAGGTGCTATTATTATCCTCATTCCACTGATGAAGAAACTGAGGCAAATAGAGGTTAAGTTCTCACAGCTACTAAGTGTCTGAGTGGGGATATGAACTTCAGGTCTTCCTGATTCCACACCCAGTCCTCTACCCACCCAGCCACCTAAGTGCTGCATAAACCAATCCAATGTTTTGGGAAGGAGGGCTTCCTTTTAGAGCTCTTACACAAATGGAGAGTGAGAACCATCTGTCAGTCACCTCCTACTCTTGCTATATAGCCAGACCAACTCTGGTCCATGTGAGACAGTTGGCCTGGTGGGAAAAATACTGTATATATAGTGAGAAGACGAGACTTCAAATCCTTTCTCTGTCACTTATGACTGGAATTATTTTGGTCAGTTTCTTCAACATGGCTGGATCAAAGTTTCTTAACCTTGGGTCTGTAGATCTCCAAAGAAAGGGGTATAGGCACAGGAGCCCCGGGAGTGGCAGCCACTCTCCTCAAGGGAGCCAGCTCTCCTTTTCACATGCCAAACAACTGTCACATGCAGAGCAGGCAAGTCAGCCTATCTGAAGTAGCAAGATCCCTTGAGGGAGAGACAGGAGGCAGCGTATGCCTGGCAAGTCAAATTACACGCCCCCCCCCCCCCACACACACACCACAACCACCTTGGTCACCATCTCCCCTCAGACACTGATACTGACAGCCCAGGACATCAATCCCAAGATCATTGGCAATAGCATTGCTTCTGGCCTAGCACCCTCAGCCATCATCCTGAGAAGCAACTTCTGTGGTGATTGCTCCTGAAGACGAAATAGCCACAGCTACCAAAGATGCAGAAAAGAAAGATTTTGCCATCAAAAGTCTTGGCACTGTCAGATAGTTCAGCATCAGTGGAAATGCTGTTCAAGAAAAGGCATTACCATGTGCTTTGCTATTGTACCCTAAGGACTGTGGGACTTTTCCGTCCCTGACTTTCAGCTGAACTGCATCATACAGGTTATCTCCCTCATTAGAATGTAAGTTCCCTGAGAGCATGGACCTGTCTATATCCTTAGCATTTAGCAAATGGAAAGTACTTCCTAAGTCTCTTATCCATCTATTTATTCATTTACTCATTCCATGAATAGATTTAAAGGGATCTGTGAATTTGGATGAGAAAAATACCTCTTTATTTTCACTTCAATTATGAATGTAGGCAACAAATGTGATTCTGAGAAGTTAATAGGCTTCACAGAAATGTCAGAATGCTCCACAGCAGAAGAGAGGTCAAGGTCTCCTAGCCTAGACAGACAAGACAGTCATTAAAGTCCCTTCCTGCTCCAAAATCTATGGCCCTTTCTGACCCTTTATACTCCTCTAGCTCAAATCTTAATTGATATGGTACAATCTACCTATGTCCACTATGCTTTTCTCCATTGCCCTCTGGATAAACCCCAGTTTTAATTCTTCAGAAACTATATTAACCCATGACTCATATAGCATCATCAGGGGAATGTTGGTAATAAAAAGATGACCCTTTAATTCAAGGAATAGCTTGAAGTCATCAAAAAAAAAAAAAAACATCATACAGTTTCCCAAAGGAAATCCAGCCTGCTCTCCTCCTCTTCTTTCTCTTGCTCAATTCATTTCCCATCCTCTACATCTGCCCAAGTAGTAAGTACTGATGGACTCTCCCCTTGGGTTTTCAATCTAAACTGAATGTCATATTCTGGACAATAGGCATCTTGCATCTACTTTCTTGTATGGATAGTTACTCAGTCAATTAATGGGCATTTATCAAGCACTTAATGTATTCCATACAATGTGGTAAGGACTGGGGATACACACACAAGGCAAAATTATCAGGTTAAGCTTATCTAGTATAAGAACAACAACAACAACAACAAATCACATTTATATGGTGCTTTCAGATTTACAAAGCTGCTTTCCCAAAAGCAATCAAGGATTGGATGTGTAGCCAAGAAACCTGGATTCAAACTGTGACAATGACATTTGTTTTCTGTGTGAATCACTTTCCCTCTCTGAGCCTTAATTACCATTTATGTGATATGATGATAATAAAACTTGACTACCCACCTAATTAAGTTGCTGTGAGGAAAGTGTCTGATGCATCATAGGCACTTAATAAAATGCTTGTTGACTTGTTGACTTGCAACCCTTAGAGTTCTAGACAAGTTGTAAGTAATTATTACAAAGAAAATAATACAAGAGACTTATCTAGTTCTGACCAGATGATGCTTTATGAAAGATACTTCCTTGATGTGTGGATATCAATTGCTCAGTCAATACATTGTTGGACAGTTGTTGGGTATTAACCAGTGACCTTTTCTACGAATTGTCTTCCTTTTCTCTGCTTCCTGGCTTTCTTCAAATCCTAGCCACCAGTCAATCAATCGGTAAACACTTATGAAGCACCTACTATGTGCCAAGTGCTATGCTAAGCTCTAGGGATACAAAAGGAGGCAAAAGACAGTCCCTGCCTTTGGGGAGCTTACCCTCTAATGGGAGAGATAAAATGCAAATAAATGTATACAAACAAGCTATGTACAGGATAAGTAGGAGAGGAAAGGCATTGCAATTAAGAAGGATTGGGGAAGGATTCCTGTAGAAGATGGAAATTTAGTTGGGATTTTGGAAGCCAGGGAGTATAGTCATTGAAACTGAGGAAGGAGAGCATTCTAGGCATGGGGGCCTAGAGAAAATGCCCAGAACTAAGTGATGGAGTATCTTGGTGGTGGAATAGCTAGAAGGCCAGTGTCACTGGACTGAAGGGTATGCAAATGGAGAATAAGGTGTAAGAAGACTGAAAAGGTGGGAGGGGACTAGGTTATCAGGACTTTGAATACCAAACAGCATTTAATTCAAGGAGAAGCTTGAAGTCATAAAAAAACACCATAGAATTTCCCAAAGGAAATCCAGCCTGCTCTCCTCCTCAGGTTCATAATACCAGCGTTATCATTAACTCTTCAATCTCTTCCAACAGATATACTCAATCAGTTGCAAAATCTTGCCATTTTTACCTTCATAGCATCTCCCTCATTTGACCCCTTCTTTCTACTCCTACAGCTACTACCTTAGCTCAAGTCTTCATCACCTCTTGCTTAGATTATTACAATAGCCTCCTAAACGGTCTTCCCACTACAAATATCTCACCACGCCAGTCTATTTAACCCCCTGCAGCCAAAGTAATTTCCCTTAAGCACATCTGTGATGATTAAAACCACTAGCCATGATTGTTACCAAAAATATAAAGGGAGAAGACCAAGGACAGAACCTTAGGGCACACCCCCAGTAATGGGGCATGATGGGGATGATGGACCAGCCAAAGAGACTGAGAATTAGATTTCAATTACCCACAAGTGTTCCACTGCTTTCCTTAGAAACTCTGACATACCCCTATCTGACCATAATTTCTTTATCATTCTACCTTTCCCTAGGCTTCATCCTTGTACACCTGTTTTTTGCCTTCATCAGTACCTCCATATTCTCCATCCCTTAGGGTCTTCTCAGGCTATGACCACTGTTGTATCTTCATTCCCCTCCTCTCTCCAACATCAAGCTAATGGTTTGACATTTCAATGATTAGATCATTGATTTTAGAGGAAAAAAAGGAAAGACTTGTACAAAATAATGGAGACCAAATGAGCAGATGAGCAGAAACAAGAGAACATTGTATACAGTAACAGCAGCATTGTTTTAAGAATGGCTTTAAGCAAAGAAATTATTTTGTCTATTATAAATACCTATAATAAATAAATAAAGGATGTATGGAGAAAGATGTTTTCTGCCTATGGAGAACTGATAAATAGAAGTATTATAGAATAATTTTACATGTGTATGTACATGTGTGTGTATATATGTTTATGTGTATGTTTGAATATATATTGTATGTATATGTGTATGTTTGAATACACACACACATATGTGTGTATATGGAAAGGTAGTCATCTCTAGGGTGCCTGGGGAGAGAAGAAAAAAAAAAGAAAGAAAAAATGCACCTGATAATTTTGTTGTGTTTTTGAAAGGAATCGTAAGTTGTCCATAATAGACTTGCAGTTTCAAGTACAATCATCTTTTTATTGTACTATGTTATGGGAGTGCTTGTTTTATTCCATAAATTAAAAATCAAATCTATATAGTTCCTCTATTCTTGAATCCCTCTGCTCCTTTTCCTATTCTGCCCTTCTCTTGCCAAATGTCAGGCCTGGATTACTCCTGCCATCTGCCTCTCTCTTTTCCTGTTCATGAGTTACTGATCAAAGTTGGAAGAAATCCCAGAACTATGCTGACTAAGTACATTACAAATTCATGTTATCCAACCTCAACTGGACCCTCACTGCAGCAAGGCGGCCCTTTTATTCCCCCTTAATTGATTCCCTAGCTCACGCCCTGCAGAAGCTATTACAAACCTTTTCTGCCTTCTTTCCTCAAACCCCTCACACTTCCTCCTCCTCCTCCTTCCTCTTCTCTCTAAGGTGATGACTTTCTTTTTACTTTACTGGAAAAACTTACGTCATTCTATCTTTTATCACTATCCTAACCTTAATACTCTTTTGACATCAATTCTCATACTCTTATCCTTTCTCTCAGTTTTTGACAAAGAGGTGTCCCTTTTCCTTGCCAACACTACCTTCTTTCCTTGTGCATTTGGTCCTATCTCCTTTTGTCTTCTCCAGCATATTGTATTCTTAATCACCCCCTCCTTGAATTTTTAACCTCTCCCTGTCACTTGGCTCTTTCTCTCCTGCCTTCAAACATATCCATCTACGCTATACTTAAGTCTTCCCTAGACCCTACTTTCCCATCAAACTATTGTCCTGTATCTCTACCCCTTTTCTCAGCAACATTCCTTGAAAATCCTGTCTATTCTTATTACCTTTTCTCTCATTTACTATTCCCCTAGCATGAGGGCAAGAGTTCGGGGGAAAAGAAGATGGTGAATGAGGTGCTGAACTCCCTAAAAATGGAGAATGACAGGGAGGGGCGGAATACTACTAGAATTTTGAAAACTTAGAAAATTGTAAACATGTGAACTTCAAAAGAGGAAAGGTTCCTGAATGAAAGAAGAAAAGGGGGAATCCCAAAATGACTATAGAGGAGAAGTCCTATCCAAACTGCCCCTCTGGGGCCAGTGTGACAGGGAAGTTATAAGCAGTGCTGGAGAAGATAGCTGGGGATCCAGGCCTCTGTGAGGTCTAATAGTTAGAATGAGGACAAGAGAAAAAGTTCCGGGATGAATGGGCATAGGAATTCCAAGGGGGCATAGTGGAGGGAGGAGGCAAAGGTTTATTTGAGATATGGTTTAGATCAAGTGGAGGGAGATGGAAATGAGAGAACGTTAGGAGGAGGGGGCAGAAGACAGTTTTCTCCTAAACTACCATTGGCTATTTATTACAGGAATAGGGAAAGGACATTAAATCCATGGAGTTCCTTCCCTTGATCCTATATTAACATGCATCATCGTCCTCAGTGACTCACACCTTCTAAACAAGTACAGTTATAACTTGGGTAGTGATTATTGCACCCTAAGCAGTGTTAATTTAAAAGCCTCCAATGTGAGAGACCCTGTCCTTGTTCAGTTACTTGAAAAACATCCCTCAGGAGGCAGTGGATCTGTGACAGAAATGTCTATGACAGTTTTAAAAATTATTTTTAATCTATGGTTTCTGCGTTTCATAGGCAGGCTATTCAGCAGATCCCACACATTTCTCCCATTAAAATAATTCAACATATCCATGTAAAGCACCTTGCCTTCTAAGAGCACAAAACCCTCTAAATGCCCAGTTGGCATCTCCTGCTCGGTGCCTTACATCTCTGTTGAGTATTCCTAGTGAGGTCCCTTCTTGCTACTGCCTACTTTTTCTTAATAAGCATCAGCCTGGTATACAACAGCTGCTTAGTATAATAAGAAAGGACATCTGGATTCTAGACCCAGTTCTGTCAGCAATTAGATGCATGACCTTGGACAAATCACTTGATTCTTGGTACCTTAACTTTCTCATCTGTCAAAGGGGAATAATGGTAACTACTCTATTTAACTCAAAATGTTGTCCTGAGGCTTACATGGTCTAATGAATGAGAAAATATAATAAACAGTATGGCATGCTATATGTAATATAGGATGTCCCAAAAGTCTGAGTGAAGATTTAAGCTTTAATAGCTCAAAGCTACTCTAAGTCTGTTGGGATGTCTTAGATACCTATAAACACACACATATGATATGGCAAGTAGTAATAGTATCAATCAATCAATAAGCATTTGTTTATTAAATATTACTGTATGCTACATACTGATCTAGGTGCTAGAGATACAAATACAAAAACAATTCATTCCCTGACCTTGAGCAGCTTACATTCTACTGGGAGAGACAAGATGTTCACAGAAAAGTATATCTAGGATATAGACAAAAAATACACAGTGATGGGGTAGGATACTCCTAGCTGGAGGAGTCAGAAAAGGGTTCCATAAGGAGGTAGCACTTGAGATGAACTTAGAGGGGACATAGGGTTTCCAAGAGATGGAAGTGAGGAGGGAGAGAATTCTAAGCACAGGGAATAAACTATGCAGAGGCATAGAGGTGGGCAGGAGCAATAGCCAGTGTACCAATGGCAAGTGATCTAGTCTAGTTTGCCTGGGACTGAAGAGGATAAAGGGGAATAGTATATAATTAAACCAATACTACCTTCAATTTTATTTGTATATGTTTTGTAACTACTTATAGGTGTATATGTTGCTTCCTCAGATGGACTGTAAGTACCTTGAGGGCAAGAACCCATATTTTTAAAATGTATCCTCAAAGGTTAGTGCAGTGCCTAGACTCTAGTAGGGACTTAATAAAAACTTACTGCTTAGTTGATTGAATTTCTGGTGTGAATAAAGAGAATGGGACAGCATCAAGAGACTTTGAGGCAGTAACTTCAGCAAGATTTGACTACTGGTTGGATAGGCAGGTTAAAAAAGAGTGAAGGGTCAATGATTGCTCCTAGGTCATGAGCCTTGGTGATTGGAAGAAGGGCAATTCCTTCAACAGAAGTAAATACCTTGCTGGGTAGGTCTTCTCAACAAATTATGATAGGATAGGGTCCACCAGCACTGGACTTAACACCTGAAAGTAAGAGGGACTCTAAGATGTTCCCCTTTGTATAGATAAATACTCAATTCTTTCCCATTCTTTCCCTCAACCGTGACAACTCCTCATGCCCTTACTCCCTATCTCTCCTCCTTTTCATGGCTAATCTCCCTACAGGGAGTCATCTGCATTAGCTGCCTCTACTTATCATTCAGTAACTTCTCAACCCCTTGCAATCTGGCTTCTGACCCCACCTTTGTACTGAAAATGTTTCCTTCACCATTACTAATGGTCTCTTAAGTCTAAATCTAATGACCTTTTTTGTCATTTCTCCTCCTCCAGCTATTGACTGTTAACAAAATCTTCCACCTGGGGACTCTCTCCTCCCTTGACTTCCATGACATTGTTGTTTCATGGTTCTTCTTCTACCTATGTGACTGCTCTTCATAAGTCTCCTTTGCTGAATAATCAGATATGCCCAGTGCCCTTAGCTTGGTAACAAAGGCCTTCCCTCCACAATCTAGCCCCAACCTATCCTTCTTCTTTCTAACTCCTTTCTTTTCCCTCCTTCCCTCCTTGTGCTCTATATTTTAGTAAAACTTGATTAGTTAGGGGCGGCTAGGTGGTGCAATGAATGGAGCACTGGCCTTGTAGTCAGGAGGACCCGAGTTCAAATCTGGCCTCAGACACTTACTAGCCTTGTGACCTTGGGCAAGTCACGTAACCCCAACTGTCCAGCCTTCCCCCTCCAAAAGAACAAAAAAACCCAACTTGATTAGCTTCTGTTTCTTAAAGTTTCAACATACCATCTCTCGCCTCTGAGTGTTCACACACACACACACACACACACACACACCCTTGAAGGAAGACTTTGCTTCCTTCAAGGCCCAGTTCTTCCAGGAGGCCTTTGGTGATTCCTCCTTTCCACTCCCAGATATTACCATTCTCTCTATCCTGAAATAATTTTATATTCTAGATTTATAATCTATATAATTATGTCTATATCAATAATATTTTATAATCTATAGGATTATAGATATGGAGTTGGAAGGGAGCCCAAGAGTCTATCTATTCAAACTGCCTCCCCCTTTTATTTAAAGTTGAGGTAACTGAGGCCCAAGGGGGTTGGGTCACTTGTCCAAGGTAAGACAGGTAGTATCAGGGCCAACATTCAAACCTAGGTCCTCTGACTTGAAAGTCAGCATATATTCTACCACATCATACTGCCTCTGTATGTTAATTTTTTAAATGTACTTATCTGTGTAAATGTTGTATTTCCCAGAAGAACATATGTTCTGTGAGGAGACCAGCATAGTAACCTACAAAAATCATTATAATGATGATAACCTAACAATTATATAGTGTTTTACAAATATTATCTCATTTGATCTTCACAGAAACTCCAGGAGGCAGAAGCTATTATTGTCTCTATATTACAGCTGAGGAAACTGAGGCAAACAGGCAGGCTAAGTAACTTGCCCAGGGTTACAGAGTTAGTATTTAAGGTAGGATTTGAACTCAGGTTTTCTTGACTCTAGGCCAAGTAATTCTATCTACTACACTATCTAGCAGCAGAGAAAGGGATGAGAGAAATAAGTGGTACTACCGTGGGTAGAGTACTAGAGTTAGGAAGATCTGAATTCAAATACTGCCTCAAACTTACTAGCTATGTGACCCCAGGTAAGTCACAGTTTCTTTCAACCTCAGTTTCTTCATCTGTCAAATGTAGGGGTTGGCTTTAAAGGTTTTATTCTGCTCTAAATCTATGCTTCTATGAAAAAGGAGAGGTCAGGAAAAATGTGAATTACCTACTTCAAAAATTTATATACCCTCCTTTATATATATACATATATAAATAAGGAAAAATGACAACCTCACATCAGCATTTTCTGCCTACCAACAGCAGGCCCCTTTTGATCACAGGCATTAAAGCATTCACTTTTAGGCTCCCTAGTCTTTACACTGAATTCTTTTCATCAGCAAACAGGGCAGGCAACAGCAAAAGTCCGGGGGAGTGTTGTGTCGGGGGAGGAGTAGGACTTTCCATAGATTTTGAGATTGGCTTTCAGGGGCTGTTCTCTCTCTCTGTTCCAACTGGTTTGGGGAGAGTCATCCCATAAGCAGTGCAAAGCTTGAAGAAAATACACAGAAATGCTATCATTTAGAATTTGAATTTTTATTTTAAAAAATGTACAAGTCCTTTTTTTTAACTAATTATTGTAAGAGTAAACAAATGAATCCCTACCATTCAGGATGGAAAACAGCAAATGTGATCCTATCATCTTCGAGAGAATGATTCAAAATAGCAATTACTGGTAGATAGAAGCTGGTCAGACTCCATGATATGTAGGGCAAAGAGATAGGAACATTTGGGGCTTAAATTTGGAAAGATTGCTTTTTATGGATATAACTTTAGAGAATGCAAAGGTTTTGAAACAAAATTGGAAACACACTTTTTTTTTTTTAGGGCAATTGGGGTTAAGTGACTTGCTCAAAGTCATATGGCTAGTAAACGTGTCGAGTGTCTGAGGCCAAATTAGAACTCAGGTCCTCCAGACTCCAGGGCCAATGCTTTATTCACTGCACCACCCTCCTGCCCTGAAACACACATTTTTAAAAGTAGAATTGGTTTCATTATTGTTGTTGATGACATTAGTTTCTTATACCTATATGGCGCCTTTTCAGTTTACAATGCAATTTCTTTCAGACCATCTCTGTGAGAAAGAGAGCTTAAATGGTTCCTCATAGACTCCTAACTCCAAACCTATTTCAGTTTCTTCTATACCCAACTATTGCTGGTCTTGAGAAGACTTGCATAGACTGGCTTTGCTACCTTATTGCCTCATCAAATATCTCTGTTGTGTAAACTCTCATAATGACTACTAGAAATCAAAATGGTAATGAAATACCCTAGAAACCACTGAGTAGCTCTTACCTTGGGTTCAGTGAGATCCATCCCCACAAGAGCAGAAGTAAGCTATAGTTTTCTCTTTTTCCATAAGACTGAGAAAGGAGACAAAAAGACTACCCTACCTTAATGAGATCTTCTCTAAATAAAAAGTCTTAGAGGAAGGGCTGAAAGAATCCTAACCAGAAATTCTTTCCCCTGAGGCAAAAAGTTTGGAAATGGGGATGGAAGAAATGCAGCAATAGTAGTGGCCAGGTAGAAGACAGGCAGACTGTGGGTGATGGGGGAGAGGAAAAGGATATACTGACCCAGAGGAGGGTATCATGGTGAAAAGATTCTGGTTATAGTGATGGGATTAGTTAAGGGAATAGAATTTGCACTTCCTTGAAATGTAGGTCTCAGGGGACCTAAGGGAGGATGTGTAGCCCCCTTCACCAGGAAGAATATACCTCCTGTTGGTGCCTCAGGAAAAGCTCCAGTCATTTCACCCTAGTTTTGACTGACCACTGGGTTCAGATACACCACAGCCAAATCTACCCTCAGGTATAAAAGCCCTGCCTTCTGATAACAGTATTATGTGGATTTTCCTATTGTTTTAAATGGTTTTCTTTAAAAAGATATTAAGCAGAAGGTAAAAAGAAAGATCAGGTAAAGCAGTAGGGAAAAATGAAATCATATCTTCTGCACTCAAAGGGGAACAAGATGAGCTCGTGGTAGGTGTGAGCAAGCTGCCATCCATAATCAATAAGGAACTACTAAAAAGAACTCTAGTCATCAAGGAGACACATGATCAAGAGAGAAGGCGGGCTGGTCACACGACAAGAGTCAGGAGAGCCAGTGATATCCACTGATACCTTTGTGCTATTAAAAGACGATGAGCAAAGTTCCAAATGTCTTGGGTAGACCATCTCTGCCAAAGTTAGGGGAGGGACAAGAGCTCCACTGAATGAGCAGGGAATGTCTGCCTCATTTGAAGGAACAGCCACAAATGAAATCGTGAATTTGAGTATCATAACAACACTAATCCACATCATATTCGTGCCCCACAACAACCCTGTGAAGTAGATATTAGTATCTCTGTTTTACAGGTAAGGAAACTGAGTCTGAGAGAATTTAAGTAACACTTGCCCAGGGTTACATAGCTAGTCACCATCTAAGGAAGGCTCTAAACTCAGGGCTTTTCTAACTCAGAGTTCACCATTCTATTGGCCTAGTGACCTGTCATGCAATTTAATAGAGTCAGGACCAGAAACTGGATCTCCTGAACTCCAGTCTGGGGCTATTGACAATGAAGCCATTTTGTTACCAACATGATATGGAGACAAAGCAATACTCATAGGGCAGGTTGGGGATGCTAATTCTCAGCCAGTTGGGCAATGACTCAGAGAGGGAAGAAAAGAATGTTTTAGGGCAGCTTGGGCTAGCAAAGACCTGAGGTTAATAAACATATTTGCTACTAGTCAATAAAATTCCTCATCATTGCCTAGATGGGTAGAACTATTTCTCTTCCTTCCCAAACATGCCTCCCCCTCACCAACCTCCACATTGTTCTTCAGTGGTTCCTTGCCCCTTGCCCTGAAGGGGCATTTTTACCTGAAATGGGGAAGGACATAACATACTGCTCCATGATATGGAGGAAACCTGCAAGTAAAGTGGATACCTGGGACCCAGCAAGGTAAGCCTCACCTGTCAGAGCCAATGAATCCAAGGTTAGAGCCCCGTGTACCAGTGGGGAGGAGCAGGTGTGAAGGCTCAGAAGAAGTACCATGGCTGGAGTTGTTAGTCCTACTGGCTAGCCAAGATCCAAGTAACTCATCCCTGAGAACCCAAACATGCCACCTGTTCTCATGGAAAGAGCAGAGAGGGTTGGGAATAAGATGCAGATTCTCATTCCAACTATGTGATCTTGAGTCATTCCATCTTTCTCCCCATGAGTGAATGGGAATAATAATATCTGTCCTATCTTACCTCAAAGTGTTGTGAAAATTAAAAATGAGAACACTTATGTCAAGGAAAAAGTCAATAAGCGTTTATTTAGCATTTACTGTATACCAGACATTGCATTGTGTTGATACCAAATACTGATGGTGGTCAGTATTTTGAAAACTCAAAAGTGCTATCCAAATGAGAGATGCAAATGCTGTCTCCCATACATTATTCTCCCTGATATAATTCAAACCCAAACCAGACCTACCAACTTTCCGGTTTTTAACCCTTTTCTTTTCTCTGGTCTTAAATACAATGTGAATGTAATGTGAAAAACAGTTAAAAAGTAATGGGCCAAGGCCATCAAAGAGAGATTAAATATTTGTTATTTTATATGTAAATGTCTAAATAGTTTACGTTACCAATTATAATTTATTGATAAATTGCTTTACTAGAATGGCCTTCACCAGGTAGTCTTTTTCTACTATCCTGCTGCAATTAAAAGCAACATCCCATACAGGCCTTTCCATTTAGATTGAAACGCACAGATAAAGCCATCCAGCTATAAACAGGAAGTAGCAACTCCAGATATTAAAGACTCCAGGTTCAATGTGCTCCTAAATTATATATGCAAGAGGACAAACTTGACAAATCAGCAGCCTGACCTTAAAAAGGGGCAGTTTCTAGATAAGTAATACATTACTCTAAATAATTACATAAAATTTCTGTGAGGCCAGGAAATCACTATATGTGGAAAAATGTGAAATTTATGGGCCACTGCTTTTTCTATGCCATCATTATGAACCCTTCTTCTCCAGGGCTATTTTCAGGGTTTCAAAAAATAGTTCTATGCCTGGATAGCATTGTACAAAAACACTGGATTAGGAAACTGGGGTAGAAAAACCAAGGGGGGGGGGAGGAGGAATGTATAATTCCCAGCCCATGATCTAGAAATATATAGGAACTTTTCCTTTTCCTCTAAGATATATAGATGGTATGGAAAGAATCCTGATCTTAGTGTCAGGAAGGCAAGGGTTTGAATTCAGCCTCTGACACTAACTAGCTGTATGATCTTTGGCAAGCCTCAGTTTTTTTATTCCATCTGCAAAATAAGGACAATAATAGCACTTGCTGCTTATTTATTTTTTATTATTTTATGAGATAATGAAAGTAAAATGCTTGGTAAACATTAAAGAACTAGGTAAATGTTAGTTATTCTCCTTAGCCTCCCCTATCCTGTCCTCCTCAAGAACTGAACAATCCAGTAGGTACCTTTTAGGTGCCTACTATGTGCCCAGCAGAAGCAGAAGTACCTACTATGTGCCTAGAGAAGTCCTCCCTGTGAAGAAAAGGGAATTTGAGTGTCTGAGTAAATAGCCCTGACCAGTAGATGATGTTTAATATATAGAGAGAAAGAGAAAAGTTTACCCTTATTTTTTGTGCTCTTATTATCAGTGATACAATAAGAATGGGTTAGTGAGACCTAGTCCATGATAGGAAAAGCTTAGGGTATCCTTTGTTTTCTTAGATACTGGCTAGTTTCAATCAAGGTCAGAATTTTTACCAATAGATATTTCAGATTCTTTGTCCTGCATGTTCCTATTTAACCAAGGAATGGCCAATCACCCTGACCCAATAATAGGGCTCATATCAGCTCATCTGAGATTGGTTCCTGCCCCACCTCCACAATAATTGAGGAAAAGCCTATAGAGATGGTATTCTTGATACGGATATAGGCTCCTTTTGTTCAGGAGTAGTTATCATGGTGTCTTCCTTAGTGCCAGGCAAGCATTTGGTCCTTACTAAATATGGCACAATGGATAGAGCACCTGAATTCAAATCTGGCCTCTGATACTTACTAGCTATATGACCCGGGACAAGTAATTTAACCCTGTTTGCCTTGGTTTCTTCATCTCTAAAATGAATTGGAGAAGGAAATGGCAAATTGATCTAGTATCTTTGCCAAGAAAACCCCAAATGGGATCATGGAGAGTCGGGCTCAGCTGAACAACACCAAATATTTGGTGAAGCAATTACTTTATTTTTGCCATGTAATAAAACCTGGCTACTTTTCTATGAAGGTTTTTTGTTTGTTTGGTTTTGTTTTGTTTTTACTAGAACCCTTAAGAAGCCGTGTGGAAGAGGCAGACTTGTTCTGCCTGGCCCTTCAGGTTAGAAGTAGGAACAGTGAATGGATGGGAGCTGCAAAGAGGCATATTTAGGCTGCAAGTGAGCAAAAACATGTAGGGCTGTTCAAATTGGGATATGCTATTTCCAAGAGGTAGGGAACTCCACCTTACTGAGGGGCTTGAAGAAGAGGTTAGAGGACCACTTATTGAAAACACTGTAGGGTGGATTCTTGTTCAGGTGTGGATTCTGCCAGACTGCTTCGAGCTCAGATAGTCTGCTGTAACATCCAAACCAGATGAATCATCAAAAGAGCACTTTAATGGAGAAATAGGATGGGAAGTTTTAAAGGCAGGGAGAGAAAGGAGACCAGCCTAAGACTGGAGATGGGATTGGGTGAACAGGCAAAGACAGGGAGTTGTCGTTCACAAGATATAGTGGTCTTACCCTCACCTTCAAAGGTCATCAGAGCAATAGGAACTTGGGGGAAGATGAGAACAATGGTATGAGCTAGTAAAGGACCATATATGTATGCATGTGTATAAGTATGTATCTGTAAATATATATATATATATATATGTATGTATGTATGTATGTATATCATCTCATTTGATCTTCACAACAAATAGGGGATATTAATGCCCCCGTTTTACAGATGAGGGGACTGAGGTTGAGAAAGATTGAATGACTACTTTCCCAGGGTCACAGAGCTAGTAAGTGTCAGAGGCTGAATTTGAACTCAGTTCAGCACTCTATTCACCATGCTCCCACCCATCCCTACTGAATTGGAGCTAATTGCTGAGCTGTTCCTTGCCAGCTGGATGTATCACATTAGTTTTTGCTAGTCTACTGCCTCCCTAGTCCCAAGGGATCCTTCACATAAATATTGTCAGACCCAAGAGATTTCTGTTCTTGCCCTTCATTCTGTCTTAGTCTATTCCATAGTCTCTTGGGTTTAGATGGATTTGCATGCCTTACTTGTGGCCCAAAGACAGTGAAAGGGCAACTCTTAGCTTTTGCCCTTTAGCATTAGGAAGGTGGCCCAATGACCAGAGCCAAAGCCTGCTATTTCAGAGCTCTTCCTCAGGCCAGTTCCATGCTCTTTGGGCCTGTAGGCTATTTCTCTTCAAAGAGAATTGATCAGTTGAAGGGACTAAACATGGGTAGCCTGAAGAAGAGACAACTCTGGGGGGGGGGGGGAGCATGAGAGCTGTCTTCAAGTATTTGAAGGGTTTTCATGGAAGGACAAAACCAGAATCAGTGGGTGAAAATTGCAATGAGGCAGATTTAGTCCTAAAAGTTAGGACTGTAGAAAAATGCAATAGCTTGATTTAAGAAGTGGTAACTTTCCCCAACTTGGAGGTTATGCAATCCCTTGCCAGATACATAATAATGGCTGTTGCCTTTGTGTATGGGTTGGATTAGATAGCAGCTAAATTCTCTTACCACTGTCAAATTATCTGATTTTGTGCAATACTAATATTCCATTTCATTTGCAGACCTGCCTTAATGTTTAAATAAATCCCCTGGGCATTTGAGACCCTGTTAGTTTCATCTCCCAGATGGAAGGATTGACCATCCCTCCCCAAGCGAAGATTTTAATTTGGGGAACTGTATCATGAGAAGTTTACAGCCCTCTGTTTATTGATTCTAGCATGGTTTCAACAGAGCCAACCCTTCCTGCTCCTCACACTGTAACAAGGCCTCATCTCTTTGTTTACAGTTGCTGAGACTCCCAAGGTCACAGCAGGGAGTCAGCAAGGAAATGAACCTCTTCCAGCTGGTGGATTAATTTGAGGTAAAATTGTAACACAGGTAATTGGTGGGTAACTGAACATAAGCACTGGAGAATGTTGTACTGTGTTGACTCATTTGATTCCCTCTCCTCCCACCTCTGCCCTCTCTGGACTCATCTGCCCATCAATCTTTCTTCCTCTCTCACTGTTCATCACTTTGCATGCACCTGAATCCTAGTGAGCTGATATTCTATAGGAGCCATATGAATTTACAGGTTAGCTAATCCATTGGATAAACCAAAATGACTGTCTGCCACTGACTGTAGAGATCTTTTATGGAACCAGTTCTCAGGGTAGTGGAATAGAGATGATGATAACAGATGATGAGGAGAAGGCATGACTGCTTTTGCTTCTGTTTTCTCTGCCAAGGAGAACAATATCAAGACTGGGTATACCAATGAAATGGCAAATAAGGAGTTGAAACACAAAATAAATAAGGAAATAATAAGAAGGCACCTAGCTGCTTTCTATGAACTCAAGTCACCATCCTCAAATGATTATTCCCAAGGGTAGAGAAAGAAAAAGAATTTTTAAAAACCTGGAATAATTGATTTCCAAGTCACCGTCAATGATCTTTGAAAGATTATGGAAAAGAGAGGTTCCACAGGATTAGAAGTAAGCAAATGACACTATTGGCCAAAAAGGCAAAGAGAATATAATCTGTTATAATAGATAGGTCAGGGCAGCTAGGTGGCACAGTAGATGGAGCACTAGGCTTGGAATCAAGAATACCTAAGTTCAAATCCAGCCTCTGATACTTACTAGTTGTATGACGCTGGGCAAGTCACTTAACCCTGTTTGCCTCATTTTGCTCATCCTTAAAATGAGCTGGAGAAGGAAATGGCAAACCACCCAGTATCTTTGCCAAGAAAACCCTAAATGGGGTCACAAAAAAAAAAAAAATCAGCCGTGACTGAAACAACTAAACAACAACAAATTACAGGCCAGTGGGCTTGACTTCAACTTGTGACAAATCCTAGCACAGGAATACAAAAATAGTCTTGTGATTTCATTGATTTAAAATATTTTAAGGTGAAGAAACTCCCTCTAACAATAGAGGTTGCCAATAGTATGGTTAGATAAAAAAAAATTATGACTGAACATACCTAAAGAACAATCATTAATTGTTGGTGTCAAATTGGAAAGTCTGTAATGGAGTATTTGAGGGATCTGTGTTTAGTTTATTTTTTTCAATGTTTTTCTTAAAGGTGGTGAAGGCATACTCATCGTTTGCAAAATGACACAATTCTCAGAGGGGTAGGTAAACACTAGTTGACAGAATCAGGATCCAAAAAGATCAAGTTATTAAACTGGGATAAATTTCATAAGAGGAAATTGTCTAGGAATAATTTACAATCTTATTCTTAGGTTCAAAAAATCAACTTCACAAGCATAAGAAGGCGGGCTTCTTAAATGTGCAGATAACATAAAACAGGAGGGCTGGGTAATATAATGGGTGTTAATAAGATCTAGAAACAACTCAGCTGGTTAGGCTATTGAGCCCAAGGTAATAAGATGAAATTTAATTGAGATAAGTGTAAAGTCTTATACTTGTGCTCAAAAACTCAACTTTAAAAGGACAAAATGGCAGAGGTATGACTAAGCCACAAGTAATCTGAAAAAAGATCTGGGGGTTTTAGTGGATCAAAAGCTCTTATGACTCAACAGTATGATATAACAGCCAAGAAAGTTCATGAGCTCTCAGGCTGTAATGTAAGAGTCTTTCTATCTCATCTTAGGGAGAGGCCTCCTATACTCAATTCTATTTTGACCACATCTGGAGTCTTCTGGGCAAGTCACTTAACCCCAATTGACCTCCAATAAAAGGCAAAAAAAAGTATATACTAGATTGATGAGTGACAGGACTTTGTATATATTGAAGACAAACTCTACTTCATAGTTTTACCTAGCACCCATCCCAGAATCCAGTTTTACTTAGGACCCATCCTAGAAACTGGTCTTATAATAAATAATAGAGAACCTTTATATTGAATTTTGTTGTTGTTCAGTGGTTTTCAGTTATGTCTAATTTTTTGTGACCCCATTTGGAGTTTTCTTGGCAAAGCTACTAGAATGATTTGCCATTTTCTTCTCTAGCTCATTTTACAAATGGGGAAACTAAGGTAAATAGAATTTAATGACTTGCCCAGGGTCACACAACTAATAAGCATCTGAGGCTGGATTTGAACTCAGGAAGATGAGTCTTCCTGACTCCAGGCTTGGCATTTTATCCACAATCCTTGTAAAGTGCTTTACGAATATTATTCCATTTGATCCTAACAACAACCCTGGAAAGTAGGAACTATTATTATCCCCATTGCAAAGATGATGAAACTGAGGCTTAGAAAGGAGTAAGGAACTTGACCAGGGTCACATATGTATGTCACATATGTAAATGTGTTTGAGACCAAATCTGAACTCAGGACTTCCTGACTCTAAGTCTAGTGCTCTATCCACTGAACTACCTAGCTGCCTCACTTAGCATCTGAAATCATTGTTTCCAGTATTTTAAAGGCCTGCAAAGTCAGACAGACAAGTTGTGCCTTGGGCAGGTGTTGGAAACTGAAGCATATGCTATTTCATGCAGTCCTGGAGATATAGGAAAAGCACAAGTAAACAACAATAGCCAAAAAAGCAGAAGAAAACAAAAAGCCCAGGTCTCAGAATCAGGAAACCTGGGCACTAATCCCATCTCTGTAACTCTGCAACCTTGGAAAAGGATATTAACCTCTGCAAAGTCTATAGGATGACAGATTTGGGGCTGGAAGGGATCAAAAAGGGCTCCAGACCATCCCCTTCATTTTACAGATGAAGAAATTGAGGGTCATAGAGGTTTGATGACTCCCCCAAGGTCACACAGGTAGTAAGCTGTAGAGCCAGGATTCAAACACAGCTTCTCTATCTCCAAATCCATTCATCTCTCTACTGTGTCATGATGAGAAAGTGCCAAGTTTTCCCATCTGTAAAAGGAAGGATTTGGACTGGCCCCTAAGGCTTCTTTCAGCTCTGAAAGTCACAGCTGTGCTAGAGATGAACTTAACCATCCCTCAAGATCTATAAGAGTCAAGGCACTGTCAGGCGATGTGAAACTGATCCCTTCTGAAAGCTCAGTGTGGGTGTCTCTTGTTTGCTGCTCTGCCTTCCCTTCTCTTTAATGCTACTGAGGATTTTTTGTTTACATGCTTAGAAGGAGCCACATGAAGATGGTGGCAGCAGTGAGCAGGGCCCTGAGCTTTGGAGGTAAAGGAAAAAAAAAGCCATATTTTTCTCCGTTAGTCTGTGAATAAGGCCTTGCTACCAAAACCAAACTTTCAGGTAGCATTACATTCACATGAGGTTAGCAGACGTGCTATCAGATGGCATTGCCATCCCCCCCTGGAGTGACTTGTTAGTCATTTGGAGGCAGCAGAGAAAATGGTTTTATTTCTTCCTTTTCTAGATACGTTGCATTACTGAGGTACAGCATACAAATGTTTATAGAAACACAAGTGGGTGATATATGTTCCCCAAAATATGGTAGAGACAGAGTCTACCTAATCTGGATGGAGAGTCTCAACCCATTCAAAAGAACAGGGAAGGAAACCATTTTGCTTGTCCCCACACCCATTTTTCTGTCACTCCTTAGCCCCTAATACAACTTTAGATCCTGAACTCTCCTTTCAACCTTCCTTTAGGAAAAACACAAGGAAATCAGCATCAAGGGATCTCTAAAATGAACAGGATGGAAAGACATTCTTTCAAGATGCATTGGTTCATGAGTCAATCACTAGCAGCAGCATTAAAATGTTTTAAATCCCAAGTTGCTACCAGTGCTGGGCTAGACTCTAAGCAAAGCATTCTGCAAATGACCATGTCTATTGTCCATGGCTGCCTAGAAAACCCTTTTTATGATAACTTTCAAAAAATTTTATTGTATTACTTTGAATATCCAGCCCAACAATTATCTCCTTAATCTGGCTCTCTTATCAGAATTCTGATTACCTGTGGAGGTCTCAGGGAAACAGCCTGGTGATGTAGACAGCAGACTGACTTTCAGGTTCCAGTTTTGCCTCTGATAGGGAGCTCGTTAATTAACCTCTCTGTGCCCCAGGGAATTAAAAGAAAATAAGCAACACCTTGTAAATTCCCATCAGCTGCTTTGAATTATTTGAGTGGCTGAAATGCATCACCAGAGGGAGTTTCCTCACTAGGAAGGAGCTACAAGTCCTTATGAAATCATAGGTCCCAACCAAAGCTAACAGTTGGTCAATAAACATTTAAGTGCCTACTCGGTGTCAGGCACTGTGCCAAGCACCAAGGATATAGAGAAAGGCAAAATATAGCCCTGAGTATCAAGGAGCTCACAGTTTAATGGAGATGACAAGAAACAAATAATTATGCACGAACAAGTTAAATGTGCCAGATAAATGATAGATAACCTATAGAGGTGAAACAATCTCATTCAGGGGGGTTTGAAATAGTTAAGTTAAAGCATTTCTAGCTTTCCAGAAATTGTCTTCTGGCCCATGAGGTAAATGTAGGATACCCCAAAAATGAAATATTGAAAAGCAACAAAAAACCCTGAGTGAATATTAACCTGTTTATTATACCCACAGTGAACTTTATAGTCCAGAGGCTGGCTAAGGAGAGTTAATCAAAAATTAAGCCCTGAACAAATTCATGGCACCTATGTCCTTTGTTTGCCATGAGGCTTCCTAATGAGTTAATTTCCATCTGTGCCAGCAATGAACTCCTGGGCTCTGGGGGAAAAATGCTAAGTCTAGCCACATCTATAAAAGCAATCTCTTATTTCTATCAGGGTAGGCCCAAAGTCAGCCATGGGAATAAATCAGACCATTTCCCTCTCTCCCTTTATTTTTCTTTATTTTCTTTACCCAGGCAACCAATTACAATGCTCAAGAGATCCCAAAGCATAAATCTGGTAGCAGAATAGATGATGCCTTGCTTTTATCCCCCAATTGCTGCCCTAGAAGGCAGCTAGCAAAGTGGATAGGGCTTTGGATTGGAGTCAGGAAGACTAATGTTCATAATCTAGTCTCAGACACTTCCTAGATGTGTGACCCTAGGTAAGTCACTTAACTTTTGTTTGCCTCAGTTTCATGACCTTTAAACAGGCATAATAATGACCTACATTGCTGGGTTGCTTTCAGGATCAAATGAAATAATATTTGTAAAATACTTAGTACAGTGCCTGGCTCAAAGTAAGTATTCAATAAATCCTTCTTCCCTTCCTTTTTGGAGAGGCTAAGTAAGTTGCCTAGGATCACACAGGAATAAAATTAATATCTGAACCCTCGTTCCCCCAGACCCTCCTGGAAAGTGAGGAAAACTGGCTAATACATGATGGGACCTTTCCACTGGAAATGAATGAATGGTATCTCTAGAACTATAAGTATTCTCAGGGGCCATCTAGTCCAAGCCCTTTATTTAACAGATGAGACCCAGGGAGATTTAGATGACTTGCCCATTTGTAACATGTAGTAATAACAGAACTAGGAAATGATGAGCCTAGATACTCTGAATCCAGAATCAATGTTCTTCCCCCTGTACCATGTGCCTCCCTAAAGAAAGATTGGAAGCCATTTTGGAGCTGCTATGCCCCACCACTCATTCTTTATTTGGGCATGGACATGGGTATAGCAGCATGCCCTGGTTATTGTCTCTGAAGGTCCAAGTCCACTGTAAAAGAAATATCCTTTGTAATTATCACTCAAATATGTTAGTTTTTATTTTCTTGCTCTCTCTCCTTTCCCTTTTCCTACTGCAGGCATTGATTTAGCACAGAGCCATTAATATGGAGAGACATTTGCTGCCAAATGTAGAAACTAAAATGGGTAGAAGAACTTTATCACTTTTTCTCTTTTTTATTTTAGAGGGTAAGCCCTTCAAAAATACTTTTTGACTGACTGAAGAATATCACTAATATATACTCCCATGTAAATTAATTCTAGCTCATGTTCCCAGAGCCTTTAGGAGTGAAGATGGGCCCCAAATCACAGAATCTCAGAGATCACCTAAGCAAACTGATCCATCAAAAGGAATTCATTTGACAACAACTAGATATAACGGAAAAAGTAATATAGATTTGGAGATAAAAGGCCTGGGTTTTAATAATAATATTTATATTTGACATTTAACAATAGCAATAGATTTAACACCTAACATTTATATAGCATTTACTATGAGTTGAGTACACTGCTAAGTGCTTCACAGTTATTATTTTATTTGACCTTCATAACAACCCTGGGAGGTAAATTATATTATCCCCATTTTACAGATAAGAAAACTGAGACAAATGGAAGTTAAGTGATTTCCCCAGGATTACACAGCTAGTAAACAGTTAAGGTTGGATTTTAACTCAGGTCTTCCTGACTCTAGGCCCAGGGGATCTCTCTAGGGGAGAGAGACAGAGACAGAGACAGAGACACAGAGAAAGAGAGAGAGAGAGAGAGAGAGAGAGAGAGACTGTAAGAGACAGAGACAGAGAGAAATAGTATATTACCTAGCGTTCTCACCTCTGTTACTAGCTGTATGACTTGATAAGTCACTTAACCTACTTGGGTCTCAGTTTCTAATTTGGGAAAAGAAGGAGCTAAACTAGATAATCCCCAAGATCCATCTTTGAATCCTATTTAACCATCCAGCCTCCATTTAAAGAGCTTCAGTGATGACTCCCTGAGTCAGTATATATCACTTTTACATAGCTTCACCATTAAAGACATCTTTGACAGAGCTGAGACTAAAATTCAGGTGTTCTAACTTTCCATCCATTGTTATTTTTACCACATTCCACTATTTCCATTATATTGAAGCAAAAATTAAGACAATTGATTTTCTTTTTTTTTTTTTTGCTTTTTGGAGGGCAATTGGGGTTGTGACTTGCCCAAGGTCACACAGCTAGTAAGTGTGTCAAGTGTCTGAGGCTAGATTTGAACTCAGGTCCTCCTGACTCCAGGGCCAGTGCTCTATTCACTGATTCACTGCACCACCTAGTCACCCCCTGCAATTGATTTTCTTTGATTTTTTTTTTCATTGAGTTCAGAAAACAGCAATACTCGTTTAATAATTTAACTCTTTGGAAGCCTTTGTTTCCATATTCATTGAATGTGAGGGAAACCCTTTGTAGAAATTTTCCCAGCAGCTCTTAAATTGAACTTAACTCACCAACTTTTCTTGCTTCTAGAAATATTGAGAATTGTCTATAGGGTCAAAAACTTTTGACAGAATCTCCTTTGCATGCATCCAGGAGAATGCTGGAGTAAGCTGGCACTCGCTTTTGAGAGAAGATTGTTGAAATGCCAATGTGAGCATTTCCACCTTGAAAATTATCAAATGCTACAAAATCAGGGCTTCTTTTATTGATCATGTAGTCTTAAGAAAGTGATGGACAAAATGCTGATAATGCAGATTAAACTGAAAGCTGTGTCGTGTATACATTCCCCCAATTTCCCCCCCACTTCAGAAAGCCATTAGTTAAGTTTTGCCAGAAAAATGTTGCCTATACCATTTTGAGTGAATCCCTTTCCAATGCAACTAGGTCACTGGCCACTGCCTCCTCTCACTTTTGTTAAGAAGTCAAGGTCCAGGCCAGTGTAATGCAATTTTTTATATATTTGTACTCTATTTCTTCTCTCCTGAAGATGTGAATAAGAATAGTCCATAAGTGTCAGCCAGGACAGTAAGTCTTTGCCTACTAGCCTGAGAGCAACGTCCCCAGTTCCTTTCAGTCATGCCTTCTTCCCTTGCTCCCAGGAACATTCTTCATCTTTTCTATGACTGCTTTTGAGGCACCCCATTCAGCAATGGCTATGGTTACCTCATGTGACCATAACTTTTGAAAATACTTCCACCACTGTGGATATCTTTTCATAGATCAAGAATGTTCATGCCTTCATTCTTTCCTCTTCCCTCTCTCTGAGTTCCTCTCAGATCATATTAATATCTCTTTATGAGAAATGATCCCGGAGAATAAAAGATAATGGGCTGGTGAAGAGCCGTGGCCCATTGTAATGAGATCCATTGATGTAGTCCTTTAAAGTCTTTTGAAAAGTCCCTCAGAAGTCTGTTCTAAGCAAGTTTGGGATGATAGCACATATTTTAATTGAACATTCAATTACCCATAATCATGAGGGAAATTATAATACTCAACAAGATTTCAGGAACAATTTAAAGTAAATGAGAACTTGATTAAAGTTGTTTGGAACTGAAGAACCAGAGTTGGAAGTGGTCAAAGAAAACGGTCCAAGAATTTTAAAGTCTGAATGAGAGTTGGGAAAAAAAAAAGAAGTTTTGAGCAAGAATGCTAGGATGGCATTCATTTTAAAAGGCAAGTTCACTTAAAAAAACTTTTGTAACTGTTTAATAAAACAGCTTGAGCCCAATTATGTGGTGATGGTTTTTTTTGGTCCTGTGGAACAATTATTATTATCATTATTGATTTTTAGAGATAAAAATGCAACAACTCTCAGCAAGCCTCAAGGCTCAGGGATAAGAAACAAAAACATCTAAATATCTATCATCCATTAACTAGACCACATATGTCGATCAGCCCACATAATCAGGCAAATGCTTGAACAGATGGGTTTCCCGCTGTGCCCTAAAAGCCAGGAAACTCACAGAAACACACCCTTCTCTTTAGTCCCTCTCCAACCCTTGTCCTCATCCATTCCTGTCTTCTCATTTGATCTAGGAATGAAAAAGAGGGGTCCTGAGGCCTGTCCAGCATAAGTAAGTGGATTGACTATTCACAAGTGTCAATTATCAGACACTCCAGGTAGTGGCTCCATGAAGGCTGAAGGACTGGGGAAGATTGGAATACACCAAACATCCATGCTCTTTCATATCTTTACCCTTAGCAAAACTCAACAACAACCTCAAATGGTGGGTCAAAGAGGCTATAAAAATGCTCTCCCCTTTACTCTTCAACCTGTAACTTCAGGCCAGCCAGATCAAGCTTTCATTGTTCCCTATATGCAACAGGTATGTTCTGATCCTTGACTTTGTTCATGCTCCTAATATAGCCTAGAAAATCCTTCCCGTGTGTTTTGTACCTACTGAAATCCTACCTATCTCCTTCAAGGTACACCTCAAACTCTACTTTCTCCATGAAGCCTTCCTTTGCTAATCCAGCCCCTTAGAGTTCTTCTTTCTCTGAGCTCCCTTAGCAAATACAGTTGGTAACACTTATTTGGGTGCTTTCTTATATTTTTATTGTATTGTTTATTTCCTTCCTTCCACCTTGTTTTATGTGTCTGTTGCATATCCCCTGTGAGAACTAGAGCACCTTGAGAAATAGAACTATATCTTTATGTCATCCAAAGTGCTTAACACAGTGATTTACCCCTTGCAGGTGCCTAATAAAAACTTGTGGGGATGAAGGGTATTGGGAAAGAATAATGAAATCACTTCCAATTGCTTTTTGGACTTCTAGGTCACAATGTTTCTACTATTTCTACTATAGCATCCTTGATTCTTCTTCTGTTCCAGTCCTTTATAGGGGCAGCAATGCAAAATCTGATGCTAGGGATGGGAGATATCATTTCATTGGTCATTTTCCAAAAAGGCGCCTCAATTGGCTTGCTCCACCCACCCCTCACTGAAGAACTTTTAAGCATAGATATCTTTCCTTCCTCAACCCTCCCTCTGGGGGAAAACGGATTAATTAAGGTTCTGTGGCTTCTTTGAACCTCTTCATCATACTTACCTTCCCCAGGAAACTCATCTTTGGGAAATCTCATTATCCTGCAAGATTAAATCTTCCTCTGTACTCATACATATGTCATCAGCACCTTCTGCCATTCTGATTGAACCCTCTGACTGGAGGGCAAGGCCATGGGCTCTAGGGCCCTTATTTAAGGAAAGGGCTTAGCACAATCCTCATTTTTCACCAACTACACTATTTTTGGACTTCTTTGTATCCCTCTCCCTTCCACCTACCCCTGTCTTCTCCCCACCCTACCCCCACTTTTCAGCTTCCTTTTGTATATTCTCTGTCCTCATTAGATTGTAAGCTCTTTAAGGGCAGGGATCATTTTGGATATGGTCAATATGGACATTTGCTTTACTTGACCATAAATATTTGTAACAAGGGATTTGGGTTTTTTTGGTTTTTTTGCTTTCTCAGTGGGAGAGGGGATAAGGAAAGCAGAAGAGAAGATAGATCTTAGTTTTATTTTTTTTAAAGTAATTTAAAATTAATATTAGGAAAAAAGTAATCCCCTAACTTTGGATTCTTGAGAATCCCCTCTCCATGAAGAGACTCACTATTTAATTTTTATTTTTAACTTTGTTCTCAGAGTCCCCAGATTCCAGAAGTATCTTTCTAACTCCCAGTGAGGGGAATTGGCGTCTAGCAAAAGAAAATAACTTGTGGAAAGTACAGTTGAGGGGGAGATTCTGGAAGTCCAAAGTGTCATTCCATCTTCACTTTCCTTTTCTCAGCCTAGGCTTTGTTGAAGGTCTTTGTTGCTTTCCCATGAGTTTTCAGTGTTCCAAGGGAGGGCTTTTTCTAGTAGACATCAGGGTAAATGATCAAACTGTTTTGAGTTTCAAAGTTGGCTGAAAGTGAATCAGCTTCTTCAGAGAAGTTATTTCCCTAGCTCCATTTGAGAGGTGAGTTATTATTGGATGGTTTCTAAGGAGGGACCTTTTAGACGATAGTTACAAAATGAAACTTGCTTCTTCTGATACAAACTCATTTGGCTTCAAGAAAATCATAGTTATCCCTACAGCAAAGCTTTATATTCACCTGACCAGATCTGCCCCCTGCTTACCGCATTCCCTATACAAGACAGAAAAGGTCCAGTTAAGTCTATAGCTACACTAATAGAATATATGTAGGGACAATATAGTGTTTCTAAAGTAGATAGTGGAGAAGGAGGAGAGACCTGAGGTGAAAGAAAGATTTAACTTTTATCAGGATGATAGAGGATAGAAGACAGAAGGGGAGGGGAATAAAAAGGGCAGTTGTGCAATTATAGCTTAACAACAAAATTGAGGCATTTCCTGGTGAGGAGAAAACTGGATGCTCAAAGAAGGAAAATGCTGTTTGTCCTCCCAGTAATAATATAGTAGAGCCATAAAAGATGTCAGTAAGAGTTGATCTAGTAGGGTCAGAGAAAGAAGAAAAGTGTAGAAGCATTTTCTTGATCAGGGATACTGAAAAACTATTTATCAATCTGATTGTTCCAGGGCATATATCTATAGTAGAGAGGCTCCCAATATTTATCAAAATTGTTGGCAACTATTCATTTCTGATGATTCATGACACCTCCATAAGAACTTAAGAAAGTATTATCAACTATTATTAACTCTTAGGCAAGAAATGAAAGACCATGGGGACATGGTTGGCTAATTAAATTCAAAGTGTAGTTGTTAAGGTTCAAAGTCAACATGGCTGTAGTTCTCTGGTGGAGTATCCCAAAGCTCTATGTAGGCCCTGTGAAGCTTAATATTTTTTATCAGTGATTTAGATATTAGTTGAAGTAACTGGAAATGTTTAACCTAGAGAAGAGAAGATTTGGGTGGGGGAAGTAAGGGATGTGGCATCATAACTATTTTTAAGCATTTGGAGAGCCATCATGGGGGAAGGATTAGACTTTTTCAGTTTGGCTTTGGTAGAACTAGGAGCAATGGATGGAAACTGAAAAGAGGCTAATTTTGGCTTGATATCAGCTTGGGGGGGGTGTGAGGAGGGAATCCTAACAATTAGAGTTATCTAAAACTGGAATGAGTTGCTTCAAGACCTAGTATACTTCCCTTCCTGGAAGGTCTTCAAGCAGAAGCTGAACAATCACTTGTTAAGTGTGTTGTAGTTTATGTGTGTGGTGGGGGAAGAGGGGGTACTTTCATGAATGGGTTGGACCAGATGACTGTGGAGGTACCTTTTGACTTTCAGATTCTACAATTCTGTTAAATAACAAAACTCAGGAGCACTGAAGGTGGATGTTAGCAAAATGAATTAGACCAGAGGCAAAGTCCAATTCCAGGTCTCTGTTCTTTCACTGATCAAAGTAACTTACTAGCACAAAGCTTGTTATCTAAGTTAGCCCTACTTCTGCATTATCTCACATGAAGATCTATCATCTACATGTTGTGCATCACATAAAATGACAAGTTTACTTGTCTAGTGAGACCCCAAACCTAACCTCCATCTTCCTTCCAGGAAGATTCAAGGATGGGAAGGGCGGGAAGGGAACTTGGTAATACTCAAAATAACTCCATATGATCAATGCATTTTCCACATTTCAGTGTAATGCTTCCATTACACTGAAGTGAAACAGACCATGCAGTCCATATCTCAAGAGCATCTATGACTGACCTATAAAGATGCAAAGGTACCAATAACTGAAATTCCTTACAAAATCTCAGTAATTTTCTTCTTTCTAAGAGCCTCTAATCCATATAATATATAAAGGTGTCAATAAGAAATACCACTGACCTTCCCACCCAAGTCTAGTTCTTTTTGCTTGCACAAAAGTTTATTGGTGAATCTTTGAACTGACTTTTGAGTGCTAAAACATCTGGATGAATTTTTTAAAAACAGCACATCATTTGTCTTTCTAATGCCAAATAAGTGAGGGTTTTTTTGCACATTTAGAAACATTCAGGATAGGTTAGATATAGTGATGAACCAAAGGGGTTGGAATCTTGACAGAGGATGTAGGACTTTATCCAATACTTCCAAAGCAATTTATGTCTATGCACTGAGGTAGTTACTGTGAAAGATGTAAATTAGTCAATAGACTAAATCTAGAGGGCGGCAGGGCCAGCAACCGGCTGGAGGGACCCCAGAACACCAGCAGCTGTGGTGATTCCAGAATTATCAACATAGACATGCCTAGGACAAAGTGAGAGGTTAGTACCCTATGGATTTTGGGACCAGTATTTAGGGAACGCGTCGGCTTCCTCCCCTGGGGGCTAGAAGCCGCTGAGGAGACACTCCATTTTGTAGTTTTCAGAGGCAGCTCCAGCTCCTGGCCTGCGAACTGTAGGGAGATCCAGCGATCAGTCTTGGGGGGTAATCGCTCTTGCTTTAACCTCCCTGGATATGGATTGTGATGTGGGGTGGAGGTCGTGGGTGGGTTTCCAGCTTGCCAGAAACGAAAGTTGCCCCCCCCCACATGTTTGGGATGAAAATTCCCCTATCTGGCAGCAAAGCCATAGTGTGGCAACAAGCCCAAAAGTCAAGTAATTAAGTGGCAACATGCCAAGGCAATAGAAACAAATTAAACAGAAAAATGCAACCCTAGACTCCTACTTTGGGGGCAAGGAGGGTCGAAGCATGGAGTGGGACAAGGACTGTGAGGTCAGAAGTCCTGCTCCAAAACCCCAGGGGAAAACATGAGTGGGTTGCAGGCCATAGAGGACCTTAAGAAGGACTTTAAAAATCAAATAAGAGAAGTGGAGGAAAAATTGGAAAGAGAAATGAGAAGGATGCAGGAAAAGTATGAAATGAGGGTCAACAGCCTGACTGAGGAAAACAGCACCTTAAAAAATAGACTAACTCAAATGGCAATGGAGGCCCAAAAGGGCAATGAGGAGAAGAATGCCTTAAAAAGTCGAATTTGCCAGATGGAAAAAGAATCTCAAAAGTTCACTGAGGAGATTCATTCCTTCAGAGTTAGACTGGAGCAAATGGAAGCTAATGACTTTATGAGAAATCAAGATGCTGTTAAGCAGATCCAAACAAATGAAAGATTAGAAGGCAATGTGAAATATCTCATGGGAAAAACCACTGACCTGGAAAATAGATCCAGGAGAGACAATTAAAAAATTATTGGACTACCTGAAAGCCATGATCAAAGAAAGAACCTAGAAATCACCCTTCAAGAAATTCTCAAGGAAAATTGCCCTGATGTTTTAGATCCAGAGGGCAAAATAGAGGTTGAAAGAATCCACAGATCACCTCCTGGAAAAGATCCCCAAAAGAAAACTCCCAGGAATATTATAGCCAGGTTACAGAATCCCCAGGTCAGAGAGAAAATACTACAAGCAGCCAGGAAGAAACAATTTCAATATTGCGGAAACACAATCAGAATAGCCCAGAACCTGGCAGCTTCTACACTGAGGGATCAAAGGGCATGGAATAAGATATTCCAGAGGGCAAAAGAGCTGGGAATGAACCCAAGGGTCACCTACCCAGCAAAACTGACTATTTTGTTTCAGGGGAAAATATGGTCATTCAGTGGAATAGAGGACTTTCAAGCATTCTTGAGGAAAAAGCCAGAATTGAATAGAAAATTTGACATCCAGACACAAGAGATGCCTGAGAAGGTAATCAGGGAAAAGAAATCAAAAGGAACTTATCAAAGTTGAACTATTTACATTCCCATATGGAAAAACAATAACTGTGACTGAGGAACTCTTTCTCACTATGGAAATAATGGAAGAAGGGTGTATGGTCATGTGAATACATATGTGAATGTGTGTGTATATGGTTACAGTTATATATGGATAGAGGGCATAGGTTGAATTTGTTGGGAAGGGAGGATACTCAAGGGGTGAAGTTGTGAGGTGAGAGAGGAAAGTGGCAGGAGGAAATGGGGAGAGACAGGGTGGGCTAAACTATCTCATGTAGAGGAAGCAGGGGGAAGTGGTTGCAGGGGAGGGGAAAAATAGGAAGGCAAAAAGGCAAAACCACATTCTCATTGAATTTGGTTCAGGGAGAGAATGACATACATACTAGGTGGGACATCTCAACCTACAGCAGAATGGGGGGAAGGGGGAGGAGAGGAGGGATGATGGATGGGAGGGCATCCTTGGGGGGAGGGGAGGTTGGAGGTACCCACTATGGAAGAGGGACAGGATCAAGTGGGGAATGGACCAGGTGGGGGGTGGGATGAGGGGGAGGGAATTATAAGCAGCCTTGTACAATATATCTACTATGATAATGTTTTGCATAGCTAGACATGTACAACATATACTGAATTACTTATCTCCCCAGAGGGAATGGGTGACAAGGGAGGAAGGAAATGGATCTGAAATTCAAGGTCCTAAGATTAAATGTTTCAAGTATATATATATATATATATATATATATATATATATATATATATATATATATATATATATATATATATATATATATACTATTATTAATACTCTTTTGCTTTTTTGCTTGTAATTGGGAGATAAGATGTGCAGGCATTGGGACACAAAGATTCACCTTCCTCTAATGGAGAGGTCGAAGGGGGTGTGGGAGAGGATAGGGGAGAGAGCAGATTGGAGGAAGCGAAGTCTTGCGGGACTGCTGTTCTGGGAGGGTGGGTAGGGGAAAAACAGGTGGGGAAAAATGATTGTAACTCAAAATCTGGTGGAAATGAATGATGTAAAACAGAAGTTAATAAAGCATTTGTTTAAATTTTTAAAAATAGACTAAAGCTATGGACTAATTTACATCTTTCACAGTAACTACCTCAGTAAAGGATAAGGCCAGAGTCTTTCAGGTCACTGGGATCATTATTTAATACAAAACCTATATACTAAATGGTGTTTTCCTCATCCCCAGCTGCTACCATGACTAGAGGGAGTTAACACTGTGTCACTGATAAACAATTGTTTTACAAACTGAGATTTTTAAAAATTGAATCTAATGGGGGAAAGGGTATAAAAATATAACAGGGTGAATTGGTAGATTTGTTTATTCTGCTACTATACCATCAATTGCATCCAGTGTCAGGGCTGCTCTTGGGAAGAGAGGACTGGAGAAGCAATTGCCTTTGAGAAAAGAAAATATTTATTGTTCTTCATCTGCTCCCTCATTGGCAGAATCCAATACATGAAAAAAGCATTTAAGGTGAAAAAGACTTTGAAGTATTGTCCACACTCAATTCATGAGAGGAGAGTGAAGGCATATAGATGACTTGCTGTGAAAAAGGCAAGAGTACTGAGTTGTGGTGGGATAAGGCTGAGAGCATAGCTAACATTGTTGGAAAAAGAGTCTGAAGTTCAAGACTGGCACTTGCAAGAAACCCAAGCCAGAGACCAAAAATTTCAGTTTAATCATGGGAACAATGAAATGATGAGAAAGCAGGTTCTATTTTTGATCAGTATCATAAAAACAATAATTCAGGAGCCATCAGAAAGCAAGCCAATGTCAATACTTGGCTCTGACTCACAGTTTTATTTTACTTTGGGTCCAATGGATTGAACTGGTTGAAAGTGGATAATTTTTGCATAGTACCAACTCGGGAGTTTGGGGTAAAAAGAGGATTGCTATTTGAATTGCCTTTAAGTTCATTTTCTTACTTAAGAACTGCATGCCCCTGCCTCTTGGTGCTGCAGCCCCTTAGTCTCACTATGGCCCCAGCTTGAGTCTTGGTCCAAATCTGTAAATAAGGTTGTCCCAAACTAGGCAGTATAATTTGAAAGCCATCTAAAAGGCTCCCTAAATAGTTCTATCAGCATTGCATTGATTTATATCTAAAAATCTCACCCATTACAACCAGCCTATGGGTAAAGGCATTAAAGGCTCCCATTAAAATTTGAATGTATTACCTAAGAGGGTACTTCAATACCACATGGGATCCATGGTTTTATTGATTTGGGTATTTTGTCCAATGGTGCATATCAGACCCCATCTATATCTTCTAATCCTGTGAGATCAACATTTTCTCACTAATTCATAAAATAAGATGTATTCAAGTCTGGAGGTCCTCCTCTATGCCTAGTACCCATTATGGGCACTAGCCCACCTATCATCCTTTGCTCTTTTTTTTTTTTTTTTTGCTTTTTGGAGGGCAATTGGGGTTAAGTAACTTGCCCAAGGTCACACGGCTAGGTTTTTGTTTGTGTGTGCGTTAAGTGTCTGAGACCGGATCCAAACTCAGGTCCTTCTGACTCCAGGGCCGACGCTCTACTCACTGTGTCACCTAGCTGCTCCTATCCTTTGCTCTTAATACATGGAAAGTTCATCTCCTGTTCTAAACATACATTTTGCTACTTTACACATGCAAATAATATTTGATAATGTGTTATAGACTCTTTATTGTAGACATGGAGATTGCTTATTGAATAGAGTGCTGGACCTAGAGACAAGAAGACCTGAGTTCAAATTCAGTCTCAGATACTGGCTTAGGTATATGCCCTGATCAAAGCACTTAATCTCTGTCTGCTTCAGTTTTCTCATCTGTAAAACAGAGATAATAGGAGCTACTACCTGGGGTTATTGTGAGGATCGAATGAGAAAATATGTGAGAAGTGCTTTGCACACCTCAAAGTGCTACATAAACGATAGCTGTTACCGTTGTTGTTTATTCTCATATTATATTCTCATTGTTTGCTCTCATATGTGTTTATACATATTTTCATTGTCTTTTAGGTCAGATTTTGAGAGCATAGCTAATATTTGATTTTTCAGATTTTGAGTTTCCATGATTTCTATTTATACAATATTATTGGAAGAATATTGATGTCAAAATTATTTTTTCTCCAGGAAATAACCTGGGATTATGGACACAGCTGCAAAATTTCCCAATCCAGTCTGCTCTCTACCTTCTATTTATTAAATTCTGGAATTAGCTCTTTATCGGTTTCCAATGTCTGTTCAAACTATATAGAGCCTCCTCTCCAAATACTTTGAGAATATGTGTGTGTATATTTGACAAATGTTTATATATGTAATGTTGCCTCCCTCAATAGAAATTAAGCTTTTTGAAGGCAAAAATTCTTTTGTTTTGTTTTTCTTTGTAACTCCAGGACTTGGTACAATGACTGGAACATAGGATATAAATTCTTATCAATTGTTTGATTAACATGTATCAATGATCTCAGTGGGCTACCCATACAAATTCAGAGGATAGGTATAGTGAGGGTAATAAGAAGACCCCACTACTATCCCTTGTGCTATGACTAGTATACATCCCAGTGAAGCAGGCATGGGGCTAAGCTAAGCAGGTCACTTCTGGGGACATATGCTCAGTGCTGAAGGCCTTTGAGATGACTGACAAACCCCTTGGTTCCCTATGATGACATCAGGGAATCAAAGGAGAAGCTGCATCAAAGAGGACTGGCTGCTAAACAAAGATCAGTTCCTTTAGCAGAACTTTAAAAAATGAGCCTCCTTTTTGGCCTGATACCTCTTGTCCACTGATGTGGTGGTTCTGTAGGACCTCTTTCTTGGACTTCTTATGAAGGAGAAGGGAATACTCTCCAACCAATTGCTACAGCATTTATTTACATATAGGTGGGTACATGTATAGTCTAGGTAATACTGAGTCTGGAATTTGGGCCCCTGACTGCCTCTTCTGATTGTATTCCTTTCCTGATTCTTCTTCATTAAGTGACTGGAGAGCAATTCTGAAACAGTTTCCAGGCTTAGGAGCAACCCTGTCTTGTCTCATTTATTCTACCAACTCCCAGTCTAAGACTATTTCTGCTACATCACATTAATATTCTTCTTACCACAGCACAGATTTGGAGTAGAAAATGCTCTAAGTATGTAAACATAAGTCCTAGGTTCAAATCCTGTCCCTAGTATTATGTGACGTTGGACAGACCATCATCTCTCTGACCTTTACTTTCCTTATCAGTAAAATAAGGGTAAATAAATAGTTTCACTCCTCCAACCTACAGGATGGCTGTGGGGAAACCCATACTCCAGACCATTGAGGGAACTAGAGGTATTCAGCTTAGAGAAAAGAAAACTTCAAAGGAAAACTTGATTACTGTGTTTGAGCATGTGGAAGGAAGGGGAGACTTTAGCTACTTGGCTTCAAAGAGAGGAACAAGAAGCAGCAGTCAAAAGATGCAAAGGTAAGTATGGGTTCAATGAAAGGAAAGAATATGATGATGGTGGTGATGATGATGATGATGATATCATCTAGTGTTTTAATATTTGCAAAAGGATTTATAAATATTATCTCATTTGATACTAACAATAACCCCGTGAGGTATATACTATTATATCATCTTTTTTCAGATAAAGAAACTGAGGCAGACAGGTTTTTTTTGTTCCTAACAATCCCTCTAACTATCCCTAAATGGGATGGTCTATTTCAAAAAATAATGAATTCCCTCTTATTAGAGGTGTTCCAATAAGCCCTGGATAATCACTTATTACATTGGACTAGATGTCTCTGAGATCTCTTCCAACTCTGAAATTCTATGAAATATGAGTTATTGTTATTAGTTTAGCTGGTCATTTACTCATGAAAAATCTAGGTCTTAAGGAAATAGATGTTCAGTACAAGGATACTGTGATATAGAAGAAGGGTATCCAGATAATTGCTAAATATAGGATTATGTCTAGAAGGAGCTCCTGGACCAACAGAAAATGTGTAAGGTCTGATTCCCTTTCACGGATGGGGGTGGGGGACACAGAGGAGGACTCCCAACATAATTTATCAAAACATAGGATTTAGGACTGGATGAGGCCTCAGATATCATCCAGCTAGGGTTCTTAACCCTTTTGTGTCCTGGACCCCTTTGGCAGCCTAGTGAAGCCTATAAACATCTTCTTAGAATGTTTTCAAGTACATAAAATATAAGATTGAAAAGAAACCAATTACATTAAAATATAGTTATCAAAATATTAAAAGAAAAAGAGTTGACAGACCCCAGCTTAATAACCCCTGATCTAGTCCAAATTCCATTTGACAAATAAGGAAACTGAGGATCAAAGACCAAAGAAACTGAATAACCTTAGTATGTAGCAAAGGAGGGAAAGAGATAACATGGTCTAGTAACCTCTTTGACTACACCACGTTAGCTGTCTTTCCTTTACTTACCCATGTCCTATCTGTAGATGAACAAAGTTGTGGAAACAAACAGCCTGAAAATCCTTGAGTAGCCAGACATAGTCTGGCTGCCAAACTGAAGCTGGACAGCTCTTCCCCAGGCAGGCATGGGTCTGACAAACTCTAAGGAATACAAGTAACTTTCACAACTAGACTGACACATATTTGCTAGTCTAGGAGAGGCTGAGCTTGCAGAGAGGAATGGGGGCATGGAGCTGCCTAGCTCAACTGGGATGTCTCAGTAGAAAAGAAACAGTACGTCTGGGTGGAAAGCCTAGAACAAGAATGCAAGACTGGGGTTTCACCTTCTTTTGCAGGCCCCTTTGCTGCTTATATCCACAGCTCCTGGGTCTGCTGGGCATCCCATACAAAATGATGAGGTAGGCATAATCTGTTTTCTGAATGTTTCCCTCCTCTCTGTTGCAACATCATAGTCTGCCACTCACCCCTCCTGCTCCAGATCTTTATGCTGCTCCCCAGTGACACATCCCTCTCTCCTTTAGTCTTCCCCAAAGCCAGATCTGTTTTCTGCAAAGCAGACATTTGAAACTTATCTGTGCTGAAATTCATCCTTTTAGGATATGTGTTTCTCATAGTGACACTTTACATAAGTTTGCTAATCTAACCCAGGGGTGGGGAAGCTGCGACCTCAAGGCCACATGTGGTCCTCTAGGTCCTCAAGTGAGGCCCTCTGACTGAATCCAAACTTCATAAAACAAATCTCTTTATAAGAGGATTTGTTCTGTAAAACTTGGACTCAATCAAAAGGCCCAGAAGGCCACATGTGGCCTCGAGGCTGATGCTAATGGGAGAGAGAGAGGCTTAGAGAAGATCACATTAGAGTCCTTCCACAGTGCCCTTATTTAATAATGATATTGGACATTTAGATAGCTTTAAGGTTTACAAAGTGCTTTAGATGCAGTATATCATTTGATCTTCATAACAATATTAAGAGATACTGTTTTTCCCATTTTGTAGATGAGGAAGGCAAACCTTAGAGAAGGTAAGTAATTGTCTGGTAAGTTAGTATCAGAAACAGTACTTGAATCAAAGTCTTTATTCTTTGCTGTGCTTTTTAAAATCACCCCCAGATTTATTTTTAAAACTTTTTATCTTTTATTTTCCTATCAACTTCACTTCCAAATACATGGTATCCCAAAAGTCTTGGTTCCATTTAAGCTTTAACAAGCTTAAAACTAAGGAATGATCAGCTGAGGAGGGAGTGGGGGAAGGAATATACATGAGTATCCCAAACCTTAGTGCAGTTTCCTTTTCCCCACCCTCTCTACAGTTGATTATCACTTTTAACAAAGAAAAAACATTTTAAAATTACTTCATCAAAATATCAACTAAGTCTGACAATCCCATCCCCATAATCCCCCACCTAGTCAAAGAAGGGATGAAGGTACATTTTCTCATTGCTTTTTTGGGTCCAGCTTAAATCCAGGTCTTTCTGACTCCAAGGCCAGAACTCCATCCACTCTGATATTTTGATATTTTGCCTCTCTAGTAGGTCAGAATAGTGAATTTCTGGAAGGTGGCTCTCTGTTGTCTGACATGGAGGAGTGACTGTAACAATTAAGCCATGGCAGACCAGAATTACCTGGGGGAATGTAAGATTTTATGGTGTATCTGGGCAGGTAGCCATTTATATGTAGCATCCTACACCTGCTTCTACCCCCATCAACTCAGCAGAGTTTGAGAAGGGGAATTAAGGATGAACCCTTATTTTAATGTTAGTTTCCCATCCCTACTCCACTGTCTTCAGTGGAGTGGATCGTTAGTCACAGGCAGCTAGGTGGCACAGTGGATAGAGTACCAGGCCTGGAGTCAAGTAGACTCATTTTCCCAAGTTCAAATCTGACCTCAGACTCTTATTAACTTTGGGACCCTGGGCCAGTAACATAACCCCATTTGCCTCAGTTTTCTCATCTGTAAAATGAGCTAGAGAAGGATATGACAAACTATTCCAGTATCATTACTAATAAAAACCCCAAATAGAGTCACAGAGAATGGAACACAAAGCAGGTAGATAGCATGAAGGAGAGGTAAGACTTTTCTTTATGAATGATATGGATAGGCTAATCAAAATTGGGTCATTCCAGGGTCAAGGACACAATCTTAAAGGGCCAAGCACATAGAGTAATCCAGGAACCAAGATCAGATTACCAGAACAAAGTTAAAAGTCCTGGAAAGTGAAGATTCAGTGAATAAAGTCAATCTAGTCATTTATAAATTAACCCCTCCTTAGCCAGACACATAGTTTACCCTCTATTTCTTCATAGTTATATCCTAAGCAGCATCTAGACATCTCCACCTCTCTTTGAGGTATTCTATGAGTAAAAATTTACTTAAGACAATAGCTCATGAGCCCCCACCAATGTGTTCAATTTTATCAGACAATGAACACACTATTTGCAACAAAAGACATTTAACCAAACAGTATAGCAAATGAAATGGTAAGAAAATATTCACTCATATACATAAAGAATATGCTTTTCTACAAGTTACCATATCTTCAATGGGGGTATAGAAGGATGGTTCAAATGGTAAACACAGTTTGAATGTGACCAGTTAAAACATGTATAGGACATGCATATAAGTAAAATTATAACCAAGGAACACACATAGAGTTCATATATGTAAGAAACACATGAAACCAGGTGACACATGTTACCAGGTAACTCATTACTCCAAGGCTCACAATGCTGCTGATGTCCTCTTGTGTGTTTCACCTTAAAATACTCTGGTGGCATCTTCTGGGTGTCACTTCTCTGCTGGTCTTATTGTAGTAGATTATCCTATAACCATCTCTTGGGCTTCAGCTCTTAAAGGTTTTTTGCTAGACTCCTCTATCTACTGCACAAGCCTTTTCTCTTTCTAAGTGGAAAGTTCTTTTCTGTGGTTTTCATCTTGTCATCTTGACCTCTAGACCTTATCAACATAGTGTACATAGAGAGCACAAAAATTAACAAGTACTGTTTTTATAGAGCACAAATAGTACTTGTCTCATTGTTCACACTGAATTGGCACTGCCCTTGACAACACCCACTAGATACGCAGCTTTAATTCCAACTTTCTCTCGCTATATTAAATTTTCCTCCTTCACCTCCATCAAATTTTCTCACTCAACCCCTGCTGAGTCCTTAGGACATCCAGCTGAGTAGCATGACTTCCATCAGAAGGGCTGAGAAAGGTTCTCTATTTAGATAAAAGATCAGTGCAAAATGGCCTACTTTCCTTTATACAATGTAAATGCTGATCTGGATTCAAAATAAATAATAATAAAAGGGACAGTGTCAGAAGCTCCATCTACAAAGGTGTTGAAGAAAGGGTTTATAGTTCACCAAAACTCTTTTTTTGCGGAGAGTTCCATCCTGAATTCAAACCTTTCCCAAGGCAGAAAGTAGAAAACCTGGCCAGATTGACCCTGGATTTCATCATTCTGACATCAAAATTGTGGCTCAGGGCATGGAGGCAATTTAGTTTTTTTTAAGTCAATAAATTCATTTTTTAAAAATCCCTGACTCATTTTGTGGTATTATGTACTTACAGGTTGATGCAAATTTTAACTTAACTGTTAACAGTTTTCACATCATGAAATAAGCTTATAATAAGTACTAATACATTATGTTATATTATATGATGTTATATTGTATTATGTCATGTTTTGTTACTTTATGTTGTTACATTACGTTACGTTACCATACGATACAATACGATACCATACAATATGATATTAATTAGGTTAGGTTAGGTTAGGTTGTTATGTTATGTTGTGTCATGTCATGTCATGTCAAATCATATCATATTATTATTACTTCATATAAGTAATAAGAATAAGTAATCCTTTCTAGTTTTATGCTTTTCTTTCCTGTCTCTTCCTCAAATCTCTCACCCCAACATCCCCCCCCTTCACCCACCCACCCCCCATCCTCCACCTTTCTGCAAAATCAATCAACAAATTCAACAAATGTGTTTTAAGCTGCTGTATGAGCTCAGCTCTGTGCTTGGTGATGTGGAGGTGGGGAATACCAAGACACATAACCCATGATCCTTGTCCTCTTCCTTCAAGACTCATTTTAAGTGCTTCTTCCTTCAGGAGTCCTAGCCTGCCTCATCTGTTGTTTTTATCTTACATGTTCTGATTTATACATACTGTCTCCTGGAATAGTATATGAAATCCTTGAGGACAGGCTCTGTTATTGTTATTGGGATTGGGGGGGGTGGTATTTTTTTTACATTTCCACCATAGCATAGTGCCTGGCACATAATAAGTATTTAATAAATGCTTATCAATTGATTGAAAGGACTTGAATTCAAATCTCAAGCCTGATCATTATTACCTGTGTAACCTCGAAGAAGACACATGCCCTATCTAGGTCCCAGTTTCCCCATCTGTGAAATAAGTAGGTCAGACTAGATAGTCCTTGGGGTCCCTAGATCTATGACCTTTAATGAAGAGCTCGCAATTCATTTGAGAAGGGAAAAAACCCTCATGGGGAAAGTTAAACAACAATTAGAAACAAAACAAAAATAGAAGTGTCACAAAATGCTAAAGGAGAGATTGAGACAGCAACTGGTCCAGGAGACCAGAAGATGAAGGGAGCACAGTGAGCTGAGGAGAGGAAGGAAAGCTTTATAGAAGAGGGACTTGAAGGCTGTAAAAGATTTTGGATTGGCAAAGAGAGAATATTCTATGGGAGGGGAATGATCAAAAAAAAATCTCTCTTCTGACACTACGGTTCAAAACAATCTGATGTAAAGTCTGCCAAAAGTAAGGGAACTCTGTGAATGTTTTTAAGGGTTTTTTGTTTGTTTCTTTTTTTTTCCACAAGAGCACAAGCCTTGCATCAGAGGCAAGCAGGATGACTCTGCAAAAGTCTGTGCCCTGATCAGTGTCAGGATCCCCAAAGAGACACTGTACCCAGGGCATATACTCTTTCAGCAGTCTCAAGGTCAGAGCCTCATTGTCATTCTCCATAATGCCACCCTTCCAAATGAGATATCTCCCACCTGCCTGTGGGAATGACCTCTGGGTATCAGTAGCTCATTATTTTTAGTAGTTCCTGAGCCATTCGGCAGGGCCCAGCAACTCCAAGTGTGGACTGGCAGCAAACACATACCAGTGGGACAGCTGCCCTTCTGAATCAGCTGCAGTGAAGCAGATAAATTGTCGAGAAGTTGAAATTAAAAGCTTCCCCTGCTATGTAAATGTTGGAGCTGCCGGAGAGGGGTGGCATCTTCCCATTGATTCTTGCTCCAATTCTGACTGCGTACAAATTAAAAAGAGAGCCTGAAATTAAAAACATATATCTTCACTATTGTCTCAGGTATCTGATCACTTCTCTGTATTCCTGCTGGGATTTATCCAAAAGAAATATACATACAGATACAGACATACATACATACTGTTATACATACATATATGCAAATGCATATTATATGCATATATGTTATATATACACATATACAAACTCGTGTATATTACATGCACTGTATACTATACAATGCATATATATTACTATTATGTAATGAGCAGGAAGGAAAAGGAGAGGAGAAGAATCATAACATAGAGGAAAGGGCCAGAGGATCTGGGCTCAAATTCCACCTCAATCATTTACTACCTAAGTGACCTTAGGCAAGTCAGTGACCCTCTCTGGGCTTTAATTCTTCATATGTAAAGGGAGATTGGACTAGATGACCTGTGAGGCAGGGTGCCTTTTAAATCTATGATCTTAGGTACCCAAAATAACCACCAAACAAAGGGCTTATATTTCAGACAATGATCTACAATTTAAATTTTCCCAGAACTACACATCACTTCAGTTGCTATGCAGAGGGTAGCAAGGATGATATTGATGGTCAGTCTGTATACAAAGGTGACCCTATTGATCCACCATCAACAGCACTTCCAATTAGAGTAGCATTTCCCAGTAGTTGAAATGGGTTTTCATTGCTGTTCCATTCAAACTTTCTATCCCTTGAGGCCCATAGTCCAGCTTTTTAAGAAAGCTGTGGGGATTGGCTATGATTGTGGTATGGGATAAATTGAGTTGGTTCATATAAGAATGAAATCCAGGGTCTCAATAGTGCAGAACTCTAAACATGTTCATATGGCCATTAATATCAATACATTAAACTTAGCAGATGATGATTGCTATCCATGTTTATATGGGGGAAGACCTTACAGCAAACCTGGGAGGTAGGTAGGGCTAGTCTTATTCTAAAATTCAGAAAATTTACATAATTTGACCAATTTTACATAGATAATGAGAGTTGGGACTGGGATGTGAACTCAGGTTTCTTAACTCTGAGACTAGGAGCCTTTACACTATACCAAATTGTACATTCCAGTTGGCCTCTTTAGTCACCAAATGAAAATCTAAGTCCCTAGATGATAATTTGACATCTGCAGTGACTTCACATCTCTTATTTTCATTAGCCATGAGTAAGGAAAATATAAGGGTTGGGAATACTTCCCCACTGTTATGGTTTTAGAATATGACTGTAGAAAAGCAGAATCCCTAAGTGTCAACTTGAAGTGTAGATAAAGATGTTCAATAGTTCCCCCTGAAGTAGAGCATACTTATGGAAACTTCACATAGCTCTATCCTATACCATGCCCTCTTGCAGTATAGTTCATAGCACAAAGCAAGCACTGAATGAATGGTTTTTCCATTTGTGTCTTTATTGGTTCATTCATCATTTTTCAACATAAGATTAGAGAGCTAGTCCTTACCAATCTTATATCTAGGTATTGTGGCCACCCTGATATTGTATGCAAAGGGAAGGAAAATGCTCAATGAAGAGGTGGTTAGCACTGAGACAGACTTCATCGTTTTGACTAGGAACAGTCCTCTTTGTGACCTAGAAATGTCATAGAAATGAACAGGATGAAATATAATAAACAATTCAGAGAGAAATCTAGAAACCATGTCATATAAATGGGAATACTTATTCTGAAGAAGCTTGGTTGAAAAGGGTGGAGATAAGTGGGGATAATAGCTTTCTATAAGTGTTTGAAAAACTGTAAAATGGAAGAGAGATTTCAGCTTTTTTTGTGTAGATACTGGAATGTGGAATTAGAAGTATTGAAAGTTACAAAAGGAGGTGAATTTAGGCTTAAGGAAGAATTTTCTAAAAAAATAACACTGTTCAATAATTGAAAAGTTATTCTCCTAAATTAGTAAGTTCCCTATTATTAGAGGGGTTTTTTTCAGTCAAAGGCTCTTGGAGAAAGGATTATTGGATTGGATGGGAAGTAGGATTGTATCAGAACTTCTTATCCTGGGGTATACAGACTTTCTTTAAATATTCTGGTAATTGTATTTCAATATAATTGGTTTCCTTTGTAATCCTATGTATTTTATTTTACTCCTTTGAAAGTATTCTTCTGAGAGAGGATCCATAGGCTTCACCAAACTTGAAACAAAATCAATGATACACAAATAGGTTAAGAACCTGTGGCTTAGATGATCTCTTGAGTCCCTTTCAGCTCATTCTAATTTTTTAAAAATATAATGACACTATGATGAAATGGAAAATATTTGGACTTAGGTTTAGAAATAGAGACTTGGATTTGAAAACCATCTGTAACACTTACTAGCTCTGCGATAAAAAAAAATGAGGATAATAATGCATTTGTTAGCCACCAACATCAAAAGGTTACTATAGGGGAAAAACTTTGTAAACTTTAAATTGTAATATAAATGCAAGTCATCATTATTCATAAGATCATAGATAGAGAATTGGATGGCACCTAGCCCAATACTTTCATTTTGCTGTTAAGAAAATGGAGGCACAAAGAGGTTTTTATGGTCTGTTGAAGATCACACAAATATTAAGTCTCAGAGTCAAGATTCAATGGGTGGCAGTGATAAAAACAATTAACTCTGGGAATGCTGGCTGGATTATGGCTGTCTTATACACTAGTGGAATCTGGGGGTCCTCAAGTTATATGACCTGCCTTCTTCCTGATTACCAACACTTGTAGTAACCTGACCTATTCAGTCCCTTAAAAAACCTTTATTCTACATCCAGAAGGAAAGGGCAGAGAGGATAAAAATATTACTTTTTGCCTCTGGGTATTTCCAGGGGAACTCCAATGCTTTGAATCAACGGAGCATTTATTTTACATAGACTTAAGACGATAAAAGATTGGGAAGATAGAGGGCATGTGAACCCCTAACCTATTTCCAGGCAGATAATATATCTCTGACAGTGTTGTTAAGTTTGGTCATGCCAATGAAGTTTCGAAATGGAACAAGCTTGGAAAAAGACTCCCTGTCGCTCTCAGTTGTTTTGAGAACCATATGGAATGATTCCCTTTCATTACAGGAAACTATATTTATATTTCATTCCCTCCTTTATGAGTGTGAGGGTGTTGTCTTCTTTTTTATGTGTTATCTCTTGAGAAGAGAGATAGGGAAAGCTTGAGAGTCACACTTTAAGTTAGGAGCCTAATCTGGATGAGGTTCTTATTGGTATCTGTTGATGATAGCCTCTATTTCTACATGAATAAAATAAGGATAAGAATATTCATTCCTACCTCACAGAGGCATTGCATAGAAAACACTTTATAAACTAAGTGTTATATAAATGTGAGTTATTAGATTAATGATAAAGCATATACTTAATATACAGTAAAGAATTTATATTTAAAAGGGGTGTCTTGGAAATGGTAAGGTCTTTAAAAGGTTCTTATTTGTGGATGACTTTTGTAATGATTGCATCAGTCCCTAGAATACTGTAGATCACCCTGGTAAGAGCCACAACCACTCAAAGGACTTTGATTTATCTACCCACAAAGGAAAAACTAAGCAGACCAAGCATGCCTATTATCCAGACTATGCTATGAAGTAAGAATCTGTCTTCCATCAGTATATACGAATCTTGAACAAATGGACAACAAATGGTACCCATTACTGGATAGAAGGAGGAGAGTAGATTGGATTGCTTTTGACAAATCCAAAAATTCTTTTATTGACCTCATCCTTCTCCCTGAAATGAAAGCCCATCTTTTTCAGTGTCAAAATTCTATTGGTGCTCTAATATGGCTACAAGTCATGGAATGCTGCAATCTCTGAATATTAAAAATGAGAATTCTACAGAAAACAATGGAGGGTCACATGACAGATGGAAGTGGGCTTCAGCACTTTACAAAGAATTGTGAAAGAGGAGCAAAGCAAAGGACTTCACCAATGAAATGAATAAACAAAAGTTGTAGGCTGGTCACAGTTCCATTGGCATGCTTGTGATTTGAGTAGAAAACAAAGGCTCACTGATGTGAGAACGGCCCCTTGTAGTTGACTTATGAGAGGATGTGAATGAGTTCCACAGGAAGGATAGGAATGGAAAGGATCTATTATATTCAATGCACTGTGCTAGGCCCTGGAGATACAAACAGAAAGGTAAGACAGTTCCTCCTTTCAAGACACTTACATTTTAATAGTGGAACACTATATAAGAGAATTCAGTTGCAACTCATATGGAAGGGCCGAGTGGTCTGTAGGGAATAGTAGCCAAAGAGAAGGTAATGTATCTACTGTGCTTTTTTCCCCCCATGGATAAAGCCCTGTTTGTTTATTATATTGAAGCATTTAATGGAGTCAAGGACTTTGGTAGAGTGAACTTTCTTTTATAGGTCTTTGGTGGCTTGTGGTTGCCCAAGAGGCAGGAATTGTATTTTCCAGTAACTATTTTCCTTGGTTCCACTACTGGGAACATTATGCTTCCTCTAGGAAAAGCTGGCGGAAAAGATTTTCACCTGAAATCTCATCAGCATGCAGATGGGCTTAGCTTTTGGTACTCAACACTTTCTCAGCTCCTTCAGTTGTCTCTCTCTTCTGATTGGAAGATTGGAGGGAACCACAGTAAACTCTTCCCAAAGCCTTTCTTTACAGAGGGCTTAGAATTTTTAGGTGACTTTCCATTTTCCCTAGGAGGCTCTGCTTGGTTTCCACTCTTAGGAAACTCTGAGATTCCTTTTGTGTATTGTCTTCCTCAATTAGATTACAAACTCTCAGAGGGCAGGGATTGTCTTTCTGTTTCTTATTTGTATCCTAAGAGTTTAGCATAAAGTCAGGTATAAAATCAGTGCTTAATAAATTATTATTGAATTGAATTGCTGGGACTCATATCTTCCTTCACAAGAGAATTTTCCCTGAATAATGGCTTCAGGGGACAAGCTAGAGTCGAAGTTGGTGGCCTGGACTGGACTTCTTTCCCTGGGGTTCTCAGGAGCAGGATCATAAACTCTCTCTCCTGAGGTCTATGGGGAGGTGGCAGTGAAAGTTTGACCTGCCCAGAACATGCTACTTCCTGTCTTTCCCTCCTGATAAATTATTTGCAGGGCTCCGGGATATGAAAAACTATATAGCAATAAATCAAATAGAGTTTTTTTTAATTAAATGAATGGAAGACAATCCATTGTTCTGCTAATAAAAAAAAATCAACCAGTGAAAATCGAAATTGATTTTTTGCTAGAGCTGAGGTATGTTGGTACCAGTGTTGAATCAGATTGATAGGAAAATTTGGGAGGTCCAATTCATTTATGTCCAAATTTAGATCAATGAATGTCAGTGAAAATGCTATTTCAGGGCAAGCAGTTCAAGCACATGAAATCTTTGGGCCTCTCCATTTTTATAGCTGTCATATAAATATCTGCCTGTGAATCTCTACTTCTATCAGACCCATTTGAGAGATTCCAATCATTGAAGATGTCAAAGACTGCAAATCTCAGAGATCCAGGATTCCTAAGCATTTTGGTTTAACTATTGTTCTTAAGGCAGCACATTTAGGGCTCATGGAGAAAACCTTAGTAGCAAGAGAACCAATACACTGGAACTGAGACAAAGAAAGGATCTTTCTTACAAAGTCACTGTTTTAGGGGCTGGTAGGTGGTGCACTGAATGGAGCACCAGCCCTGGAGTCAGGAGGACCTGAGTTCAAATCTGGCCTCAGACACTTGACACAATTACTGGCCGTGTGACTTTGGGCAAATCACCTAACCCCAATTGCCCTCCAAAAAGAAAAAAAAATCACTGTTTTAAAATCCATCGAAGTAACCATATGAAAAAAATTATTTTTTTTACATGCAACGGGGAAATAAGATATACAGGCACTATGGTATGGAGATCCATCTTGTCCTACCAGAAAGTCAGAAGGGGTATGGGGGAGGATACAGGAGAGAGCAGATTGGAGGAGGGGGTATTCAGTGGGATCGCTGTTCTGGGGGGTGAGTAGGGGAAAGACAGGGAGAAAATTTGTAACTCAAAATCTTGTGGAAATGAATGATGTAAAACTAAAAACAAACATAAAATTTAATTTTAAAAAAGAGGTAACCATATGAAGGTGGCTTAGTGGATAGAATGCTAGACTGCAAGGTAGGAGGAGCTGTATTGGGATCTTGCCTCAAGCACTAACTCTAACCCTGGACAGGTCATCTAAGTTTTCTCAGATCTCTTGATCTGTAAAATGGGAATAATAGCCCTACCTCACCAGGTTTTCCTGAGGATCAAATGAAATTATATATGAAAATGCTTTGCAAAGCTCAAATGCTGGATATTATACTTATTCTATTAAAGAAGGTAAGCAGAACATTTATTTCTTTATATGTTGTAACTCCCACCTCACCCAAGAGAAAGGAATCTCCTTGAGAACTGGGATTGCTTCATTTTTGTCTTTGCATCCCCAGTGCCTGCATGTAGCTGACATTTAATAAAGTTTTCAGATTGAATTAAGTTCAGTAGAGAACAGGGTAGCTAGGTGCTACAGTGGATAAAGTGCTGGGCCTGAAATCAGGAAGACTCATCTTATGAATTCCAACCCAGCCTCAGATACTACTTGTGTGACCCTGGGTAAGTCATTTAACCCTGCTTGTCTCAGTTTTCTTATCTGTAGAATGAACTGGGGAAGGAAATGGCAAACAACTCTAGTATCTTTGCCAAGAAAACCCCAAATGGGGTCACAGAGAGTTGGACGCAACTGAACAACAAAAAGAGAGAGGAGGACCAAATGGCAGAACTTTGGGGATGAAATGGAAGGTGATTCAGTGAAGAAGACTAAGAAGAAACAGCCAGACAGGAAGAAAGAGTAGCCTTGAAAATACAGTGAGGAGATAGAATCCAGGGTTGAGGAACCTCTGGGTTTCTATTTGTACATGTCCCTTTCAAAAATCTGAGTCTGAGGCAATTACAAGAAGATGGCAGAGGAGAGGCATCTAGCCAAACCCTCCCAACATTCTCCTTCAAACAACTTTAAAATCAACAGATCCATGTGCTTCAAAGAAATCAAGCAGGGCCACAGTATTGTCGATTTAGAAGTCGAAGGGGTTCTAGATACTTGATCTAGACATCTAGAGACCAACACACCCAACTAATTTTACAGATAAAGTACTTGAGGCATATAGAAATTAAACAACTTTTTCAAAGTCACATTGGTAATAAGCAGCAGAGCACGAAAATGAACACAGATCCTCTAACTCCAAATCCAGGACATTTCCCACTGTACCATAGGGGAAAAAAAGACCTTCAACTTTGGCATTCAGGAGATCACTGGTAATTTTGGAGACAGGAGTTTTAAGCTGAGTGGTGAGCATAGAAGCTATATTTTAAGGGATTAAGAAATGAGAGGATATATTTGTTTTTTCCAGGAAAGGAAAAGCTTGAGGCAATGCTAAGGCCAAGAAGATTTTTGTTTGTTGGTATGTTCATAAGGGAAAACTGGGAATGCTTGTAGGAAGACAGAATGAAGTCAGTAGATAAGAAAAAATGGAAGATGAGAGACAACGAGACAGTGATTCTGAAGGCAAGGCTCTGGAAGAGATAGGGAGAGAATCAAATGTAGGAGTACAGAGACTGGTCTGGATAAGACTTAAATAGATTAGCCTTGGTGAGAAGGACCACCTCCATCCCTTCCTTAGAGATTAAAGCCAAAGACAAGAAAGAGAGAGGAGAGAGAGAGAAAGAGAGAGACAGAGAGAGAGAAAGAGAGAGAGAGAGAGAGAGAGAGAGAGAGAGAGAGAGAGGATGAGGTTTGAAGTCAAAAGGTTTTGAAATATATATAAAATAGTGAAGAATAAGGAACTCTCAGTGATTGGCCTATACTTAAAAACCTTCAGAGGTTCCCTATTGTCTAGCAAATAAAGTTCAGATTTCTTTGCTCCCACAAACTGGCAGTACCCTACATGTCATACTAGTTCCCCTTATATACTCTATGGTCCAAAAAGACCCTCAGTGATTTGTCTCTCGCTCTATGCACTCTATGTCCTACCTCTCTCAACCTTTGCTCACACTTTTCTTTATCTCTGTAATACCCTCTCCTCATTCTTTAAACCTCAACCCAAGGACTACCTCCTCCATGAAGTCTTTTCTGATTCCCTCTCACAATAGATAACTCCCCCCTCCTTCACCCCCAATCTTTTTCTGCACCTGTACTTATTATCTGTATGTGTTATAATTCTCCACCAAACTGCAAGCTCCATTTTGGCAGGGATCATGGCACCTATATTTCGTATCCCCATCAGCACTTAGAACAGTGCTCTGAGAAGTATTTAGTATTCCTTTTCCAATCTCCACACCTTCCCATAAGTTGTCTCTCATTCCTGGAATTCCCTCCTTTTAGAATCTAACTTCATTCAAGGTTGAACTCAGGTGTCACTGCCTTTGTGAAGCCTTTCCTGAGCTTTCCAATTGTCAGGTCTTTCTTCTTACGCATATTACCTTCTATTTATTCATTTCTGCATATGCTGTATTTCCTTAGTAGAATGTAAGTTTCTTAAGGTAAAAATTGTTTTATTTTGGGTTCTGTGCTTCCTATGTTCTAGTACAGTGCCAGGCAAATAATGGGTGCTTCAGACATCTTATTAAAAATTAAATTGAATATATGTTGAATTAAATGGAATTGAATTTGAAGAATACAAAAGGAATGCCAGGAAGCAGTGCCAATATGGCAAGATGAGGGATTAACCAGGAAGGGAGGTCACAAAAACCAAAGTTAACTAAAAGAACACAAAAGCACACTGGAAGTCACAGGTCTTGAAATGGTGCTTATCTCTGTTCATCTTTTCTATTCATGCAAATAGAAACATAGTGTTGAATTAGATGACCTCCAATGTCCCTTCCAGCTCTGAATCCTATAGTCCTGTATTGACCAAGTATTGAATGAAACTTGGCTTTCTAGAAGGGTCAGTTTCCTGGAAGATGGAAATCAATTTCAGCAGCCACTAATTCAGTAACATTTACTGTCCTCATTGTATAATTCTTGTATCATGTAACAGAGCAATATTAGCTATAGAATAAATACTTGTTGATTAATCCATTAGGCACCATATGGAAAGCAAAGAAAATAAAACCCAGTTACTCTTTAGGGAGGGAATTTGATCATCACATATTTAATAATAATAACATGATGTAGTATTTTGAATATTTTCAAAGCACTTCATAAATATTATCTCATTTTATCCTAACAACTACCCTGAGGGGTAGATATTATTCTTATTCTCATTTTACAGATGAGGAAACTGAGGCAGAGAGGAATTAAGTAGCTTGCTCAGGGTCACACAATTAGTAAATGACTGAGACATTTATGTGGCACTTAATGTGCACAAAATACTCTATAACCATAATCTCATTTCAGCCTCATAACAACATTGTGAAGGAAATAATAGAATTTTTATCTCCTTTTGTAGATAATGATCAGAACTTCAGATCTGAGGTTCCTCCCTCCCCCAAAAAAGCAAAACCATGAAGCAGCAGAGTAGAGACTCAAGTTCTAGGGTTTCATTCCAATGACATTTCCATTAAACTCCATTGCCTCTTCTCCAGTCAGTTTCAGGGCTCAGGAGGCTCTGTTTTCCAGTTGCACATGTCCTTTATAAAAATCTGGTATGGAGCAATTACAAGAAGATGGAAGAATAGGGGAAGCAACCAGGCCAAATTCTCCCAAAATTCCCTTCCAAACAACTTTAAAGTAATGCCTCAAATAAAATTCTGGAGTAGAAAAGCAAGGAGGTTGGCAGAAAAGATCTGTGACACTGGGGTGGGGGCCAGCATGGAGCACACCTGGCAGCAGCACCATCAGCAGACTTTGGAGGTGACTCTACACCAACAATAACAACTTCAGGAGTTCTCAGGCCAGAGACTATAAGGAAGTCAAACAACAGGCCAGAAAGAGATTACAAGGGACCCTTTGCTGGCATTGGATGCAGAGCCTGGAGTTCTTTGCCAATTCTGTTGCCCGTGAGCAGTTCTAAATCACAGTTACAAGGCAGAGAGGATCATTTATGGTGAGTCACTCAGGAGCAATGACCCTGTTCCCAGTTCTCTTAGTCCTTGGTCTCTGTCCTAGAATCATTGTCACTTGCTGCTACAAGATAATAGAGACCCTTCCTGTATGAAGACCAGAACATAGATGAGGAGAGTAGTAGCCACACCTCTCCCCAGATCACACAACCTTGGAAGCACTGAAAACTTGCAGAACCCAAGAACCAGCTCTGAAAGAAGCAGCATGAAAAAGCCTGAAGTTTAGGACAATGCCTTCCCACCCCAAGGTGAGTGGAGTCCAACTTTAACATAAAGTTCAAAGTCAAGAAATAGGCTGGAAAAAATGAGCAAACAAACAAAAAGCACTTGACCATAAAAAACTACTACGGTGGCAGGGAAGACCAAGACATAAACTCAAAAGAAAACAATGCGAAAACAGATACAAGCAAAGCCTGAAAGAAAAAAAATTAATTGAACCCAAGCCCAACAAAAATTCCTGGAAGAGTTAAAGAAAGAGATGAATGGTAGAGGAAAAATTAGGAAACGAAAAGAGAGTGATACAAAGAAGTTATGAAAAGAGAATTAGAGCTTGGCAAAAGAAGCACCAAAAATACTGAAGAAAATTGCACCTTGAAAAAATAGAATTGGCCAAATTGTAAAAGAGGCATAACAATTCACTGGAAAAAAGAACTCTTTAAAAAGAAGAATTGACTAAATGGAAAAAGAGGTATAAAAGTGCAAAGGAAAAAAAAACTATTCCTTAAAAAATTAGAATTGGGCAAGTGGAAGCTAACAACTCCATATCAAGAAACAATAAAATAATTGAAAGATTGTAAAAAGAAAAAAAAAACAGAACAAAAATGTGAAATATCTTACCAGGAAAACAATTGACTTAGAAGATAGATTGAGGAAAGACAATTTAAGAAGTACTGGATTACCTGAAATCCATGATCAGAAAGAGAGAGAGAGAAAGATTCATAATATTTCAAGAAATTATGAAAGATAACTTCCCTGATATCTTAGAAAGAGAAGGTAAGATAGAAATTAAAAGAATCTGCCAATCACTTCCTACAGGAGATTCTAAAATGAAAACATTCTAAAATGGATGTTATAGCCATACTCCAGAGCAAGGAGAAAATACTACAAGCAACCAGAAAGAAACAATTCAAATATCATGGAGCCACAGTCATATTTACATAAGTTTTAGCAATTTCCATGTTAAAGGAACATGACCTATATGAACTGATAAAAAGTACAGTGAACAGAACCAGATCATCATGCCCAATAATAGCAATTTTGTAATGACAATAAACTGTGAAAATCTTAGCCATTCTGATCAATACAATGATCCAAGAGATTTTAGAATGACTCGTGATCAAAATTGCTCTACACTTCCAGAGAGAGAGAACTGATGAGCTCTGAGTGGAATTTGAAGTATGATTTTCTTACCTCATTTTTATTGCATTATTTTTGCAACATAGCTAATGTGGAAATATGTTTTGCATGATCTCATACATATAACAGGTGTTGCTTTCCTTCTCAGTATGTAGGGGAGTGGCTGTGAGGAGGGAAAGAATTTGTATATCAAAATTTTAAAAAAAATAGGGTGGCTAAGTGGCACAGTGAATAGAGCACTAGCCCTAGAGTCAAAACCAGCCTCAGACACTTGACTCTTACTAGCCATGTGACCTTAGGCAAGTCACTTAACCCCAATTGCCCTGCTTTCCCCCCTCCAAAAAGCAATGTGTGTGTGTGTGTACATATATATATATATATATATATATATATATATATATATATATATATATATATACACATACATTTAAATATTTTTAAAAGAAGCAATTACAAAAGAAAATCTGGTTATAGTCTTCTGCAGCTTCATCTAAATATATACAAACAATGGCATTTTGGTTAGAATGAACACTACCTTGAAACTGAATAAAGTGACTCTGATCTGTCAGAAGTTTTATGGGACCATAGTACTTTTCCATTACCTCCAAAGCAGTGATTTTAATGTATTTATAGAAAACTTAGCAAACAGACTTCACCATTTATAGCAAGTTCCATGCCATCAATGTGTTCACATATGATTGAAATCTAAACATTGCTGAGGCCACAGATGATAAGAGTGAAGTGATTTAGTGGAAAGAATGATGGACTTAGAGTCATTCATTACATAACCAGTGATCAGGTAGGTACCCATCATGCCTGTGTTCAAAAATATCTCCGTAATTATCTCATCAATTTGAATATCAAAGGGTGTCCTCTGAATCAGTGAGCAAATACACATATCCTCTGTCAGGATCTGGTCACCAGCCCCTACTGTATCTCTTTGGTCATAATCCTGGGCTATTTACTATCTCTGGGACCTTGGGCAAATCATGACATCTCTTGGGCTCTGTTCCTCATCTGTAAAATGATGAACTTGGACTAGATAGATGGTCTCTAAGGTCTATCCCATCCATATGGCCAGTATTTGGAAGAATGATGGAAACCAAACTCAAGAGTGTTGGAACCAAAGAAAAAAATTATTTTTTTCACAAAGAAAGAAATAAGCATTTTTAAGTATCTATTACATGCCAAGAACCATGTGCCCTTTAAAAATATTATTTCCTTTGATCCTCACAAAAACCTTGGTTGTTAGCTGCTATTATTATTCCCATTTTATAATTGAGGTAAATGAAACAGACAGAGGTTTAGTGACTTGGCCAGGGTAACACAGCTAGTAAGTGTCTGAGGTCACATTTGAACCCAGGTCTTCCTGACTCTGGACCCAGTGATCTATCCATTGAACCAACAAATTGCCTCTAGTTATTAAATGTGGTGTACCTCTTTCTTGAAAATTGTTGCCTAATGTGAAGGAATGTTTTTTTTTCTTAATTTGAAGCACTGATGGTGAAAAAATAATTTAAATATCTTTATTTGAAGATGACTTGATTATAAATGTTAAAAACGGGCAAAATTATTGTAGTGTCTTTAGTAAAGTGTCCTAATATGACTCACAAAATCCGTATTCCTTCATACCACCACCAAGAATCAAGATAAACAGGTAGAAAGAGCAATGCCTTTCACAATAACAAGGGAAACCATCAAGTATTTGAGCATAAGTTTAATAAGACATACCAGAGACCCACACAAAGATAATTTTTAAAAATTTTAAAAGAAATCAAGAAAAGCAAATGAATGGACATCACCTGCTTATGGTCAGGTCAACAAAATGTACTTAAAATATCAATTTTCCCAGACTGATTTAAAGATTTAATGTAAATACCAATCAAAATACCAATAGGTTATTTCATGGGGTTAAATAATGTTCTAAGAATTCATATGGGAAAATGTGTGGACAAGAATAATTATGGAAACAAAAAATTGGCAAAGTAGGACTAGCACAACCAGATCTCAAAATGTACTAAAGAGCAACAATTTTAAAAAAGACTGGTACCAGAAAAAGAATTATAGAATAAGACCACTGAAATAAAATAGAGGTATCAGAAATAGAGTACAACATATACCAAAGATTTGTGTTTGATATCTCTTATATACACTTAAAAATTACTGGGCAATGGAATCACTACTCCAAAAAACAGCTGGGAAAACAGGATAGTCCTGTGACAAAAAAAAGAAAAAGAAACAGCAACAAAAAAAACCACAACAGGGTTATTCTAGAGAAGTCCTCTCACTTCCCTGGGTCTGTTTCATCATCTAGTCTAAGCCTCTGTTTTTAAAGGTGAGGAAACTGAGGCCCAGAGAGATTAAGTGAAATGCCTGAAGTCAGTCACCTATTTAATAATTTAATAACAGAGTTGAAATTTGACCCTCAAATCCAGTGCTCTTACTAAATTACTAAATTTACTTATTAAAGTTATAAAGTATACTCCAACATCTACATCATTCAACATCTCTTTGATGATTCTTCAATTATACGATTGCCAGTTATTGTACAATACGGTAATAGCTTCGGGTCCTGCAGCTGTTTCAATCACCTTCCTTCTGGTCAAGTTATCAGGTGTTACCTTTAAACTACTCTCCATATGCCTGGTTATAGTAAATTTACTCCTCCCTAATAAAAAACTACTTCTAATTTTTTAATTGATTGGGAAGCCATCTCTTCAAGTTTTTAAATATTGTGCAAAATACGTAAAATAAGATTCTAAATTAGTGAGATCTCATCACAATTCCAGGTTCTAGCCCTCATTTTTGTATGTTCAGAGCTGTTTTTTTTTTATTACCCCTAAGACTGATCTGAAATGTATTGTTGTCTTTCTATATTAAAAGCTAACATAGTGTCCCATCCATACAAAGAGCTCTATAAGGTTTTCTTATTACTAACGAATGCTAGATTTAGATTCAGGAGGCACCTAGGTTCAAAGTCTGCCTCTGACACTTACTAACCATGAACAAATTAATAATTCCTTTGAGCCTCAGTTCCTCACCAATAAAATGGGCATGGTGTTACCTCTTGGGATTGTTGTACAAATCAAATTAGATCACAAGATCAATCAATTAACAAGTATTTACTGATGACCTCCACTAGCCAGGCTCTATGCTCAGAATTGAGATCTGCAAAGGACCTTAGAAGCCATATAGTTAAACCCACTTGTTTTGTTTTGCTTTTTGGAGGAAGGTAGGGCAATTTGGGATTAAGTGACTTGCCCAAGATCACACAGCTAGTACGTGTTAAGTGTCTGAGGCTGGATTTGAACTCCGGTCCTCCTGACTCTAGGATTGGTGCTCTATTCATTGAGCCACCTAGACATCCCAACCCCCTTGTTTTATAGATGAGGAAACTGAGACCTAGAGAGAAATGATTTGCCCACAGTATCATATGTGATACAAGAAGGAGCAGAGTCAGGATCTGAACACAGTGTCGATGATAACAAGCCCATTAGTCTTTGCCCAGTGCCATAGATAAAGTACTTCGCAAATATAAAAATGCTACACAAATGTTAATGATAAAATAATACTAGTATTTGTTGTTGTTAATGGATTTATAGTAGAGAGTGAGGAAGAAGAAGATGATGATGAAAGTGATGGCTAGAGATCACTCAAGGTACAATTTCTGATACTGGAAAGGTTGGTTTATGGAATGATTACAGCAATGCCTAGGCATTTCAGAAAGCTCATTTCCAACTTTGCTACTGCAGTAGGGGATGGTTCATAATCTCTTGTTGATCGAGTTTTTCCAGCAGGAAGAGAAAAAGAGAAGGAACATTACTTACAACCAGGATACAACTGAAGAGTATTTCGATGTCCCAGGAGGAAAAAAAACTGTATAGATACAAAAATTTGATTAGTGACATTTGGAATTTTCTTTTTCTGATTACTAGTTGAATGATCTATGCCCCTCTTCTTCACTGAATTTGGCACAGACTGCTGTACTTCAGGATAATTAATTTTTAAATAGCCTTTATGTATCCATGTAAATGACTTTAACTCTGCCTCTTAGCAACCAGTGTACAAAATAGTGGTTAGCAGCTTGACAACAAATAGCAGCCTATGACAATGGAAAATTGGCTTTATTTTCATATTATGCCTTCTCCAATACTCTGCGTTAGTCACGGACTCATTAGTGCATTGTGTACAGTGCTGTTCTCCACAGGATACAGAGAAATGGGAAAGGGTCCAGAAAAGAGGGGCCAAAATGATTAAAGAAAGAAAACTTGGTCTTCTTAAAAACTTGGGGTGTATTTGTTCATTTGGTTTCATATGATCATAATGTTTTAAAGTTGGGAATGTTATTAGTGATTATTTAGTCCAAAAGGCTCCATTTTAAAGGTAAGGAAATTTGAGATCAAGAAAGGATGTGACTAGATTAAGATACAGGTCCGACCATGTCCCTCCCCTGTTCCAGTAGTTTCTTGTTTCTAGGGAAAACAATAACAACAAACCTCTGTTTAGACAATAAAACATTCATTTTCTGTCCCCTATCTGTTTCTAGACTGATTTGAAATCTTCATGCCTCACACATTCTACGTTCCAATTGCAGTAGTTTATTCTCTATTCCTTCTACATGACATTCTAACTCCGCCCCCCGCCCCCATACTTCTGGACAAGCTAACAACCCTGGAACGAATGCCCTCCCTAGGATCTTAGAATTTTGGAATCCTTGGTTCCTTTTAATACTCAGTACAACTCTTACATGAGACTTTTCTGGAATCTCCTACTTGACAGTAGTGCCTTGCTACCACCATCATTTCTCATTTGTTTCGTATTTGTTATTTCATCACCATAGAGTATAGACCTCTAGACAGTAGTAATCATTGTCTCTGTATCCCTAGTACTTAGAATACTAATCAATAGTCAATCAGCATTCATTAAGTGTCCACTATGTTCCAGGCACTTTATTAAGGGCTTTGGGATACAAAAAGAGACAAAAAAGACAGTCCCTATTTTCAAAGAACAGAGTCTCCTGATCTGATGCAAACAAATATCTACCAAGAAAGTTATATATAAGATAAATAGGAAAAAATTAAAAGAGTGAAAGCACTGGAAAAAAGAGGGGTTAGGAAAGGCTTCCTGTAAAAGGTGAGATTTTAGTTGGGGCTTAAAGGAAGCCAATTGGAGAGGAGGGGGGAGAGAATTCTAGGCATAGAAGATAAGACTCAGGTCTGACCATATCCCTCCCCTGCTCCACAAACTTCTTGTTTCTAGGGAAAATAAAAACAAACCTCTGTTTAGCCCATAAAACTATTCACTTTCTGCCCCTGATCTATTTCTAGACTGATTTGACATGCTCATGATGAGAGAGAAAATGGATGTCTGGGATGAACATCCCTCTTTTAGGATGCTGCTGCTTTCATTCTAATAAATAAGGAATAATTGTTCCTGGAACTTTAGGATCATAGTCACAGAGAATGCATGGACCCAAGAGATAGTGTTTTGTGTATAGCAAGCATTTAATGCTTAGTGAATAATCACTGTTATTGTTAATACTAATAATGGTTAGTATTTATGTAATACTTTAAGGTTTTCAAATCACTCTTCAAATACTATTTCATTTTAGCTCTGGAAGAACCCTGATAGGTGAGTGCTATCATTATTTCCATTTTATAGATGAAAAAATTGAGACAGATAGCAATTAAATAACTTGGTGAGGGTTGCAGAGTTAGTAAGTAACTGAGGAAGGCTTTAAACTTAGGTATTCCTGATTCCAAGCCTATTCTTCTATGAACTACACATGTTCCAATTCTTGATTGGTAGGACCTGCCAGACCTTGTACTCACTCCTCTGCCATAGTCTTTAAGAAGCCAGACTCACCTGTATACAAGGATGAGGAACTGGAGTAGCATTTGCTCGAAGGTTCCTGACTAAATCATAGTCTCCTCACTAGTGGGGCAATGTGTAAATTTGTGCCTCCTGAATACTCTCAGGATGTCAATTAAAGATAAAAAATTTCATTAAATTTCTTGACCACCTCCCCCCAAAATTGGTACAGTAGGAGGATATCCATTAAAAATTTCCATATCCTTTAGATTTCTTACTTAATGGAATTTTCACAGAAGAGAAGAATCATCAGTGTCATGAAATATATAAAGAGTAATGATCAAGAGGAGTCTGGCTTATAGTAAAGCAGGAGAAATGAAACAGACCTTGGAAGAATTTCTTAATTATCTACATAATAAAATGTCAGAATAGGCTAATGAGGGAAGTTAGACTGTCTCCATTTTAAGAGATCTTGAAAAAAGATTTGGCAACCATCTGTTTGGGAATGGTTTGGAGTTTGGTATGGGGGAGTCTGAAGGGAAGGTGATGGAACAAATTATCTCTGGAGAGTCCAACCAGCTATATTATTCTATTTCTTTAAGACTGTAAAAGAAAAATAACTGGTTTCTTCTCAGTGATAAAGATTTATACATCTAATTTAGTCACACCTATGAATCATTTTTATGCCAAACTCTACCACAACTCAGAGAAGATGGATGCCTGGGATGAACATTCCTCTTTTAGGATACTATTGCTTTCATTCTAATGGATAAGAAAAATTTTTCCTGAAACTTTAGGATCACAGTATTTCAGAGATGAAAGGAGCCTTAGATATTATCTAATTCAAACTTCTCATTATATAATATATATGTGTAGTAGCTTTAATTATATACACCTGTGTGTATATATGTATGAGTATATGTATATATGTTGTGTGTATGTATATGTATATTGCATATGCATATGTAGAGGGAAGAGGAAGAGAGGGAGGAAGAAAGAGAGAGAGAGAGAGAGAGAGAGAGAGAGAGAGAGAGAGAGAGAGAGAGAGAGAGAGAGAAGCTTTCTATAGAGGCCTAGGCTAGGACCTGGATTTTCCAGTTAACTCTCCAGTTGGCTCTCCTTGGTTCTGAATACATAGAACATAATGCCCCCAAGTCAGGGCCTCCTTTTCAGCTTTCTGTTGTTGTGGCATCTTCTTTCATTAGATTATAAGTTTATTGAAGGTTGGAGTTTTCTTTTGCTTATCTGTATCCCCTGTGCTAAGTGCCACACAGTAAGCACTTAATAAATGTGTATTTAATTGTTCTATGTTGTACTGTATTGTGCTGTTAACACCCTTATTTATATGAGATAAGAAAATTGAAACCCCAAGAGGTTCCCCCCCAAAAAAACTTGCTTAAGTATAAATAGGGAATAACTTGCAGAATTGGCATTCAAACACGTCATCTCCCTTTCTGCTAACACTCTGCCAATTTCTTTGATGAATACATTTGACAAAGAAAAAAATTTCTTCAATAAAGAATATGTTTATGTTTTGCTTATTGGATTTTCTGTACTAAATACAGAGCTGCCTTCTGTTAGTGGTACTGCTTTTGCTAACAATCTCTCTTGATTGAAGCAGGGCTTGGGTACAAGCTCCAACTATGGTGGATTGAAGGCAACAGAAAATGAAAGGTCAGTGGAGATTAGCATTGAACTTTCCTTAGCAAGCCTCTCCCTTGCCATTCTCAGTAGTCCCTACTGAAAACAGGGGAATGCCACTGGGGTATAGGCATATTTCCAAGACAGTTCACTTACAAATGAATAGTCTCAGGGTGAAATAGACAAAATATATACATTACCTCAACCATGACAATCTGATTGCATAGCTACCGCATTTCAATTTTGCAACGTCAATTTTGTTGCTATGGGCAGTCAAAGCTAAATATACCTACATAGCTATAATTTAAGTCATAAACGATTGGCATTATTAAGTGTCCCCTGAGTAATAAGCTTTGTCCTAGGAATTTGGGGAGGATGAGAGGGAAGAAGAAGCAATGGTCTCTGCTCTCAATCAATCAATTACTCAATAAGGGGTTATTAAGTGTCTTCTTTGTACCAGGCACTATGTTAGGCACAAAGACAAAATGAAATATTCACTGCTCACAAGGAACTTAGATTATATCAGAAGAAACATTATGCACATATACAAGTATATGAAAATAAAAATTTGATAATTTGGGGAGGAGGGGAGAGAGGATTAGTATCTGAGAAAAAAAAAAGCCAAGGTAAAATGACTTGCTCAGGGCCACACAGCTAGTATGTGGTCCAAGGTCAAATTTGAACTCAGGTCTTCCTGCCTCTAGGCCTGGAGCTCTATACACTGGCCACCTATCTGCCCAGATCTCCATTTTACAGATAAGGAAACTGAGGTAAGCAGAGGTTATTTGACTTGACCCAGGTTATATAGGTAGTAAGTTTTAGATGTCAGGTTTGAACTCAGGTCTTCCTGACTCCAGGCCTAGCGCTCTATCCACTATGCTACATAACTGTCTGGCTGTATGAATAACAATATCACATTAGGACCAGTTAGTCAATAAATATTTGTTAAGTGCCTACTGTGGGCCAAGAACAATGCCAAGTTCTGAGGCTACAAAGACAAAATATAGTATCTTTCCTCAAGGAGCTTACAATCTAATGAGGAAAAACAACCCATATAAAGAAACTGAAATATGGGAGTGGTGAGGAGGGAAAGGTAGGTACCAGCACAGGCAATGATGAACTTCTCTAGCCAGATGGGAAATGATGAGGTGTCAGCCCTGGGCCCCCTCCTTAATTTGAGGATGTGGGAAGAGCTCTCTGATATCTACCCTCCATCCCCTCCAATAAGAGGGAGGGGCCACTATCTTTCTAGTCAACAAGATTCACAACCTGGCAACAATCCTTGACTCTTCCCTTTTACCTCCCACCCCTAGATCCAACCAGGTCCCAAATCTTGCCCATTTGATCATTACAATATCTCTCCCATCTCCTTGTCTGTCCCCTTTATTCCACCCCCCTACTTTAGGCCTTCATCTCCTCCCATCCTGACTATCAAAATAATGTCCTAGTTGATGTCCCTGCTCTCCACCTCTCTTTCACGGGGAAGCCAAAGGAATCTCATTATAGACCTATGCTGGAATATGACCACATTGCTGCCCTGCTAAAAAAAAATTTCAGCAGCTCATTACTACTTATATGAAAAAATGTAAATTCCTGTTTAACATTTAAATCCTTCGTGGTTTGGTCCTTCTCTCCCTTTCCAGACTTATTTCTCATTACTTTCCTTCACATAATCTCTGTTCTAACCAAAATGGCCTACTTTCTTCATGTCCAGAATAACCCTCAGGTCCTCATCTCTACCTCTTCAAGTCTTACTTTCTTCAGAACTTGATTCAAATGTCACCTGCTGAATTTTGCCTTTCTCCCTCCCCTCCTCCCCAGCAAAAATAGTTTGTATTTATGTTTTATGCACTTTACTGGAAAGGTTACATGGCAGACTCTCTAGTGGGCCAGACTTAAAATCTGGAAGACCTGGGTTCAAGTTTTGCTCTGACACACTCCCAGTGATCCAGGCATCTCTCTGACTATAAAATAGAGAACAGTTATGGCTGGCTATTACATCAGATAAAGCAATGGGCCCAAGTTCAAATCCAGGCTGAGATACGTAATAGCTGTGTGACCCTGAACAAGTCACTTAACTCTGCCTCAGTTCCTTATCTGTAAAATGATCTGGAGAAGGAAAGGGCAAACCACTCCAGTATCTCTGCCAAGAAAACCCCAAAATGAATTACAAAGAGTCAAAAAACAACTGAATAACAATACTGATGATAACCCTGAGATAGTCACTTAACTTCTATTTGCCTCAGTTTTCCCAATTGTATAATGAGGGTAATAAAAGCAACTACCTCCCAAGGTTGTTGTTAAGCACCAATGTAATAACATTTGTAAACTCCGTTGGCACACAGTGCCTGGAACAAGTGCTTAACAAATAATTTTTCTGTCCATAACCACATTGGTAGAAGACATTTCCTCAACTAGGAAAGAGGAACTTTTGGCCTCAAGGCCATCTGTGGCCCTCTAGTCTTCAAGTGCATCCCCTTTGACTGAACTTTAAATTCTATTAAAGGGCCTCACTTGAGGACCTAGAGAGCCATGTGTGGCCTCGAGGCCAAAGGTTCCCCACCCTAGCCTCATGCCAATAAAATCACATATCCTGACCAAAAAAATAAAAAATCCTTCATAATTATCTGTTTGCATGTTGTATTCATAAGAAGAATATGTAAGCTCCTTAAGGACAAGTGATTTGTTTCCTTTATTTTTTCTGGTTTCTCACTGGATCTCTAGGGCTTAGAGCCATACTAAACTAATGTTTATCAAATTGAATTAAAGTAAATAGAATACGAGGCTTCTGAAGGAATGTGGGGAAACTGATAAATACCTGAGAATCTAATTCTCTGACTCCAAAGCAGCCCATCTAGGTGTTAGTGTTTTCTAGGCATCAATGATCTCAGTGTCTTACTGTCATGAAGCTTAAAAAAAACAACAAAAGCTAACTAACTTTCTTTCTAATTGATCATTTGTGTATCTTGTAGACATCCTCCTCAAAACTGTGAGAAGGTCAAATCTGCCTCTGTTTGCCATTGTCATTAGGAAGATGAGCCAGAGCAAGGAAAGCTACATGTCCTCACTCGAAGCTGCTGAGCCTTTTGGACAGGATGACAAGGCACGTGGCTAGGGAGGGGGTCAAATATGTTGTACTTCTCTGTGTAACTGATGGATCTGACACTTGGAATTGAGGGAAGCAGATGCTATGCTTTCTCCTCTCCCTCACTGATGTCTCTTTCAATGCATAAAAAAACCTCACTTCAAAAAGGTAACTGTGAGCTCTGCTGGTATGGGACAGCATACTGATGACTGAGCCTGGTATGGGGAGGAAAAGGACAGTAATGACTGACATTATGATGAGCAGTTGTACCCTTGAGAAGAATCAAGTTCAAATCCCATAAGGACAAGAGTATACAGAAGATCTTAGAGGCCTGAGCACAAATAAGATTTCTGAAAAATAAAATAAAATAAGGAAATGTTCAGCCTGTGATTAATATTCTGCATGGATTGCATGATTGGCAAGAAAGTGTTAGCCTCCCCAGGTTTGCTCAGGAAAAGCTCAGGAAATATACATACATACATACATACATACATACATACATATATGTACACACATGTATATATTATATACATATGTATCCATGAGAGAGAGTAAAATTAAATCCACACAATATAAGCTCTAGAGGTCCAATGGGAAACCAGGGGAAAAATATCAAGGAAACAAATCCCCTGTCCTTAAGGAGCTTATATATTCTTCTTAGGAAAAACAACACACAAACAGATAATTATGAAGGATTTTCTATTTTTTGGTCAAGACGTGTGATTTTATGAGGGAGGGGTGGGAAACCTTTGTCCAAGGTTAAAAGAAAACTAGACTAACCATGAAATAGAATCAAAGAATTTAAATACTTAAGGGTTCCCAATGAGTTCACTGACCCTTTTTCCTCATCTATTTAGCTTAGGAGTAGGTAACACAGGCATTCTCAAAGGTCTAGTCTCAGGCTCCTTTTGTCACGGTTCCTACCCAGTTTCTCCATAGCAGTGACTCACTTAAGGGTAAAAGAAAGAAGAACAAAAGGGCAAAGACAACTAAGAAGATAATGTTTTAAAGGAAATTTAAAGAATACTGGGATAGAATGAAAGAAGGGGTGAATTAATATTCCATGAACTAAATCTGATGATACTTTTTAAGTGAACCAATATATTTTGTAGTAGCAAAAATTACATGACTGGGGAGAAAGAAATTGACTCACTTCATGGGCAAAGAATGAAGGAACAGTAATTTCTTTAATGTCTTGACAAGGTGGAGGCTGTGAAAGAATAGGATAAAAGAAATAGATAAGAGGGACTGAAATGGGGCAGAAGGCTGTGGGGGGAGGAAGGGGTGTTCATTCTAAAAGAAGAAAGGAAAAGATATCACTAAAGAAGATTTGCATGGTATAAAGTATGTCTGTGGGGCCTTATAATGAGTTTCACACATGGGAGGAATTTACACATTGGAACACCGTCTTCCCTGAAGACAGATTACACCTCTCAGGGACAGCTAGGTGGCATAGTGTATAGGGTGCTGGTCCTGCTGTCAGAAAGACCTGAGTTCAGATTCAGTCTCAGATACTTACATGACCCTAGGCAAGTCACTTAACCCTGTTTGCTTCAGTTTCCTCATCTGGAGAAGGAAATGGCAAAACACTCCAGTATCTTTGCCAAGAAAACTCCATCAAATACAACTGAGATGACAAAATAGCAGTAGTAGTAGAAGTCTCCCAGAGCAGTCAGCCAGCAGTTAGGGTTGCAATGAGTGAAGGGGAAGGGACACAAAAAAGAGATTGAATAATCTGACCTTGAGGAGTGATGTATAAACATAATATGAAAAGAGGGTAGGACTAGGCCTTATGATTTGGGAAAAAAGAATGACTTGACCTTTCAACATTGCTTCCAATCAACACTGCTTCTTTCATAAATGGTCATTTCTAAGGGTGAGGCTTAGTAGTGGAAGAAAAAGGATAGGGTAAGATCTATAAATACCACAAAAGAAATAGGATAGAGGAAGAATTCAAATTTAACTCTCCTGAAACTATCCTCCTTTGAGACATCCTTTTCTTTTCTTGTTCTTTAAAATATGTTTTCAATACTTTTGTTTCTTCAGCTCTAGATCTATTCTTTCTCTCATTTTCTCTCTCCATTCCTTTCTCCCATTCCATCTCCCCTTACTTCTTATAACAATTTTTAATAAGGGGAAGAGAAGAAAACTAATCAATGCATTGAAAAAATACTTTGACATCATGTGCAATATCCCACATTTGTGACAAAGGCTCGGAAGGTATTATCTTTTAATATATCTAATAAAATATACATTTTAATATATACAGAAAGAATAAAGAATTAACAAGTAACAAGTATGGTCCATCAACTGGGGAATGGAAGTCAGAATAGAATATACAGAAAGAGAAATGGAGACAAAGAAAAAGAAAACTTTTTGAAAAAGAACAGGAAACAAAACAAATGTCATTCATGAGGACCAGCTAAGCAAACTGTGGCATATGAACATGGTGGAATACTGTTGTTGTTGTTGTTGTTGTTGTTGTTGTTGTTGTTGTTGTTGTTGTTGTTGTTTGTACTCCATTCTCAAAGACGACCAATGACTTCGCCACTGTGAATGTGATGTCTTGATTTGCTTGTGAACTGGATTTGGGTGAGGCAGAGATGAGCAAAGTCATCAGCCTCACTCTCTGCTCCAAATCGGATCCCAGAAGCAAAACAAAGGGCAAGATTATCTTGCCATAAGAAATGACAAATATGATGAATGCAGAGAACCAGGGAAGACTTACATGAAACTGATACAAAGTGAAGTAAGCACAACAACAACAAAATATACACAATACATAAAGCAATACAAAAAAGAATCATCACCCCAAAACAACCTAAAAAGAATATTGCAAAATTACAAAGAACAAGACTGGCTCCAGAGAAGACATATTAAAAGATACTACCTTTTGTGCCTTTGCTACAAAAGTGGAATATTGCACACAATGTTAGATTTTTTTTCAGTGTACTGATTAGTTTTGATGAATTTTCTTCTTTTCTTCCTACTAAAAATTATTATAAGAAATAAGGGGAAAGGGAATGGAAGAAAAGAAAGGAGAAAGAAAATGGGAGAAAGAAGAATAGAGCTGGAGATAAAGAGACAAAAGTATTGAAAACATATTTTAAAGAACAAGAAAAGAAAAAGATATCTCAAAGGAATATTACTTAAACTAAGAAGTTGGGGGCAGAAGGAAAATTTTGGATACTCAGTTGGAAAAAGAAAGAAAAAGATCAAAAGAGGAAGAAGAAACAGATAAATGAGTAAAAGAAGAAATTAGAATTTAAATACAGCTAAGGAATTTAGAATAGGTCAAAGAAAAGGAAACCCCTTTCTCTGAGAAATGATGGAAATGAAGGAAGGAGCTCTAGAGAAAAGGTGAGAATCAATGTAGCATAAGCAAAAATAATCACAGGCATGATGTGCTGACTTAAAAGAGGAAGAGGATAAAAAGCAGGATTAAATAAATAAATGGAGGGAAACACAAAACTAACAATAATAATCTAAAATGGAAATAAATTTATAATTAAATAAAATGAAATATTAGTAAAATCAATTAATCAGAGTGCATTTATTAAGCATCAATTCTGACAGCAGGAAAGAATATGAACATATATACATATATACAAACATAAACAAAAGAGATACCCAATGAGGACACCATGCAGAAGGAGTCAACTGAATTGAGTCCTGAATGAAACTGAACATTTGAGAAGTGGACACAAGATGTCAGTTCAGTTCAGGCAAGGGAAACAGACAATGGAAAAATTAAAATTCATAATATCAAAAAATAAATAAGGAAATTTTTTTTCTTATCATGCTTAAAGGTACAATAGCACCCTTCCTGGGACCTAATAAAAGTTTAGTAAATGCTCGTTGATGAATTGATTGGAAATCAAACATGATCAAATTAAATATATATGCATCAAATTGCCTAGCATCTGAATTCATCAAAGTCATTGTCTTCCCAGTACCTAGTCCCTTTTCTGCTTTTTAAATTGTATATGTGACTGGCAAAATCTTTTCAGGAATTAAGCCCACTCTACACAAACATAATGCTAAGCACTGAAGGATATTGGATATGGAAGGGTCTAGGACCATTTATAGGCAACTCCTAGATGATATAACTTCTCTCCCAAGGTACATCTGAACCTTTCCTGTAACCTGTAGGTTATAAAAATAAATTTATCCTTCATTTATTTTAACATTCTTTTCTTTTTAAAGTACAAATTCCAAATTCTCTCCCTCTCTCTCACACCCTCCCCTACCTTCTGAGAAGGCAAGCAAAATTATATCAGTTATATACATAAAATCATGCAAAACATTTCCATATTAGCCCTATCACAAAAAAGGCAAAAAAAAAAAAAAACCCCGAGAAAATTATACTTCAATTTGAACTCAAAAGTTCATCCATCAGTTCTCTCTCTGGACATTGATGGCATTTTTATACCATGGATGCTTTGGAATTATCTTGTATCATTATATTGATCAGAGTAGCCAGTCTTTCATAGTTGATCATTACAACATTACCGTTGCTACGAATAATGATCTACTGGTTCTTCTCACTTCACTTTACATCAGTTCACATAGGTTTTGCCAAGGTTTTTCTGAAACTACCCTCCCCAAGAGTTCTCCATTGCAATCATATGCCACAGTTTGTTCAGCGATTCCCCAATTGATGAGCATCCCCTCAACAGTATACTTCCCTCTACCTTTTTTTATTCTGTTTATCCTTCTATATTTTTATCTTGTCCTTCCTCAAAAAATCTGTTTTATTTCTAACCACTTCCTCCTTAATTCACTCTCTTTTTGTCATCCTCTCCCCTTACTTCCCCAGTATCCCTTTCCCTTCCTAATTCTGTATTCAGTAAGAGAGAATTCTATATCCAAATAAATGCATGTGCATGTACATATGTATGTACATCCATGTATATATAACACACAGGGATATAACGCATTTGTATATTCTTCCCTTTTTTAATTAATTCCAATTCAGTGATGCTCAAGTCTTGCTCACCACCCCCTCTTGTTTTCTCTTTCAGTATAAAAACTTCTCCCTGCGTGCCATTTTTATATGAGAAAATTTTCCCCATTCTGCAAATTCTCTCCCTTCCCTCTTCTCCCAGTGCATATCTCTTTCTTTTTAATTCTAGTAATATGTTTCTCATTTTTATTTTCCCTTGCTTTTGAACACAATTATCTTCATTTTTCCTTTCCTTCACACCAATCTCTTTGTCTCTTTCTCCTTCTAAAATTCAACTTAAAAATACCTCCTCTAAGTGTACTTTCCCTATTTGGCCTTACCTACCTCTAATTCTTCTACTTGGTGTTCAGTACCAGGGTATTCTTTTAATGTGATAGTAGTTTATATTTATTCTGTAAGTAGTCACAGGAGCCATCGCTGAAAGTTACCTTAGAGGCCATTCAGTCCAAAGCCCTCATTTTAAGGAACCTGAGGCCTAGGGTAGACAATTTAGTCTTCTGTCATTGAATGTGTATTTATTTTGTCTCTATAAATGGGCTACCAACCATTTGAGCACATGTAGGACAAAGTTCTGTATACAATGAGAAATTCTAAAATGCAATTAATTAACTGAATCATAGCAATGTTTTTGGCAGGTTGCTCTCAGAACAAAGCAGAACCCTGCTTATCTGAGTGTCACAGAATTCACTTGGGGTGGGGGAAGTATGGGGTAGGCACAGGAGAGGAATTTCTAAAAATTCTAGTCTTGCTTTTATATCTAGAATTATTGGGTTTACCCAGAATAAATGTGTATCAGGATAGAGGAGCCAGAGTACATGGCCAGCTTAGGAAAGACAATAGGCAAGAACAGTCAGAGGGATGTAGTTAACTTCTATTGGTTTTCTTCTACTTTATCAGGCCTCCCATTGCCAACTGCCAGATCCCAGGAGTATGGTCCAATTGTCCCCATCTCATGATTTCTGATGTAAGCATCTCTGAGAGAATAAGTAATCTCTCAGCAGGGGTCGTCGGGGATGTCAGTGACCTTTTGAATTTGTGACTTCTCCTTGACAAAGAGCTCTCACCTGGTTCATAATCTCTGCTTTCTAAACAAGTCTGTCACACTAACAGAATTGGTTAGTCTATGCAAACACCATCCCCAAAGTGTTATTTCTTCTTTTATTGGCTTCCTATTGGCAGCCCCAGCAGAGTGAAAGGAGTGGATTATATCCACAGTTTTTGCCCATATCATCTGTTGGCAGCTCCCACAAACCAGTTACCCTGGTTCCCTTCATATGGTAATGCAAAACAGAGGGCCCACAGCTTGTCTGGAAAGAACCACTCCAAGCCTCAAGGTACCACCTCAGCAAAAGAAAGCTAGAATGAGAATGTCTTTGGCACTGGATTCCAGCATAGAGACAAAAGGAAGGAATCTGGGTCAAGGGCCAGGAGGGTCCTAATAGGACCTGTAAAATGCTCCCTTCAGAGCAATGAACTCAGTATATAACCTCATGACAGGTACAGAAGGTTAGGTACCTTGAGGTCCTGTGAATCCCAGGAGCGGTTGTCTCTAGCCTCAATGCTAGAGATCTAAACATGAAAAAGGTGAAAAATCTTCCTGCTCTGTTGAGGGAAATTTGAGAAACAAGACTTAGGTCTCATTTGCAAGTTCTATTAGATTTGCATATTCCTTTTAATTCTGCTAACTCTCGAAATGGTCCCTGGCATATGGCTGGGAAAGAAATACAAACCTTTGGTTAAAGTTGGCAGAATGAGTATTTTGGTAAATACTTAATGAGGAAGAGGTTGTATATACAGAGTTTGGGAAAAGACAGTGGCTTCAGCATCGGGATAAAACAATTTATTTTTTCCCCAAACTATCCTTCCTTCCCCTACTCACCGAAAGAAGGGCACTTAACCGGAGATGAAAGCTGACTCTGTGTGCTATTTTCTGGATAGCCAAGGAGATGAGAAGCTCTCTTAGGACATGATGTTGTCTGAGAAAGCCTTTAATCTCATCATCACAGTACTCTGAAATCAGGTGACAAAGGAGGGTGGAGCTTATTAACTTTTTCATGTGGATTGAATTGAAAAATTTGGTGGCCACATGTTTCTATGTGAGGGGCATCTGTGATTTTCCCCCCCTTTTTACTGTTGTTCAGACTGTGGCTTGGGAAAACGTCCCCTATACTTGGCACAGTGTGATCTTGTAAACTGAAGACAGTTTAACATCAAGTGGATTGGCTTCTCATCCTGGCTTGGTAATTGATGTTGTTGTTATTCTTTGTCTTTTGTTTTAGAAGAGGACCAATGATATCACAGGATGATGTTTTGACTCGTGAGTGAATTGGATTTAAGTGAAGCAGAGCTGCACAGTCATCAGCCTCACTCTCTTCCAAAATCATCGAAGTCCAGTGTCAAGATAAAAGTCAGGACTACTGGTGATGCAAGGGATGTGGAGGATGACCTTGGTGTTTTTGATGTCTGAGCAAGCTCTAAGAGCTCCAGGGAACCTGTCTCAGTCACTTTTGTGGCTATTGGAACAAACTGTTCTCATGTGCTCATTCCAGCAGGGGACCTCTTTACAAGCTTGAAGTAGACACCTCACTCACTCACTAACAGGTTTGTGGCCCATCCATTACCCTCGGCTTGGTTTTGTCCTTCTGCCAAGATGTTTTTATCAGGGAGTGTCTGTTGTGCATGCTCCAGTTTCTTGGAGTCACAGGTGAGAATTGAGTGCCAGATAGATACCAAAGGTGAATGAGCAGCCCTGAAAAGGGATCAGCAAGCCCTCACACTAGTGGTGATAGTCCTCCATGGATATTAAATATCAATATTAAAATGTCAAATATTAAAATGTTCAGAATTCCCAACTCGTGAGTCAGACTAGTTATCAGTATTTATTACTTAAAGCAGGTGTGAAAGTTGGATGTTAGAGGCAGAAAACCAGAAGCAGATTGAAGCTTTGGAAAACATTCCTATGAGAAGGTAGAATCAAAGGAAGTGTGGAATGGGAAATAGACTTGTGTAGGTGGGAGTGTTATTGAGGCTTAGAGACATCCCCTAAGTAATAATAGGAAGAAACTGAAATTCCAATGTTAAGTCCAATTCTATCTTAGTTAAATGAGGAAAGCAGTTAGATAATCAGGAGAAAGGCTCCCTTTGGTTCACAAATAGGATTTGAACTTTATAAAAGAACCTCACACACACACACACACACACACACACACACACACACACACACACACACACACACATCCCTGCACCCTCTTAGCTAATTCATATCCTTTGAGCTGATCCTTCACACTGCATTCAATCAACCAGCAGGCATTTATCCAGCACTTATTGTGTGATTAATACTGTGCAAGGTGCTGGGTTGCTACAGCAATAGTTAAAACAAAATAAACAACAAAAACAACAAAAGCTCCAATCCTTTCTGTAGGATCAAATAATCAGGAATTAGACAAAGGGTTTCAATGGAAAGCCTTGGAAAGATAGGTAAGGAAAAATATGACCATGTATGACTGACACTCTAATGGACATTATACTTAAAGTCCTCAAATACTTGTGATTTCATCAGTATGAGTACTCCTTCCATTAATATAGAATGCAAGCCCTTTGTAGTTTAGTAAGTATTTGAGTAACTAAGTCATTTTGACTATTATGAATACCCTAATTAACTACAAAAGACTTATGAAGGAATGTGTTATCTGCATCCAATAAAAGAACTGATAAATAGAAGTATGCATAGAATGGTTTTTTTACATGTTTGTTTCTAATGGTAGCCATCTGTAGGGCAGGAGGTAAGGAGGAGGTAAGAAAAAAAAGGGGGAAAAGGTTACATGATAAATTCATTTATATATCTAAAAGGAATAACAGATTATACATAATAGAGTTGCAGTTTCAAGTACAATCATCTTTTTTTTCTGTTCTACTATGTTATGGACACTTTTGTCTTATTTCTTAAGTCCAGAATAATTTTTTAAAGAGCTGTTGTGACCAAAAATTTATTCCATTATGTCCAACTTTCTGATGAAAAATGTCTCTCAACTTAGCTGGCCTGGTCCTTGGGTGAGAAATATGCAATACATCACTGGGACCATATACAAACTTTTCCAGTGGAATAGGACCTTCCAGAGTATGTTTACCAATGGCATAGCCTTAGAGAATCCAGGATCACCTCTGTATCACAATGATTCATTGGAGCAGGACTTTAACAGATGGATGAATGGATGGATAGATGGATGGGTGGATGGACAGATGGATGGATGCCACACAAAAATATTCAAAAAGGAAACAAAATGAGAGGGAAGATCAAATAAGACTATCTGTTTCTAAATATCTGACACCCAAACTATTAGACAGCCATTAATAATAATATATTTATGAAATGCTTTGAGGTTTACAAAGTACTCATTCCACAACAACCCTGTGAGGGATGTAGTTGTTACTCCCATTTTACAGATGAGAAAATGGAAACTCGAGTGGAATGTCTTGCCACAGTTGCAGATTGTAGAATATCAGAGTTGAGAGGAATATCAAAGACTACCCAGCCCAATCCAACTAAATAAGAATCCTCTCCACAACATATACTACAAGGAACCCATTTAGCCTTTGCTCTAAGACCTCTGGTTAAGGTCACTGTTATCAAGGCAACCCATTTTATTTTCCAATAGTCATAATTATTAGGAAGTTCTTTTTTATATTAATCCTAAAGCTTCCCCTTACTGACTTCCACTCTTACTCCTGGTTCTTCCTTCTGGGGCCAAGAAAAACAATTGTATAAAGGACCTCCTCTGGGTAGCAACCCCATCAAATCCATGAAGGCAGCTATAATTTTCTCCCTAATTTTTTCTTCTCTTTATTGAAAGGGCCTCTAAGTTATCAATATCTATCCTAAAATGTGATATGCAGAAATGCATGGATAAGTAGCAAACCATGGATTTAAACGCCACACATTTCCCCTATTCCTACTGCACCATGAAGTGCCTTAACTGTTCCCATTGTAACTTTAATTGTAATTCTTAACAAATCAAGAAAAGCAAATTGAGAAATGAGAGACATACAAAGAGAGACCCAGAGAGAGAGGAGACAGGGAGAGGGAGAGAGAGAGAGAGAAAGTCAGAGAGACAGAGAGAGACAATACACATACAGAGTATAGTGGTAATGGGAATTTGAAGATCTTTCCTGCCTCTTAAAAAGTCTAAGGGAATTTGAAGACTTTCCCTGTTTTGAAGACAAACCCTGCCCCCTAATAGGCTGAATGTAATCACATGGAGCCTGTGGTAGGAGATTGCTGAACAGTGGAGCAGAGCCCACAGGAAGGTGGGAGTCAGAGCAGCTAGACACGGTTGGGAGGATAGGATGAATCTGAGGGAGACAGTTAGGCTTATGAGTAAATATTGGTCTTGTGTTGGCTCATGGGAAGGCTAATGGATGCTGAAGTTCTCTGTGCTGTTGCAGCTTATTAACTTCTTTGTGACTATGATGGGATTGGCTTACTGGTTTTGGGATTTGGTTTTCTGGTGCCTGAATAAATGATTTGCTTCTGTCTTCTATATGGAGAGTCTGTTATATTTTATTATTGAGCTCTATGCAGATATATTTATTGTGACTGTTGGTGCTGGGGATATTGCACTGCTGAGAGAGAGAGAGAGAGAGAGAGAGAGAGAGAGAGAGAGAGAGAGAGAAGAAATTGCTAGGGATTATATAAATAATTTTCACTCTCCATTGGAAGGGACAGTTAGATAGCTCCATGGAGAAACCACTAGACCTGAGTTCAGATCCAGATTCAGATACTTACTAGCTATGTGACCCTGGTCAAGTCACTTAACCTCTGTGTCTTTATCCACTGAAGAAGCAGATGGCAAACCACTCCAGTATCCTTACCAAGAAAACCCCATGGCCATTATTGGCCTTCTATAGTCTACAAGATCATGAAGAGTCAGATATGAATGAAGACTGAACAACAATTCTTGGGAAGGTCTAATACTGGAACTGAAGTTTACATAGTTTGGCCACATAAGGAGAAGACAGGACATATTGGAAAAGACTCTGATGTTGGGAAAGATTAAAGGCAAAAGAAGAAGGGGACAGCAGAAGATGAGGTGGATAGATAGTGTGATGGAAGCAAGGAATATGAGTTTAACCAGACTTCAGTAGATAGTGGAGGACAGAAGGACCTGGTGTGCTATGGTCCATGGGTTATGAGGATTCAGACATGATTGAACAACTGAACAACAACAAATACAAGCAAGGTCTAAATATCACCACTATCCTCTAAATCTACAATATAAATTGTAAAATGATTTCTACTAAGAGGCAACAGCCTTATAATTTTAAAAAATGTAGGTTTCAGTTCCATCTCTAACACATACATGACATGTGTGACCCCGGACAAGTCCCATAACCACTCACCACCATAGAGAATCTTTAAGACTAGAAGTTTCAGATAAATTCACCTGCATTGGTGAAGGAAGTAGCCACACAAAGAGTTTTCCATACCAATGAAATCATATGTCTGCAATAGCTAAAAAGGAAAAAAAAACACCTTTATTATTAGTTGTGAAAACCCCAGGGGAAAAAAAGAAAAACTAGCTTTTCAAATCCCAATCAGGTGGAAGGTTATAAATGATGTTTTTTATTTGTAAAACACAGTGAAATTTCAATTGGGCAATGGCCAAACAAATTATGGTATATGAATATGATAGAATGACATAAGAAATTATGGAGATAATTGTTTCAGAAAAACCTGAGAAAGTTTCAATGAACTGATGTAACAAGAACATAAGCAGAACTAGAAGAATGATTTCTACCTTAATGACATTAAAAAGACAAACAACTTTGTTGGGGTTTTTTGTTTATTTGCTTTTTGGAGGTGGTAGGGCAGGGCAATTGGGGTTAAGTGACTTGCCCAAGGTCATACAGCTAGTTTTTGTGTTAAGTGTCTGAGACTGAACTTGAACTCAGTTCCTTCTGTCTTCAGCGCGAGTGCTCTATTCACTGTGCCACCTAGCAGTCTTACAAACAACTTTGAAAAACATAAGACCTCTGATTAATGCAATAACCAACCACAATTCTAGAGGATTCATGATAAAACATGCTATCTGATAGAGAAGCAATGGACTCTTGAGTGCATATCTTTTGTAGATGTCAAATGTGGACATTTATTTTGTTTGACTACATATATTTGTTGCAAGGATTTTATCTTTCTTTCAGTTTCAATGGAGGTGAAAGAACATGGGAAGGAGAAAACATAGATTTTTGTTAACTGAAAAGAATAAGATTTTTAGAAATGAAATCAATTTCAAATGAACATAAGAGTCAATCTCTCCTTGATTTTGAGCTATGTCTACTAATGTAACAACAAAATCCCTGGCCCACTGGTGGAAGTAGGATTGAATGCAATTGTCACACTACCTACATAAGAGATAAGAAATTGATTTATACGTTATGGTCAGATTGGTTTTCTTGTCATGGGTATAGGAATATCTGAAAAACAGAAAACAAAATTATCTTCAAAAAGCAGAAGAAAAGAGAGTCAAGATGGTGAGATAGTTGATGAGAAAAAAAGGACCCTGGAAGAAGCCAAGAGTACAATCTAGTGAAAGCCAGACTTTACTAGTCAAACAAATGGCTACACCTCTACAGAGACCAATCAGACAAGAGCTAAAAGTCAACCCAGGACACCATAGAGGAAATAACAATCAAGGTAGTCAGATGGCTTGGTTCTTCTAGAAGCTGAACGCATCCATTTGAAGAGTGGGAAGTTGGAATAAAAATAATTGGATCCATTACAGATAGGAAGAAGGAGAAGGAGCAAGAGCCAGGAGGATGAAAGATGACTGCCATCTGGAGAAATCAAAAGAAGAGTTGGATATCACACAAATTGAGGAGGAGAAATGGGAAGTTGAGAACAGATAACTAGAAGGAATGATATGGGAGGGGTCAAATGCTGCACTCTGCCCTAATTCTGGGACATAGTATTTTCTACTGGTTGTATATGCAGTAGGGAAAGAAAAGATTTTTTTTTGAAATCCCAGTAAAGTATATTTCTGACTGCATTTTCAGGATTCTGTGTTTTGATTAGTACGTGAAATGCGTTTCTTGTGATATACACTAAGAAAAAGTGACATTTCCCCAATGTCATTATCACAAGTCACTTCACAAAACAGAATGTCTTTATAATTTTTGTTTGTTTGGGGAAAATAACAAGTTAGTTGAGCTTATTCTATAAAATAAGTTGCTTCCTGGAAATGTAATATGGCAAGAAGCATAACAAAAGAACATTAGTGCTGAAGTTATAGCCATCAAAGACACTTTGAAAATATTTGTAGATAATGATAGAGGTTTACATCTTATCCCTACTTCTAACTCTGTGAGTTAGGTCAAGATGTTTCTTTTATTGCTCAGTTCAATTCAACAAACATTGATTAAATGCTGAACAAGGCATTGGGTCAGTCTCTGGAGATACAAAGACTGAAAAAAAAAGCAACTATACCCTACTCTTAGAGAACTTTTATTCTAATGGGGAGAAATAATATGTAAACAAATAAAATACCAAATATTTATTGTTATTGTTGTTGTTCAGTTGTTTCTGACTCTTTGTGATCCATTTGAGGTTTTCCTGACAAAGATACTGGAGTGGTTTGCCATTTCCTACTCCAACTCATTTTACAGATGAGGAAACGGAGGCAAAAGGGTTAAGTGACTTGCCCAAGGTCACACAGCTAGCACGTGTCTGAGGCCAGATTTGAACTTAGGGCTTCCTGACTCCAGGCCTGACCCTCTATCCACTGTACCACCTAGCTGTCCAAAAACAAATATATGCAAATTAAATACAAAGTAATTTGAGGGAAAGCAATAGCATCTTGGAAGATCATGAAAGTCCTTTTGTGAGATGGCACCTGAACTGATGAAGAGAGCTAAGGATCCAAGACATGGAGATGGAGAGAGAGTTCATTCCAGGCAAGAGAGACAGTCTATGTCTGTAAAAGTACACATACATACAGAGGCAGGAGATGAAATGTCATACGCAGGAAACAGCAAGGAAGTCAGTTTATCTGGAAGAGCTAGTAATAGTATATGAAAGGGAAAGATATGACATAAATATGAAAAGGTGAGGTATTATAGGATGCCAGATACAGGAGTTTGTATTTTATCACAGGGGCAGCAATATGGAGCTACAGAAGTTTGCCAAGCATAAGAGTAACATGGTCATTTTCATATCCATCTGGTAACTAAGTGGAGGATATATCAAAGAAGGGAGAGACTGGAAGCAGAGGAAGAAATTAGAAAGTTTTTAAATTATCTATTCAATGATCAAAAGGGAATGAGGTCTTCTATTAGTGCTGACCATACAAGTTGGAAAACTTCATACTGTGGAATTTAAGAATTTAAGGGACTAAAAACTGCTGGGAAAACTGGAATACAGTATAGCAGAAACTGGGCATAGACCATTATCTAACGCCATATACCAAAATCAAGTCTAAATGGGTGCATGATCTAGGTGTAAAGGATGATACTGTAAGCAATCTGGGAAAGCAAGGAATAGTTTACCTGTCAGATTTGTGGAGAGGGGAAGACTTTAGGACCAAACAAGAATTAGAGAGCATTATAAAATGCAAAATGGATAATTTTGATTACATTAAATTGAAAAGCTTCTGTACAAACAAAGCCAATGTAGCCAAGATCAAGAGGGAGGTGGGAAATTGGGAAAGAATTTTTACAACTTATGTCTCTGATAGAGGACTCATTTCTAAAATATACAGAGAATTGAGTCAAATCTATAAGAATACAAGTCATTACCCAATTGATAAATGGTCAAAGGATATGAGCAGGCAGTTTTCAGAGGAAGAAATTAAAGATATCTATAAGCATATGAAGAAATGCTCTAAATCACTATTGATTAGAGAAATGCAAATCAAAACAACTCTGAGATACCACATCTCTCCAGTCAGATTGGCTAAGATGACAAAACAAGGAAATGACAAATGCTGGAGAGGATGTGGGCAAATTGGAACACTAATGCATTGCTGGTGGAGTTGTGAACTTATCCAACCATTCTGGAGAGCAATCTGGAATTATGCCCAAAGGGCTATAAATAATTTCATATCCTTTGACCCAGCAATACCACTTCTAGGGTTATATCCCAAAGAGATCATAGAAGAGGGAGGAAGACCCATATGTACAAAAATATTTATAGCAGCTCTTTTCGTGGTTGCAAAGAATTGGAAATTAAAGGGGTGCCCATCAATTGGGGAATGGCTAAACAAGTTGTGGTATATGAATGTAATGGAATATTATTGTGCTATAAGAAACAAGGAGGAGACGGTTTTCATATTTACCTGGAGAGGCTTATACAAACTGATGCTGAGTGAGAAGAGTAGAGTCAGGAGAAATTTGTATACAATCACAGACACAACATATGTATGATGACCAAATATGACAGACTCCTCTTCTCATCAATGTAGTGATATAAGTCAATCCTGAAAGACTCATGAAGGAGAGAAATGCAACATCCAGAGATATAACTAGAAAGAACTGAGCTTGAATCCTGATGGAAGCAAACTACTTGATCTTTTTCTTTTCATTGTTTGGTTTTATTTCTTCTTTACCATTTTCCATCCCACCTAGTACAATACGCCCTTGTAATTGGACTAATGTCTAATACGAATGTATTTGCAGATCCTGTACTGGACTATATGCTGTCGTGGGGGGTGGGGAGAGGGAGGGAAAGGAAACTTGAAAATCAAGGAACTATGGAATTGAATCTTATCAACTAAAACTAAACTAATAAATTAATAAAAAAGAAAGAAAAAAATTTCCTTGTAACAAAGTAATAAATATTTATAGTCAAAACTAAATAAATTTTTATATTAGCCATGCAAAAAAAAGAATTTAAGGGACTAATAATTAACAATAACAAATTAAAAATTAATAACCCACAGAAAGAATTCACAATAATAGGATGCAGTCAACTCTTGATCTTTTATCTTTGTTATCACAGAATTTTCTCCATAGCAGGTAGCCAGTTGACTTCAAATAACAGCAACAGAGTTGAACTAGATCAGTTTTCAGATGAGGAAATCAGAGGTTAAGTGACTTGCCCAGGATTACACTACTAGTAAGTATCTGAAGCTAGATTCAAACTCAGATCTTCCTGCTTGCAGGCTTGGCATTCTTTTCACTGTGCCACATCTTTCAGGGAGATCTCTACCCCCTCAGTGCTATCCCAGGGTGAGTCAAAGACTCTTCAGTGAAAGAAGTAGGGAAAAAAAAAACAAAGAAAACAGCTTAATACTAAGAAGTCTGGTAAGATAAGAGACCCAGAAACTAGAGGCACTAAACAGTAACCCATCCCTCAGACTCCCTGCCTGAAGGGTGTGCCCCAGAAAGAGAGGCTTATGTATACATTTCTGTGCTAGAAGGAAAGACCATTCCTGTAGATGATACCCTGAGTGGGATGGGCATTTATCTATTTGGAGCAGCTAGTCATGCCTACCTCCTGGCTGAATGCATTTTCTGTAATCTTCCACAGCAGCTCCCTCCCTCATCTGAGCCTGTGTAAGGCAAACACACTCTCACAGAATTACTGAGTATCCCTTTGGATGTCACAGGGGAAGATGCTTGCCGCCAAGCACTTTACTGTTAATTATCTGAAACCTGGATGCTGTGCCCTCTCTCAATGCCAGCTTAGGAGATAAGCTGCGTTATGCTAGTTATTAGGCTCAGCTAAATAAATAATACCTGGCACAGATGCCATCAGGGATGGCAGAATGTGTCCACCTGGCACATTGAGTTCATTCTCAAGTCCTTCCCCTGTGAAAGAAAACATCACCATTAACTGTACATGTACATATTATCTTCCCCTTTAGAGAGCGAGTTCCTTGAGAGGAGGGATTGTTTCTGTCTTTGTACCCCCAGCATTGTCCCAGGTGCATGGTAAGAACTTAATAAATCCTTATTGATTAATTTGTTAGATGGACTTTTCCAGAGTTCATGTTTTTCTACTTCCTGAATGTTGAATTTGATTGTCATAGCCAGGGGGATTTTCTATGAGACTAGATTATTAGTTGGTGCCTATTTTCAGGACTGATAACATGTCCCTATTCTACCAATTTTATACACCCATTTGTCAGATTGAGAAACTGATGCCATCCATGGTGATTAAATCAATGTTTGTATACCACAGCAACCAGTTGATAAGGGAAAAATTCATTCAGCCAGTTATTTGGTCTATAGGATCCCAAGTAACTGGTCTGACTGCCCCCACCCCACCCATATTGGCTGAATTAACTATCTGTCTTGTCACAGACATTATAACCTCTATTACTTGCCACCCAATAAGACAAGTTCAAAGATAGACACTCAAACCCCACAGAGGCAAAGCTTCTTAATTTGTTTCCCTGGTGGCCAGACAGAAAACAATAGAGGATCTGGAGAGAACACTTCAGCTTGTCAGGACTTTCACTTTCCTTTATTTTCTAAAGTGCTGAGGAGACTAATTAATCCTAATTCCAAACAGATTAGTGATTTAGTCTAGTGGGAAGACTCATAGTCATGAGGCTTATTAATTTGGTAGTCCGAAAGATTTGCAGTGCTGACATCTTTAATCTCTTAGCACACATCCTGGGCTGGGTCCCTCTTCCAATTTTTAGATAAGCTTTGCTGAGGAAAACATTGCCAGGTATTCGACTTTGCCAGAACCATGCATTTGCACTCCAAAGGGACACTGTCAGATGAAAAATAACTTTAAAATAATGCATTTTCTGAGCTGTCTCCCTAATGGGATGCTGTCTACTATTTACCGAAAGAATTCTGAAATATTGTTGTTTTGGCCTTCAGTTTTTCTTTAAAAAAAAAAAAGAATTCAAAAACTCTTTTTACTCCCATCCAGTGCTGGGAGGAAGAAGAAGAAAGAAAAAAAACATTTATTTTCTCTTCAGTATTACTTTCTGCCTTCCCCACACTGACCCCATAGATAGAAGCCTAAGGCTTTTCTCAATCTCAACATAACTGAGATTTTATTCTGTTCTTATGGCCATCCATGGAATCGTATGTTATTTGAGCTGGAATTGTACATTATTAGAGAGCATCTGGGCATCATAGATACTTAATACTCGTTGATTGATTATAGGCTGATAACTGAGAAGAAATCTTCTTCTTGAGTATTTCTATCCCTTGCATGGATGTTATTTAAATCATCCCATTGCCTTTTGTTCCCTCTCTTTGAGCACTCCCTAAAATACCTGCATTTCCTGAGGACCCAGACTTTGTTAACTAAGACCAAAAGACACAGTACATTGAACACTTAGCCCTAAACCCAGGTTTTTTCCCAGGACTGATTCCAGTTACTTATGAGGCCAAGAAGGAGGAAGACATATGGCCTCCCCGGGCGTTCTCCTGAATGAGGTCAGGCTGTATACATCTTTGGGCTTCTTTTCTCTCCAAGAGATAGAACAGATGGTATTCCAGATATAAATATGTATAATGTACACTCCTAAGATTGTTAAATAAGCTTATTTTTAGATGGATTCATGAAAACCAAGAACTTGTATATTTAAAATGAAAGCCAATCAAAGCAAATCAGAATAAACTGTTGTTCACTCTGCTTTACTTATTCCAAGGCTCTTTCCCTTTCTAGCTGTGAAATAGCCATTCTCCTCTCCACCTGTGTTTTCCTGTGGTATAAAGGAGGGGAGAAGCTAGATTTCTCATCAAGTAACCAGGGGTCAAAGGTGATCTTGGGCGAACCACTTAGCCTCCCCAGGAAAGAAAGGAAGAGAGAAACAAACATTTATTAAGCACTTACTGTGTACTAGGCACTGTGTTAAGTACTTTACAAATATTGTCTCATTTGATTCTCACAACAACCCTAGGAGGTGGGTGCTATTATATCCCCATTTTATAGTTGAAGGAACTGAAACAGACAAAGGTTAAGTGACTTTTCCAGGGTCACATAGCCAATAAGTGTCTGAGGTCAAATTGGAACTCAGGTCTTCCTGACTCTAAACCCAGCATTCTATCCATTATATTCATAGCTGCCTCTCTAGGCCTAGGTTTCCTTATCTGTAAGATGGGGGTATTGAACTAGAAAATTTCTAAAATTCCTATGAGATACTGTTCATATTAACCTACAAATGGTGGGATCATAAGATTATTAATTTTGAGCCAGAAGAAACCTCAGAGGCCATCTAATCCAATGGCCTTTAATTTTATAGACAAGAGGTTATGACTTCCCCAGAGTCACACAGGTAATAAGGAATCCACATCCCCTGATACCAAATCTAGTCCCCTTTCTATTGTATTCTTAATTTGCATCTTTCTAAGAACAATAATGGATTGCACTGAGTCATTAGAATAAAACTTCAGTACAAAGGAGTGACTCTCTGAAGGTCTGAATTTCAGATTCCTATGGGCAGTAAAGAAATATTTTGTAGTAGTGGTGCCTCTACCTCCGGATGTCCCTCAAAAAGCTTTCTACGTAAGCTACTTACTTGCACATGGCTCTGAAAATGGGAAATAGCAGAACTTTTCTTCTAAAGATCCTTCAGAAATGAATGGAATCTCATCTGCCTGGAATTAATTGTCATCATCAGTCTATCAGAAAGCATCTACCGTACGCCCAGAGGATGTGTGGCCAGATACCAGATGCCAAGTTGTTTATAGTAATGGTTCCTACCCTCAATAAGCTTATTGCCTGGTGGCAAAAGGGTTTAATAGATGAAGGCTGGAGATCTCCTTCACCCCATTTAGTTTGTGCCAGGAAGACAAATCACCAACTTTAATAGTAATCTCAGTTTCTATGTTTAAAATGAAAACTAGTAAAACTGATTGGACTGAAGAAGACTAAGCACTTGGGATTTTAATTTCTTCTCAGTTAACCATGTGGCCCACTGCCCAGGGAAGAGGTGGGAGATCCAAACCTGACAGCATAGCACCAATCACTACATCAGTAACTTTAGATAAATACCTTGGCTTATACAAATCCCTAACCCATTTAGCTCACACTGTGATGCCCTTTCTATACACAAAACACAGTTTCTCATATGTGCAGTAGGACATTACATTTGAATTAGAGGTACACAGAGGAGCACATAATCTTCAAACTGACAGGGACCTCAGAGATTCTCTAGTGAAAGCCTTTCATTTTATAGATAAGGACATTGAATCCAATAAAGGTAAACTGATTTGCCTGTCATATGACTACTTCATGATTTCCTTGTCTCAGTCGTTCTTGGCAGGATCATTACTAAGAACTGACACCTTTTGGCAGTTTGGAATAAGGCCTATGAATGCAGTAAAAATCTGTTCCTTCCTCACTTGGCTCTAGCCAAATGGTCCCCAGTGGTTCATCAATTGAGGGGACAGCTTTCTATTATTAATAGGGTAGGACTCCATTCAAGTCTGCTCCTTTGAAAAACAGACATCCCCCTGCCATTCAATGATGTTCAGAGCATGGAATGAAGGAAATAAAATTATTTTATTATGGAATGAAGGAACTAGTATTTATTAGGAAAAAGGAAATGAATGACAACTTTGGATCCAACAAGAAGAAATATGATTGGCTAAATGAAGTGGTCTTTGGTCCCTGCTCTTGAGGCTAAGTTTGAGGCTGGTGGATCACTGAAGTCTGGGAGTTCTGAGCTGCAGTAGGTCTAAGGCCCAGTAGGTATCCACACTAAGTCTGGCCCCAATATGGTGAGCTCCTTGAAATAGAGGGCCATCAGGTTGCCTAGGGAGAGAGTAAACCAGCTTAGATCAGAAAAACAAAGACTAAAAACTTCCATATTGATCAGTTTTGGGCCCAGGCCCATGAGTGTCCACTACACTATCAGACTGAGTAAGATAAGGAGACCCAGTCTCAAAAAAAGAAAAGGAACATAACCAGGAGAACATGGTCCAACTTGACCAAGAGTGGAATAGGAGCTTTAAGATAAAACTCAGACTTTCTAAAGTCTTTCTCTTATTTCTTGGTCTCTTCTTTTCTGATTTATCTTGAAACCAGCAGCATCTTGGATCTACTTTTTCTCTTCCCTCCCCCTCTCTGCCCTGTATTTCTTCCTTTCTAAGAGGTAAAGTAGCAAAAAGTAGAGGGGCTCCTGTACTTCTTTGAGATCAGGGATAGATAAAAAGGGAAAGGGAATTTAAGCATTTAGATAACACCTACTAAGTTCCAGGCACTGTGCAAAGAGTTTTGCAAATATTATCTTTTTTGGTCCTTTCAGCAATTCTTCAAGGTAGGTGCTATTATGATCCCCATTTTGTGGATGAGGAAACTGAGGCAAATATAAGCTAGATTGAAGATTTGCAAATAGAAGCAAATAGAAGATTTGCCCATGGTCACACAGCTAGTCTCAGGTCTGATTTGAACTCAGGTCTTCTTGCCACCTACTTGGAGAATTAATTTATAGAAAACTAATCTTCTGGCAGACAGAAGAGCACCCAACAGTCATTCACTCTCCTTTCCTCTCTTTCCATTAGGAGAAGTCTGTGTGGCCCCATATCAAGACAGGTCCTATGAACCCAAGGACAAGTATCAATTATTAATCCATTCCCATCCTCTTTCGAGGAACAATTGTATGCCTTACAATTTGGGGATTATTGTTAAGACTTCTATTTTCATTATATAGGAGGGATTTTGGTTTGATTTGCATATTTGTCCTAAGTTAGCAATTTCCCCTGGCATTCCAAGTGCTTAACAGATCACAACTTAAACTGAGTGTGTATATTTGTGGGGTTTTGTTTCCTGGCACTCTCTATAGCTGGTGCTTAGAAGACACCATGAGTAATACTGCCACCTTCTCAAAGTTTTAGAGTATAAATAGACTCAATAACAATGGCAGAGGATATGGGCAGTGTTTTCTCCAAAATTTTTCTCTCTTCTTCTTAGAGGTTCAAATATTACAGCTAGCTAATGGCAAAGGTAAAACTAGTTGAACCCAGGTCTCTTGACTTTTAAAACATGTTCCTTCCATTACATCTGGTACCTCTGTTTGGCTAAATAAGGGGAGAGTTGTTTTTCCAGCACTGGTAACGGGTATCTGCTGAGTTGTTTACCCACTCTCCCTTCTTACAAAAGGAGTACAATGTAGTCTAAGTTTAAATAAAACTGTGATTAAGCCAGCCAATACATGGAGAATTCAAATCTACAACTTTGGTCCTATTGACCCTGCCATCTAACTAACTGATATATACATCACTAATAAATCTGGAACCAATAATACTGTTTTGATAAATCACTCTTATTGGTATATTCACAAAGTCCTTGTCCTGAAAACAGAGAGACTTCGCCAACCAACGAACATTTAGGAGCAGTGATGAGGTTCTCTCCCTTGTGACTGAGGCTTCCCTCCAACTAAATTCTTGTGTTATTCACAGTGCTGTCTCACTTCTATCTTCTGAGTATGAACCAACCTTGGAAAATGGTCTGTCATCTACCCACTCTTCCCTCCCTCCTAAGCTGCCCTTCTTTCATCTCCCTCTAACTCTTCACAGTTGGGAAGTGCCCCTTTGTCTGCAACTGCCCACTCTCTCTTTGCTCCTTCTAGACACTGAATCACTTCCTCTCCTTTAGTCTTCTAATAAAATATTCTCCCTTCTACTTTAGATTAGCATGAGTTCAAATTACAGAATATGCATGCTCATTCTACCATGGGAAGCAATGTTATTCAAGGATACAAAATGGAGTAGAAATGAGCTACGTTAAGTGGCATCCAGAAATTGAGCACAGAGCACTGGAATATTTATAGATTAAATGGAAACCTTTAAAAATTCAGTGCCTGCTCTGTGACTATAGTCCAAACTGAACTCTATATCGTTCCCTTAACACACCCTGTGGCTTCCTTGTCATTACTCAAAATTGTATAGCTAGCCATCCAATTCCTATACATTCTTTAAAGTCCAGTTCCAATCCCATCCCTGTGCCCCCTATTGAAAGCTATCTCTTGACAGGGTGAATTAACACTGTAAATCTTGATTTATAGTTACTTATTTATTTATCTTATCTACTAGTTTTTAAGCTCCAAGAGGGCAGGGAAAATGTCTTATTTATTTTCACACTCTATCCCTGTCCCTCACCATCCCAGCCTCTGCCCCTAATCTCAGCAGTGTACCAAACTGTGTTGTACTTTGGAGACATAACATTAGTTAGATCTTTCCTTCTTTTTCTTTCTCTGTAAAATGAGTGGGTTGGAATAGTTGGCTTCTATTGTCCCTTCCAGCTCTAAAACTATGACCCTACTGTTCCCTGCCCACTCCCTGCATTATATTTTACTGTGCCTTGGAGATCTGACACTTACCAAGATGACTCATATTCCTGCTCCATTGAAACATGTCCCTTCACCTTCGTGGGTCTCAGGTCCTCATCTGTAAAAATGTGGGAGATAGACAAGAAAGTCTAAGATTTCTTTCAGCTTCCATATTTAATAACTCTATGAGCTAATTTGGCAGGAGTTCAACCTTCCAAAATGACTTGGGCAGACAAAATAGGCCTTACTTAATGAGTTAAAAGAATCTCAAGAATGAGATACATCATTGAGGAATTAAATTGCATAGATCAAACCTTATAAGCATCTACTAACAGGTCATATCATCATAGATTTAGAGCTAGAAGAATTTTAAATGTCATCTAATCCAAACCCCTCATTTTACAAATCAGGAAATTGAGGCCCAGAGATGTTAAGTGACTTGTCTGAGGTTAGACAATAAGTAACACAGACAGGATTTGAAGCCAGGTCCTTTAGGCACCAAATCCAGTCTTTTTCCCAGTATACCAGCCATGCTATAGAGAAAATGGTAATTAACAATTCAAGTTGAATGCATCATTTAAAATGGCAGGACTTGGAAAAATCCTGGGCTTAGAAACCCAGACCTAGGAAGGAGGTAATGGAGATCTATCTATCTCATTTTACAGTTAAGAAAACTGAGGTGCAACAACTTAAAGCAACTTGAACAAAGTCATATAATTAGTAAGTGGTACCACTTAGGCTAGACTCTGGCTCCCAGTTTAGTGTTCTTCCTAGTAAAATTTAAACTTACTGTCCACATTCAACTGAGAAGTGCCATGGACAATGCATAGGGTTGCTCTGGGGTCTGGGAGTTTCTCTGAGGCCACATTTGAATATGAAAGACAGGGATTTATAATAAAGGATTTGAAGTGTAGAATTAAACTTTATATTACCATTGAAAGGACCCCTTCTATTTCAATTGCATGGCAAGACCCAAAGGATCTTGGGAGGTTGGTGAAGACATGATACCTCACATACTTGGACAATCCACAGTATCTAGATAGTTGTAGAGGTTGAAGGATGAAATGACTGAGTAAAACAAAGGTTAGATCTTCAGAGCATATAGATTTATTAAGCAAAGCATGCCAATTGACTAACAAATAGGGATCAGGCCCCTTCCTCAGCTTAGGCCTGGATCCCAAATTCAGGGGTAGATAGACTTTTATTTATTAAAAACATTTAATCCAATTTCTAATTAGAGAAAAGATTAGGGACTTTCCAAGTTGGGAGGGGGGAGAATGAACAGTTGCATTTCCCTGAATTCAGAAAAAACGGTATCCTCTCCAAAGTGTCTGTAAACAATCAAGGGAACATGAAAACAATAACTGATTGATCAATATGGATCAGTTTTCAGATAAAACATATGGGTTGCTTGAGATGTACAATTGTGAGAAAATTCCTTGCATCAATCTTTGGATCTGACTGGGTATTTGGTCAGTATAACATAGGTTTTTGGTTAAGGGTCTCTAAGCAGCAGGGAGAGGTAGTCCAGTTTCCCAGCCACATAGGACTAGGTTCAAACAATGCAACAAAGTTTTCTCTCGATTCTCATAACTCAATAAAGTTTTCTCACAGGACAGAAGTTGGACTAGACCCATAACTGAATAGAAAGGTTACTGAGCTAGCTCCAGAATTGAGTCACAAAATGGAGTCAATGTGGTTCATTCAATTCCCACTACCACTTTGCTGTCCTAATCCCCACAATTCTTGAGCATCCTGACCTAGACAGTCCATTGTAGTTTGTTGGAAGGTAGTCCTTAAAATTGTTTGAAGGGGATACAGAATTGCAACTTAAAATTAATAGAGATTAAACAGGATTTATTAATTTTAAGTTAGAGTCTGGAAAATGATGAAGCTCCTGCTAACAGTAGTCTAAAAGGGTCAGGGTCTCCCATTGCATCTTGAGTCATCTCCAGTCATCCTGATGAATATCTGGTCACTGGATCCAGATGGCTCTGGAAGAGGAAGTGAGACTGGAGACCTTGCTCAGACCTCCCTCACTCAAATCAAAGTCAACTGCAAGTCATGTCATTTCCCTGATGCCATGATCCTCTTTGAAAATGAAGGAGAAATACAAGGAAAAAAGTTCAAAGGTAGATTAAATGCTGATAGACTCTATTTGGCTGAGTGACTTTTAGAGTTCCAGAAGAGTTTGGCTCTCCAGGCCACAGACTTCAGCTGCTGTTTGACCTTCCTTTTCTTATATAGAAAAAAACACTCTTAATCTTATGTCTGGGTATGTGAGGACTCTATTTTTCTTTTTATTTGTCAAATCTTTATTGGGTAAGTGGGGAAGGTTGGCAGAGTCCAGTTTAGTCTTTCTTGGCAGCAGCCTTCCTCATGGCAGCTAGGACATTGCTGAGCTCCTCTCTCTTCCTCTTGGCTCAGATGTGAGTTCCAACCGTTTTTATGATGAACTTAAGGGCTCGCTTATCCTTGGAGACTTTTAACAATTCCATGGCCTGCCTTTCATAAGGGGCAAATCCACACACCTCCGGGATCATATCTCTTACAAACTTTGTGTGTTTGGTCAAGCGCCCACAGCCATGGGGTACTGGATAGCCATGGCTGCGGCACGTAGCCCCAATGGCAGCCACAGCAGAAGGGAGGAGAAAGCATTGAACTCTGGACTCTATTTTTCTAAAAGAGCTGAAGCTTAAATTCTAGCCTCTAAACTAAAAAAGATGGCAGAGTCCATTGTGGAGAAGTAGCACATCAACTGGGGACTCTAGCCAGTAGGTGTAACATACCCATTTAGTAAGGATCCAGAGATAAGTAGATAAGTAGAGATAATCCAACAGAGCAGACACATCACATCCAGTGGAAATCCCCACGAAAATAGCACAATAATGCACATTAAAACAACTCTGAGGTACTGTTTCATACCTATCATATTGTCTAACATGAAAGGAAAGGAAAATTACAAATGCTGGAGGGGATGTGGGAAAATAGAGACCCTTTGATCCCTATTGGTGGAGTTGTGAACTGGTCCAACCATTTTGGAGAACAATTTGGAACTATACCCAAAGGGCTATAAAACCATGCATACCTTTTGAACCCCATAATATCATTGCTAGGTCTATACCTCAAAGAGATAAAAGAAAAGAACCTATTATGTACAAAAATGTTTATGACAGATCTTTTTGTGGTGCCAAAGAATTGAAAACTGAAGGAATACCCTTAATTAATTAGGGATTGGCTGAATAAGTTGTAATATATGATTGTGATGGAATATCATTGTGCTCTAAGAAATGACAAAGGAGGTGATTTCAGTAAAACCTGGGAAGATTTATATGAACTGATACAAAGTAAAATGAGCAGAACCAAGACAATATTTTACATAGTAATAGCAATATTTAATGATAATCAACTGTGGAAGATTTAGCTACTATAGTGATTATAGTTACAATGATCCATGACTCAGGATGAAAGGACTCATGATGAAAAATGCTATCCACCTCCAGAAAGAGAACTAATGAACTCTGAATGCAGATTGACGCATATTTTTTCTCTTTATTTTTCTAGCTTGTTTTGATATGGTTAATGTGTAAATATGTTTTGCATGACTTCACATATAAAATGTGTATCCTATTGTTTGCTTTCTCCATGGGTGGTAGAAGAGGCTGAAGGAAGGGAGGGAATTCAGAACTGAAAAAAAATTTTGAGAATATTAAAAAAAGAAAATAGCACAATAACAACCCTAAAAGGTGTTACAGACTTGCAACATGAGGGATATGAGTCATACCCCAACATGGGAGCCCTAGTCACATGTTTGCTATACTTAAATCTTGGCCATAGATGTCCTAAGTGTGTGCCCCTCATGTTTGATTCTCATGTATGTCTGTTAGGATGGTAGAAGTATTTGTGAGAGAAGGTGCCCCAGGCTTACTGGGGGTGTATCCCACTGCTCCTTTTCATATCATGCTATTTCATTAAGCATCTTTATTTTGAACTAATTATATCCTGGATGACTAATAAAAGTAAATACATCAGTAAAGGCTTGTGAACAATGGTTTTGAGTAGATGCAGAGGCACAGAATTACTTGTTCCTGCCATACCTTTTTGCTGTGAGCCACAACTGTAAAGGTTGGGGGGGGGGGTACCTAGGGTGTTACATACATATTTCTGCAGAAGCGGGAAGCCCTTTAAACCTTTTTTCTATTGTCTCAGCATCTTGATTTGTCCAGCCTGCTTAGTGGAGATGGTGCAATCTTGATTTCATCATAAAGTCATTCCCCAAAGACAAATGTGAACAGAGACTAGTCCTGGAGCAGGAGTCAGGGAGGAGGCCTTTGTTCTAAACCTAACTGTTTCACTGTGTGACCTTGGGATAACCTTTAACCTCAAGTCTGAACCTCATTTTTTTCACTTTTGAAATGAGGGGGCTGGACTAAATGGTCTCTGAGTTCCCTTCCAGATCTAACTCATTCCCCTCTGATCCAGACGTCCTTAACCTTGCTTGCTTTTAGCTCAGTTCCTTCCCTATTTTTGTCCACTTTTAGGTCTCCTGCCACAAGACTTAATGTGCTTTCTCACATCACCTGCTTGGTGCGTAGTTGACTTTTCCCAGTGTGACTAAAATGCTGCATGTGAATATTATACCCTCGAGGGGCTATAAAAAGGGCTATAAAAAGAACATAGGTTAACAGAAAATAATGAGTATAACTTCCACATAGCCTTTCTCTTTTGAATATTTGAAGGAAAGAAAGAGGTCGTGGGGAGGAGGAGCAGGAAGGAGTGAAAAGACTTAGAATCCCCAGCAGGGCTCTTCACTCGTCTTCCTTCTTGCCTAGGTCGTTCCCGTAGCTGAGTGGATTTTTCAAACAAGCCTTGGGGTTTTAGTTGCCTCCATCCTTCCCCCACCCTTGGGAACTAGGCCGATCAAAAGAAATACTGGGATATAGAGCTTGGCAATTGTCTCCTTAAAAAAAAAAGAAAGAAAGAAAGAGAAAAGAGAGGGAAAAAAAAGGAAGAAAGAAGGAAAAGAAAAGAAAGGCGAGAAGAGGCGTGCCCCGCCCCCTGCTTTCTCAGCACCCAGAGGATGGCAAAATAAACCCTGGCGATGTTAGGCAGAGAGAGCTAGTGCAGAAGGCTGGCGTCCGTCCATCCTCTCCACCATCACCACCCCCAGCTGAATACTGCTCTGGGGAGGAAGATAAAGCAGCGGGGGAGGAAGGAAAGGAGGAGGAGAGAGCGGGGGGCGGGGGAGGAGAAAGGAGAGAAGGGACAGAAGGCGTGAGTCTGCACCAGCCAGGTCGGTGCTGGTGCAGCGCATTGATTGGGTGCCATTCAGCCGCAGCCGCGCTATGACCACCTGGGTGCAGGCAGGTCTCCACTGCAGCCCGACCTGGGTTCTGGCTGCTCTGATTTATCACGTCCAGACTGCTGAAGCGGGTCTACTTTAGTTAGCTGCTACTGCCAGGCCACGAAGTGGGGGCTTAGGCTACTGAATGGGTCGGAGGCAGGGGCAGGAGGCTGCTGTGGGGTCCAAGGAAAGCGATTTTCTCAGTTTAAAAGGACCCTGCAGCCACAATAAGGCCACAACAGGAATGTTTGTTTGTTTGTTTGTTTTTGTTTTTGGTGGGGAGGGGGGAGGTTGACAAATGGGTTTTGTTGGATTGAGGAATGATTCTGCATCACTGAGGGAGGAAACTCTTCCTCCCTACAGTGGAGAAAATCGGGGCACTCATTCAAGGCCCAGTTTGGACACTGTTTTCCTTTTCTCAGCAGAATGGGGTGAAGGGGGAGGAGAGAAAATTTGTGAAAAAGCGGTGGCTTCCCTAAGTGACGCTTTAAAAAAAAAAGTTCATACAATGTTTTTACAAATATGCATTTGTATATATGAATATTTGACTAATAATATTTACATCCCCATCCAAGGCAAAAGTCTCTCCTAATGTGCATTACCTGTTTCTGTCTTATTTTACACACCAAGGTCAGTCTAGACACTAATTTCAATTGGATTTTGCTTATATGAAAGTGTTGGACTTCAAGAACTCAGGGAAATGTATACAGAAGGGTTTGCCATTGGCTCTGGTAGGAACAAAGGGAGTGGAGGGGGGCGCTCACTATGGCAGGTTTTCCCTGGGCTGGTCTTGAATCCCACCAACTCACTTTGACTCTAGCATCCTTCTGATGCTAGGGTGGGTGATGAGCACCTCTCCTGCAGGTCCAAATTGCTGTCTTAGCTTTGCTCCCTCTTACCGGTGGGCTCTTGCCATGGAAAGGAAGAGATCACTGAGAGCCTCCCACTTCAAGATAGCCTTTGGAAAACCTCTTATTTAAAAAAGGGAAATGATTGTTCTAAATGTGTTGCTCAGGACATAACTATGTAAATAGCTTAGAATAGCTTCCAGCCTGATGAAGTTCCTACAGCATTATGGGAACTCTCTGTACTAGGAAAAATTATTCCTGGCCACCTTTTTTTTCCCCCAAGGAGAGATAACATCTGATAGGGCTGAATATGTCTTTCTTTATCCTGGATAAATAATCCTGATGAATTATTTAGCTCTTTGGCTCAAATTTAGTCTAGAAATTCACAGAATCATAGACTTTTATAGACAGAAAGTGGCCAGGAAAAGGAAAGAGCATTTATATAGTGCCTATGCACTGACGCTTTACAAATATTATCTCATTTTATTTTCACAACAACCCAATGAAGTAGGCATTATCATTATCCTGATTTTACCAATGAGGAAATTAATGCAAAAAGAGGTTAAGTGACTGCCCAGGGTCACACAGCTTATAAGTATCTGAGCCTGAATTTGAACTCAGGTCTTCTTGACCCCAGGCACAGTTCTCTAGCCATTGAGCAACCTAGTTCCTTATGGCTTTAAATGTAGGCAGAATTAATTTCTACATCTGTATTGTGATTTGTGGAACAATTATAAGAGACTTCCTCATCCCAGACTAAAAATATCTAAGATTCCTTAAATTTTCATTAGAGATTTGTTCTTTTGTCTTTCAATATGTTGGCTCCATGAGCCCTTGGAGTTGAACCATTATTATCTATTACCCTATTTTCTGGAAAGTATGACGATCACAGGGGTGAGGAAAAGGAACGACTCCAGAGACCAGACCACATGCTCCATTGTTATCCATGCAATTTCAAAAGAGGATAAGAAGGCTCTGACATGCTAGATGAGCCTTCTAAGTATAAACTTCTAGGAGGTTAAGAACAACAGTCCCATAGATGAATAGGCATAAATGAGTTGAGAAAGAGCCCAATGATAACCTAAGATAAGAGCACAGATCCTTTGGAATAACAAACTAACTTCTTTAATCTTTCAAATATTAATCCTTTCATTGGTATGGGCCTTCACTCTACACACACAAATTGTAACCACTTTACAATTAGTAGGTGGTTCTCAATAGTTGCTGTGCCTGGAAGTTTTTTTATTACTTTGCAGCCAAAATGGTGATGATGAACCTCTTTGGACTTATCTAGAGTGGCCTTTAGATGACACACATAATTCCACCACTAAGCCCATACACAAAGCCTCCCCAGAATGATGGGATCTCTCAGGGTGCACCTTGCTAGCCTAGTCTTTGCCAATCCAGGGTCATCTTAATTCTACAACAAAGCATTGGAAACATGTTAACCTGAGCTAGTAGCAGTTATTCATTTTTTATATAATTAGCTGCTACCATGGACAGGAGATAGAATACAGAAAAAGTCAATTTTATTGTAGAAAGGGAGCAATCTAAAGCTAAAAGGCAAATTCACTTAGTCATACAGGGAACATTTTAAGGCATTGGGTTTTGGGGCAGAAGTGTGGCAAAAAGGATGAAAGGGGAAATAGGGTATCAATGAGAAACCTGGACTACTTCACAATTTTCTAAGGGTTGGCCTTGCTGACGGTAACATAAATATGAGAATCTTAGCACCCTATTCCTAGTTTTAAAAAAAAGGTTTGTTTTTTTTTAAAGCTTAAGGCAAAAAATAAAGAGGACTTTGCCAGGTCTATGGACTAGATTTTAACCTTGTTTGACATGGCTTATTCATATTCAACTTAGCAATAGTACCAGAGGCTATCAGGTCTACACAATCAAAGAAAATCAAAATTGATGGATTAAGGTTGCACAGACAATTCATCTGGGTCTTTTAGATGAGGCAACCTCACTTAACCTTGGAGAGGCAGCCTCTGTCCTAGATTTGTAGTAAGGGAAGAATCATAGAATTTTAAAGCTTTAAAGGCACTTAAAGATAATCTAGTCTAGTTGTTTAATTTTACAGATGAAAAGATTGAAGATGATGACTTTCAGCTGGATAACTCTATAGCTGGTTAGAGGCATAGCCAGGCCTGGAATTTAACTTTCCTGGCTCCTAGACTATGGCTTTTTCCTCTACAACATGTCCCAAATGGTGGTTCATATGAGAGGTTATAGGATTGGTTTGCTTTGGGCAGCTATTTCCAATTGAAAGTATGTACAATACTTTTACTATGAATGGAAGATACATATCCATCAATCTTAACTCAGCATTTACTTTTCAAGTGACCAACGGTACAAATTGTTATTATTCAGGAGGAAATTCAATGAAAGTTGCTTTGTAAGAAAAATAAAAAAGATTAAATGGTCACACTCTCTAAACCAGAGATCCCATTGCTTGTCCAATACAATGAGGAAGTCGATGTCAGAAGGGGAAAAGTCCCATACACACCAAAATATTCAAAATAGCTCTTTTATAGTATCAAAGAACAATAAATAAAATTCATGTGTTATCAATTGGAGATTTACTAAATAAAATGTGTTACATGAATATAATGGCATTTTACTATACTTTATGGAATGATGAATATAAAGGGTTCAGAGAAGCATTAGAAGATATATATGGGGGGGCGGAGCCAAGATGGCAGAGTAGAAACAGCACTTCCAAGGTGCTCTGCCCCACACCACTTCCAAACTATGTAAAAGGGGACTCTGCACAACTTCTGGAACCCCAGCACCCACAGAACGACATAGAGAAGCTAACCTCCCACTGAGGACAGCCCAGCAGCCCTGCATTCTTGAGGAAAAAACCAGAGTTGAATAGAAAATTTGACATTCAGACACAAGAAGCAAGACATGCTTGAGAAGGTAATCAGGGAAAAGAAATCAAAAGGAACTTATCAAAGTTGAACATTTACATTCCTACATGGAAAAACAATAACTGGGACTGATGAAACCTTTTTCAGTATGAAAATAATGGAAGAAGAATATATGGGCATATGAATACATATGTGAATTGTGTATATATGTTTACAGTTACACGTGGATAGAGGGCACAGGTTGAATTTGGTGGGAAGGGATGATACTTAAGGGGTGAAGTTATGAGGTGAGAGAGGAAAGTGGCAAGAGGAGATGGGGAGAGACAGGGTAGGGTAAACCATCTCATGTAGAAGAAGCAAGGGGAATTGACTGCAGGGGAGGGGAAGAACAGGAAGGCAAAAAGGCAAAACCATATTCTCATTGAATCTGGCTCAGGGAGAAAATGCATACATACTAAATGGGATATCTCACCCTGCTGGAGAGTAGGGGGAAGGAGGATGAGAGGGGGGATGATGGAGGAGTGGGCATTCTGTGGGGAGGGGAGGTTGGAAGTACCCACTATTGAAGAGGGACAGGATCAAAGTAGGGAATGGACCAGGTGGGGGGTGGGATGGGTGGGAGGGAATTATAAGCAGCCTTTTACAATATATCTACTATGGTAACGTTTTGCATAGCTATACATGTACAACACATACTGAATTACTTATCTTCCCAGAGGAAATGGGTGACAAGGGAGGAAGGGAATGGATCTGAAATTCGAGGTTTTAAAATTAAATGTTTCAAATATATATAAATACTATTATTAATACTATTTTGCATATAATTGGGAGATAAGATGTTCAGGCATTGGGGCACAGAGACTCAACTCACCCTAATGGTAAAGTTGAAGGGGGTATGGGAGAAGATATGGGAGAGAGCAGATTGGATTAGGGATTATCTTGTGGAACTGCTATTCTGGGGTGGTGGGTAGGGGAAAAATGGGGAAAAAATTTGTAACTCAAAATCTGGCGGAAATGAATAATGTAAACCAGAAATTAACAAAGCATTTGTTAAAAAAAAGATATATATGAATAGATACAGAATGAAGAACGAGAAAAGCAATATAGACAATTGTGAGAAGAATATAAACCGAAAGAACAACAAAACTGACCTCTGATTATGATGACCAAATTTACCTCTCAGAAGAAACTGGAAAACACATCTTCTTCCTTTTTATTTTTTTAATTTTTAATTTTTTTACAGAAGTAGGGGACTATGAATTTGGAATATTAAAGAAACTGTCAGCCTCAGTTGATACATTGGCTAGTTTTGCTAAACTGTTTTTTCTCTCCTCTTTTTATTTTCATTCTTTGTTATAATATAAAGCTTCACTGAGTAGGAGATAGGATAGGAATATATTCAAAAGTTATGATAATGTGGAAAATTTAAAAAGAAAAATAATTAAGCTATTTTATAGATATTTGCCTAGGTCTTTCCAAATCACCTTCAACATCTTACAGGGCTTCAGGGCCATCAATGTGAGAATTAACAATGTGCTGATTGGATGGTGGAGAGAACTGTATTGACCTAGGTCACACTAGAAGATTGGGAGTTGGTTTGGAGAGAGTTAAGAGGCTTTTAAAATAAATCACTGATGTTTAATTGCAACCTTTCTCTTTTTCCTAAAAGTAGAGCTCTTCCTTCCCAATTAAATTAATTGGGGATTCCAATTTGATGGATTTCAGTGAATTAAAGTTGCTCTATAGAATGTATTATACTACATTCTATAGAGCAACTTTAATAGAAAAATTTAAACTTTCAGAATCAGGGCCCACTTTCTATGAGGTTTCTTTGCTTAAGCAGTAGTCTCTTCTGAGGGAACCTGAATGACAAGGAAGTTGAATTTTAATCTCAGTCCTAACTCTTACTTCGTTGTTGTTGGTCACATCCTTTACCTACAGGGCAGGCAAGCTGGTTCTAGTTGAAACAGGAAGGCACCCTGCAGGACAGATAGGAGGCAGTATGTACCAGGCAAGTCAAATCAGCTACCACCACCACCACCACAAGCACCTTGACTATCTTCTCTCCTCAGACCCTGACAGGGACAGACCTGGACCTGAACCCAAGAATCTTATGGATAATGATGCTTCCAACCCAGTGCCCTCAGGTATCATCCTGAGAAGCCACCTTCATTGATTTGCACATAATAAGTACCTAATAAATGTTTCATTCTTTCTTCCATTCTTAGTGCTTCCTGTTTCTTGATATGTTCTCTGGTAAAATGCTGCCAGGTACTGCCAGGTTGGTAATAAAAAAATGACTTTGAGGTTTTGGGGATTGCCCAAACTGGGCTGTTTTGGGTGCTAGATTAACTTAAAGATTTAAAACGAAATCCTTAATACTTGTTTGTGCATCAAAACCAACAATTTGATTGATAACAATGTGGTGGTATAGCACAGGACAGAGGTGCAACCTTGGAGTTAGGGAACTGAAGAGGTTCAAGTCCTTGCTCAAATAATTACTAGTTGTGTAACCATAGGGAGATCACTTAACCTCTCAGTTATCCCAGGCAACTAAAACTGTAAGTTTCAAACAATGGTATGCTGCAAAATGTTTAACTGTGGGCTATACAGAAAAACCCATGCATGATACATTTTTAAAGTTTAATTTGCATTATTACCATTTCCTCCGTTATTTACTTAAGTGTAGACAATCAACAAAACAAATCTGAGTGTAAATTTTCACACTGAAAATTTAACAATCAGCTCTCAGAACCCATTAGGGCTGACTCTAGAATACCAATGGACTAGTTGCTTATTTGTAGGTTTGGATAGAGGTTCCATATTGGAAGTTCCTTCTATGGATGAAATCAGAAATCTGATGAGGACAAAAATGATTATAATTGTTGATAATAGCTTTGTCTGTTGAGTGCTTTACAAGCACTATGTCATTTGAACCTCCTAATAACCACCTTGTGAGATGGGTAGTGAAAGTATCATTAATTACCACGATTTTACAAATAAAGAAAGTGAGGGTCATGGAAGTTGTGACTTGTTCATGATTCAACAGCTTACTCAGAGGCAGAACCAGGATTCAGACCTAGATCTGATTAGCAGAACAGTGCTCTTTACTTTGTAGCACATGGGACCTGATAGAAAAACAAAAATCACAGCATTTCTGTTGAACAACAAGTGAAATATTAGGTAGCCTTGAGATGGGCTACTTAAAGGCCAGATCCTTTGCTTAACTATTTCTAGCCTACAGGAGTTTCTATAAATAGACATGTATGACAGTAGCTTTTTCAAGCAGTTTATCATCATTGTTATTTATTTAAATATGTTGATGGTAGAGTGGGTGGTAGGTAATGTTTGCATTGGCATAGCAACTAGAGGCTATTTTTTTTTTAGTTTTGCCTTTAGCTTTTATTGTCCCTTTTTCCTTATGGGTGTCCCATGACTGTTTTCTATGTGATAGAGAAGGAGGAGGAGGAAGAGGACAGGAAGAAGAAGAAGAAAAAGAAGAAGAAGAGGAGGAGGAGAAGGAGGAGAAGTTGTTAAAGTTCCCATTCCTCAAGAACCTCCTGTGGCTCACCATTACCGCCAGGATCAAATATAAACTTATTAGTTTGACGTTTAAAACTCTTCATAATCTGGCCCCTTCCTACTTAACAGTCATACTTTCCTCTCCACATACTACTTTCAGAGACACTGGCTAATTTCAGTTCCCTGTTTCTGTGCCCTGATACTAGTTGTCATCTATGTATGGAATGCCCTGCCCCTTCACCTCCACCTCTCAGTTTCTCTTCTTCTTTCAATACTCAGCTCAAATCCCAGACTTTTCCTGGTCCTACTAATACCTTTCCCTCTCAAGCATCCCTCTCACCAGCACTCTATATATCTTGTAGTTGTTGTCATGCTATCTTTCCTATTAGGACTTAAGTTCTTTGAGGTTAGGCACTGTCTTTTTGTCTTTCTTTGTATCCCAGTGCTTAGCACAGTGCCTAAAACATACTAAGTGTTTAGCAAATACTATTCCTAATTCAGACCAGAAAATCCAAACTGTAACTTAGAACCTTGGAGAGTTGCCTAGGGCATTGAATGACTACATAATTTAGTGACAGAATTAGGATTTGAACCCTGATTTCCATAACACCAAGACAAGGTTTCCATATGTCAACACTATCCTGCTAAGAGGCAGTGAGTAACAATGTACAGAGCCATATAGTAGAATAATACTAGGCAGGACAACAGTGGAAGATTAATTGAATCAACAAGGGCTTCATTTGGCTCTGTTTAGCTCGATATGAACCAACAAGCAATGTAGATCACTGTTCATGATGGAGGAAAAGAAAAGATGATTGTATTTAAAGAGATGAGCCCTATGATAAGCCAAGGGAGCAAAATACTCTGCTTAAACCAGCTATTCTCTCTTACATCTTGTAAAGAATCAAGGAGTCAGTTTCCAAATGACATTCTGGTGCCCACCAGAGCCTTGTCTTTCTTCTACTGTCTTATTAGAAAGAAGATTCTATTGTGGCATTTATCTATTATCATTAACATTATCAATGAGTATACAAAGGATCATTTGTTGCATGCCAACAATGTGCCCAAACCTAGACATCTTTTTCCTCTTTGATCTTCACTTCCTAGAATTTCCAAGAGCATCATTTCATTGAAAATGAGCACAGCTGTCAGCCTGGAGTCTCATCTGATTTCCAGTCTGAATCTCAAGAGATTTGCTAGCTTAAAATCATGACTGATCCACAAAGGGCCTCTATTATGGCAACCTTCTTACTTAGCAACTGTGAAACTCCAGAGCTGGGTCTTCATTTGAAAATCATCAGGAAGAATCAGAATAGATCAACATATTTTCATGTATGTGAAAAACCCAGTGATTCATTTGGGAATAAAGTTAGTCCATTTCTGCAGTTTTAACACCTATATAAGGGGAGCAGCACGGGTAGTTGTTTCGCAGCTAGATCCAGGTCATTTATTTCCCACCAGCTGCTCTGCTTAGTTTTGACCCCAAGAACACCATGCTTCCCCCAAGAAATCTCATTCTCATAGAGATTGTTTCAGTTTTGGCATTCAACATCTCAATACTCTGATTAAAGGTAGAGCAGAAAACACCTATGCATATGAAGAACTTGAGGCCCAACTAAATTAAGTGACAAGCCCAAGGTAACACAGGTAGTGAGGGGAAGAGAAGGGGCTCAAAGGTGAAATTAGAGGGATTAATCTCCAAGAGCAGTAAAGATATTCTTTTATGACCAAAGGGAAAAAAGAATACAATTGAATGGAGGAATAGGGCTAATGAAGTTCATGTCAGATGGCCTCTCATCTTTTCAAAGATGTAGAAGTATAGGTTATGTGATAGGGGAGGGGGTAAAAGAGAGGGAAAACATTGGAAAAAAGTACTGGGAGGCATGGGCTTGGAAGATGATGAGGGTAGAGGAGGAGGATTGTCAAATACAGTACCAGCATGGACCCAGTTAAGGTTAAATTCCACAAATTTGTAGAGGGTGAAATTAGTTTCATCATTACTCTAGGGTCAGAACAAAGAAATCAGTTGGTAGTCCAAAGAAATCAGGTGACAAGAGAGAGTTTTCCTCAAACCCAGGTGATGGACATTAAATAAAAATCAGGTGACATGCCTCTTTGATACCATAATTAACCACATTTGTATTTAGTGATTTCATGTAATGAAACTAGCCAATAATTAAGAAAATCATGGCTCCTATCATTAAGTTACTTTAGTAAAGAATTCACAATGGCCACTGGACAAAACTGAATATATGGATTTCCTTGCAGTTCAATAGAAAGGTTACAGGGCACTATCTACAGACAGGACATGAAGTTGCTATTTTAGCTTCTATTCACCTTAATTTAGCAAACGTTGATTTTTAAGCACCTATTAAGTGCTGGGTGATGGGGATATGAAGACAACAATAAAAAAAGTTGCTGCCTGCAAGCTTACATTTCACAGTCCATAAATGTTCTACTCTTTCTTTCTGTCTCTTTTTTATCCATCCCTAACAAGACTCCTTAATGGGAGAGGCAAGGACGCTGCTTTTTTCACATCTGAACTGTGCCAGAATTGGGTATGATAAGTTGGAACATTTAACACTGCCACGTCACCAAGAGCTGCTTAGATGGAGGTAGGAGTGGAAACAGAGGTATGGGATAAATCAAGCTTCGCTAGAAGTGTCCAGAACCAAACCAAGCAGTGAGAAAGGCTGCAGAGAGCACAAGTTATGTAAGTCACAAAACAGAAGTGATTAAAATGAGTTTCTGTCCCCAGAGCCAGATTTAGTCTGAGGCCAGCAGGCAGTCACTGGCCTCACTCTCCTGCTCTCCTCCAGGCCCAAATTGAGGGTATCCCATACACGGCAGACTTGGCCAGCCATTCAGAGACTGGTTGGGGGAGAATGCAGTCTGGCCTAAGAAAAAGCAGAGGAAGGAGAGTGACTAAGCGACGCAGGAGGATAGATGTTCTACAAGAAAAGCTTTGTGGCCTGTGACAACTAAAGCTCTGAGGTATCTGTTTAGCAGCTGCTTAACACCAACCTGTTTACAGATCTCTTCCAATACTTACACAGACCTCGTGCCTAAATCAGAGGAGCCCAAAAGGTCAGTTGATGTCTATCAAGCAAAATGGTCAAATCCCCACAGCCTCAGGCCACTAGGCCAAGGGGCGTCTGAATCTATTGTGGCTTCCATCCTTTTTGAAAAGTGGAAACCTAGATGAGTGCCCAGTTGCCATCTGGGATAAACCAAAACATGTTTTTTCCTAGTGCTATTCAGACTCCAAGGGGAACTGCAATTTAGGCAACAGCGGATAGCTGCTTTGTAACTTTGTTGTTGACTCATTTCAGTCATGTCCAGCTCTCGGTGACCCCATTTGGGGTTTTCTTAGGAAACACATTGGGGTGGTTTACCATGTCCTTCTCTAGCTCATTTTCAGATGAGGAAACTGAGGCAAACAGTGTTAAGTGAATTGCCCAGGATCACACAGCTAGCATGTGTCTGAGGCCAGTTTTGAACTCAGGAAGACAAATCTTCCTGATTCTAAGGCCAGTGCTCTAAACACTGGGCCACCTAGCTTTGAGAATTTAGTGTCAATAGAATATTGAACGGCTAGAAATGGTAGGTAGAAAGCACATTGGACCAGAAAGAGGAAACATGCTTTCTAATTCTGTTTCTGCTATTAACTTGCTGGGTATCCTTGGGAAAAACCACTTAAACTCTTTTGATTTGCTCTTCTATTGCAAACTGGGATAATAATACCTGCACATTTTCTAGGTTTGGAGTGAGTATTTAAATGAGATGGTGAAGATGAAATAACTTTGGAAAGTGTAAAGCATTGTGCAAATGTAATATTATAACCTCTACAGAACATATATTTGAAACTTTGGTCCATACAAATATAGACATAAGAAAAGTAATCATTTACTGGCAAATGTTTCCCTTTTACCTTTGTATTTCTAGGACATAGTGGCATATAATAACCCCGTAACAAATGTTTGTTAGGTGATTGACATCCTTTATACTGTTAGTTATCATTTTAAATGTTTTTGTCATATCTTCTCAACTAGATTGTAAGATCCATGGAGGGCAGGGCCTGTGTATTAAGCTTCTTTGTGGCCCTTGCTTTAGCAGTTTCTTACATATGGGATATGATCAATATATATTTGATTGGTCAACTCTAAACTATAAACTAAGAAATCAAATTTATGAGACATAATAAGTATCGATCTAAATTCAGAAATTTTATCTTACAACCCTAAAAATATATTCTATCTAGGCCAAAAGGGTTGAAGGAAAAAAATTGCACAGCATCTTTCTTTTGATATGTATAATTTGTAAGTGATAAACAAATGACAACACCTTAAGAAACTAGAAAATATTAAACTTAAGGCATCATTCATTTTTGAAAGTAGAAAAGAGTGCTTACATTATTCTCTCTCTCTCTCTCTCTCTCTCTCTCTCTCTCTCTCTCTCTCTCTCTCTCTTTCTCTCTCCCTCCCCTCCTCCTCCCCTTCTCTCCATTCTTCTCTTTCCCCTTCTCTCTCTCTTGCCCCCCCTCTCCAGCGTTTCTTTCCATTACTCTTTCATGATTCCTTGTGGATTTGTTCTTGTCTCTCTCTGCTCAACAGGAAATGCTTACTGACACAGAATCCTTGATAGGCAGACATCTCGAGAAATAACTGAGGGATGGGGTTTAGGGTTGTCATTTCTCATGTCAAGGCAATGTTCTGATTTTCCCTATACTTTTTCTCATACATACACACATATAGGCATTGACTTTGTGAACAATAGCTTTAAGCTACAATGAGACTTCTGGGACACCCTGCAAATGGTAACTCTTTTTCCTCTCCCAAGTTATGAAGGTGGCAGCCAGCAGATCTCTAGCTTTTTCCAAGTACCTGGCACAAGTGGAGGCTGGGGTTGGGGAATACCTCAGGGGAATACCTCAGACCTTGAGACACAAAATACCATACAAGAGATCTCAGACCCTGTTATATTATAGGGAGAAAGAAACCCTGAGAGAACCTGGGACATCTGAGGCTATTGCTAGTAGAGGGGAGGCTGCTGCTTGGAAAGGAGATAAGGAAGACCAGGACCAGGCTAGAGAGCTTCCCATTTTAAGTAACTCTTCTTGCCAATTCATTGCTGAGCTCAGTTGTTTCTACCTATCAAATTAATACAAATATTGCCAGTGCTCTCAAAACTTTTTTTGCCCTTATTAGGACAAATTTCTCTATTCTTGATCTAGTTATTGCTCTGGCAGTCAGAAAAGGGTTAGCAGTCAGTATCAGTAACTAGCCCTTAGGAGTAGCTAAGCAGGAAAAAGAGCTGAGACTCAAAATCATGAGCAAAGAGGTGAATCAATATAAGTTCATAGTAGAATCCAGAGGATAAAGTCAACCAAGACGAGACAGCAGACGTAGACAACAAGCACAGGTGAAAAGGAATTGGGTCGTGAGAAGCATGAAGATGTGAGGATAAACTGTGGTCAGAAAAAAAGGACAAAGATCAAGTCAGGGACTTGAATTATTTATGATCCATTTCATTTTTCTTGCTTGATTTCAAAGAACCGGTCATTAAGCAACAAGTGGAAATTTCACAAAGGCAGATTCCAGCTTGATATCTAATAGATATCCTATCTATTAGATCTATCTAAGAGTGGGCAGAGGTATGGGGAGGAGAGGGACTTAGATGACTTGTTGGAAATTTTGTAGATGGAATTCCAATTCAAATATAGCTTGGACTGATTTGCTCTGTGGTTCTTTGAAAGTCAAATCACTCATGGCCAGTTCTAGATTAACACTTTAAAAGGAAGAAATGTGGTTTGATCATGCCACCTTTTGCTTCTTAAAGGTGTAGGCCCATGATTCACAAATGTTCTTTGTGACTTGTTTGCTTTTTTAAAACTTCCTTGATGCCTCACTCTTTCACTGCACTATGAACACTATTAATTCTCCTCTTGTCTCCTACTCTCATGTCAGTCAACTCAGTCCTAAACTAATACCAACCTCTTTCTGAACATTCACATAGTCCAAGAGGCTGATAGAAAGTCAGGGGTTTGGGTTCAAATAAAAATTTACCTTCTTGAGAGTAGTGACTAAGTCATGAAGGACTGAAAGTAGATCAAAGGTAGGGATTAAGTCTGCACCAGTTTTATATAAATTGTGACCTGAGCACTTTGAATAACCCAGAAAAGGAGAATGAGTATGAGTTCCCTTCCCAAGATAAAGGGACTCTGGGAGAACTAGAAAAAGAAGAGGGAAAGCATTGTATGGCATCATTGGAGCTCTGGCCCCATGAAGATGAGGCAATCTGAAGCTCCTAACTCTAGTCTGTAATCAATTAAGAAATAAGCAATTTCTAAATGCCTACTGTGTGCCAGGTACTGGGATATGGTACTCATTTGTAGGCTGACTGGTTCCATTTCCTCCTCTGATGCTGAACAGTTGTGACTAGGGAAAGTCACTAAAATCCTATGAGCCTTAATTTCCTAATATATAAAATGGGGCTAATAATTTATTATTACTGTATTATTTACCTCACTGAGTTGTAATGAGGATCAAATGAGTTAATATGTAAAATATGTTGCAAATTTTAAAGTACTACAGATATACAAACAGATAGGTGGATAGATAGAAAGATATAACCATGAAAATAAGGGAAATTTTAATTTTTTCCTCTTCTCTTAGGCATGTAATCCGTGGCCTAGGGCCCTAGTCTCTGTGTTTATGTGGATTTATCCTAGGGATTTCACTCAAAACATCAATACTTTTTGATTTCAAGATTATAAGTAGATTTCTGACCTTGGAATTATCTGGAGAAGTGAATACTGAAATGATGGAAATTACTGCTGGGGTGGTTGGTAGAACAGGAGCTAAACTATAACAAAGAAAAAGAATGATGATGAAAAAGACAGTGAAATATCTTCAAGAAGATATTTACAGTCTTTTGGAAAGGTGCACAGGTAAAACCTGTTCTATACCACTGAGTTCAACAAAATCCATAAGACTGTCACAAGGCAATAAGAATCATGATGGCATGAGGTACCTAAATCTGTTTAATCTAGGAGAATTAGTCTGCAGATAACCAACAGCAATGCCCTTGATTTGCCAGCTCTAGTAGATACAACCCTTAGATGATTAAGTCATGATAGACTGAAAGTTGTTCAAAAATATGGATTAAGTTGCCATCAATGTTTTCTAAACCTAGGCATTTTAGGTGGTGGCCCAGAAAAGAAGTATTCTGTCTTCTTCCCAAGACTTTATATACCATTTTCCTAAGTTCTTTGCTGAATACTTTCCAAATAATCACCTCAACCTTTGTGTTGAAGCTGGTACTCCAAATTCAATCCCTGAAAGGACCAGATTCATACCTTGACTTTGTTCCTTGACCATGAACTACTAACCAGCTATCCCCAAGAGGTGAGGGAATGGACAAGATGTATATGGGATGGGGCCCATCAGGTTGGTCACAACAGGAACTGGCTGAGAGCATGTGGATGTCTCAGGGCAAATCTCTTTCCATTAGTGGGGAAACAATTCAGATCATATGCCTAAATAGTTGGTCCGTAAGATCCTCTCTGTATATTAAACATACAACACACAAACACACACACACTTATACACACACATACATACACACACACACACACACACACACACATACACCTTTTTTTTCTTTCTAGTGTAGGAAATCTGAGCCAATAGGTAGGTGAGAATGAATAAAGAAGAAAAAAAGTGAGAAATTGTCATCTTAAGGGAAGCAATAAAAAACAAAAAAAAATTAAACCCGAAAACTGTCTGAGGAAAGTCAACACAATCTTGAACAATTTTGAACCCTTAGAAAAATCTCAACAGAGGTCACTAGCCTAAGTTATGGCCCCTGTGATGCATCCTACAGAGCTTTGAACACATTGCCTACTCAATAAATGTCAGCTATGGAGATTAGAGATATCTATGGTGATTGGCAGGCACAGAAGCGACTCTAAATGCCTTTCTCCAACTCCTATTGAATTTTAATTCAATTTTCTAATCCTATGATTTGTGCCCTTATTGTCACCAAACGCCTTCCTTATTTTCTTAAATGTCTCCTACCTGGACACTAGAAATCATCAAAATTCATTCTTTGGCCTGATTTATTTTGAGGACTAAGCAAATAAATGAGAGATATGGCTCAATAGCTAGAACCTAGTTTTATGTCCACTGTATTTTTTTTCAAAGTAAAACAAATGAAATTGTAAGTCACTCAGAAGTGGGAAAATCTGCTAAAGATTTTGAAGTATCTAAACTCAGCATGGTGACTATGCTCCAAATTGACCTTCTGTAATGGAAATGCAGATTTAAAGATCTTCCCTGCCCCTAGCATAAGTGCACCTGGAGCCTGTGGTGGGAGGCTTGTTTTTCAGGAAAGCCCACACCTTGATACTTTGTGATTGGGCAGTGGGTCCAGAGGGTTGTTACATTCTCTGAGCCAGGAGAAGGCTATATAAACCCTTAGGAGAGGCTTTGCTTTGGGGCTCAATTTGAGAAGTGTTGTGTGATTTGACCAGATGAGACTCTGGGAAGCCGTTGTTGAGAGCCCCCCGGCTTTGAAAACCCAGATGTTGATGCTTCCCTCTCTGGTAACTGATTTGGTATTGATGCATGTAATGTTGGGACAATTTGGAAGCCTGTCTGTTTGATCTGTAAGTGCTGTAACTCTGAAGTTCGGGGTGCTGACCTTTTTCCCCTGAACTAGGTAATGTATGTTTGTTTGATTAAAGTAAGCTTGTTAACCCATTTTGAGTTGCTTTCCTTTTGAAAAGCAGATCTAAGAACCTGTGTTGGCAGTCACCCTGGGGATGTTGGGGTGCTTGCCGCTACACCTTCAAACTCCAGAAACAGTAGATTCCCCTGTTAGAAGGATGTACAACCACAGGCAAGCATACCTACCTTTTCCTACAAGAAACCTTTCCTGGGCCACTCTCCCTCCCACCCCCCACAACTCCTATTGCTCCCCTTACCTAACCACACTTCATTTATATTGTATTGATATTTAGTTATTATTTATACTTACACATGTATATGTTATCTCTCTCCTAATAGACTATAAGTACGTTGAGAATATGGATTGCCTCATTCTTTGTATTTGTGCCTGTCTTCCTCATCATTGGCACTTAATAAATGTATATTGATTATTTGATTTATCCATTGGTTTCCTGGGGAGTGTTTTATCTTTTGTAAAAGTGAATAGGAGGGAAAAGTACTCCTTTTCAGTCTCTCAATAAGAAATCTAACTGGATCAATCTATTTCTCTAAGTACTGGTAAGGTAGGTGAGGGCCAGATCAGTCATGAGTTATAGAAAGACTTGCACTGAATGCCAGGTAGAGGTTTATGCTGCTGAATGTTATAAGGAAATTTTAAGGAGCAACACAGAAAGAAAATATTATTGTGCTATAAGAAATGATGAGCAGGATGCTTTCAGAAAAAAACTGGAAAGATTTATATGAACCAATGCAAAGTGAAGTGAGCAAAACCAAGAAAACTTTGTATGCAGAAACAGCAATACTGTACAATGATTAACTGTGAAATACTTTGCTGTTCTCGGCAATACAGCAATCCAAGATAGTTCCAAAGGACTCATAATGGAAAATGCTATCCATCTCCAGATAAAGAACTGATGGAGTCTAAATGTATATCAAAGCATACCATTTTCATTTTCTTCTTTTTCCTCTTTTTTATTTGTGTTTTCTTTCACATATTTCTAATACAGAAATAGGTTTTGCATGACTGCACACTGCATAAAATTCCTTGCCTTTATAATGATGGGAGAGGGGAGGGAGAGCGAGAATTTGGAGCTCAAACTTTTAAAAAAGCAAATGATAAAAACTTTTCACATGCAATTAGAAAAAAGAAAATAATTTAAATATCAAAAAAGAGAAGCAATACATAATGAATAGAGAGAAAATGGAAGTTCAGTATACAAAAATATTTATAGCAGCTCTTTTTGTGAGCATGTCCATCAGTTGGGGAATGGGTGAACAAGCTATGGTATATAATTATAATGGGATGCTATTATGCTATAAGAAATGACAAGCAGAATGATTTCAGAAATACCTGGAAAGAGGTACATGAACTGATGCAAAGCAAAGTAAGCAGAACCAGACTACTGAACATAGTAACAGCAATATTGTACAATGAAGAACTGTGAATGATGCTATTCTCAACAATACAATACAAATTCTCAACAATACAACAAGACAATTCCAAAGTACTCATGGTTAAAAATGCTAGCTGCCTGTAGCGGCAAGCACCCCAATATCCCCAGGGTGACTGCCAACACAGGTTCTTAGATCTGCTTTTCAAAAGGAAAGCAACTCAAAATGGGTTAACAAGCTTACTTTAATCAAACAAACACACATTACCTAATTCAGGGGAAAAAGGTCAGCACCCCGAACTTCAGAGTTACAGAACTTACAGATCAGACAGGCTTCCAAACTGTCCCAACATTACATGCATCAATACCAAATAACAGTTACCAGAGAGGGAAGCATCAACATCTGGGTTTTCAAAGCCGGGGGGGCTCTCAACAACAGGCTTCCCAGAGTCTCATCTGGTCAAATCACACAACACTTCTCAAAGTGAGCCCCAAAGCTAAGCCTCTCATCAGGGTTTATATAGTCTTCTCCTAGCTCAGAGATTGTAACAACCTCCTTGACCCACTGCCCAATCACAAAGTATCAAGGTGTGGGCTTTCCTGAAAAACAAGCCTCCCACCACAGGCTCCAGGTGCACTTAAGCTAGGGGCAGGGAAGATCTTTAAATCTGCATTTCCATTACACTGCCTCCAAAGAAAGAACTGATATTGTCTGAAGCATACTATTTATCTCCTTCCTTCCTTGCTTGCTTACTTGCTTCCTTCCTTATTTTTGTTCTTTTTCTATCTTTCTGTCCTCTTGCACAAAATGACTAATATGGAAATATTATACATGATTGCACATGTATGGCTTCTATCAGATTGCTTACCATCTCAGGGAAGGGAGAGGGGAGGAAGGGATAGAATTTGGAACACAAAATTGTTTTAAAAAGCAGTGAATGCTAAAAAAATATATTCTAACATGTAATTGGGGGGGGGGAATAAAATATTATTTAAGAAAGAAAAGGGAAAGAGGAGGTCAAATCTTTTATGTCTTTTTCTCCCCAACATAAATACCCCTGGTTACAGGGGATCCTATGACAGATTTTGAGAATGTGATCATTACAACCTAGCCATTTTGGAAGTGAAAACATTCAACCCGATATCTATATGGCCAAATAACTGTTTATTGATTATTTTGACATCACACAGTTAGAATCTAAATTCTAAATTTTCTCTTGGGCTTCTATTTTAATGCAGTTCAATGCAGTAAGCAAGAGCCAGTTCCAGACGATGTGCTAAGTGTAGGAGGTATACAAGTTCAAAATAAATATAGTCCCTGCTTTCAAGGAGCTTGCCCTCTACTTTTATGTTAGTCCCATCCTTCTCCAGACAAATGTGTCATCTTTTTGCTTTTCAACTGATGAAAAATTTTTGAGCCCAGTGTTCTTACAATGCTAAGAAGAAAGGATGTACTTTATTTTCTCATATGGAAGAATTAGTATTCAGTTTCTGGTGCCACAAGCATAGACAGAATCAAAACAGTCCATTGAATGCTAGAAGAAATTTTGGAGTCCAGGAGATCAAGGAAGGACTGTCTGCCACCAAGTTAGCTCTATCTTGGCAATACTGTGTGATCCAATGAAACACAGCAAATAGTAGCTTGTGTTTATACAGCATATTAATGTTTCCAAAGCATTTTGCATACATTTTCTCATTTGAGGCTCACAAAAGCTTGTAAGTTAGGCACCATACTAATAGTCTCATTTTAGAAATGGGGAAACTGAGTCCCAGAGAACATATAACACAGCTTGTAAGTATAATAGGCAGGATTCAAACCTAAGTTCCTGGTTTCAAGTCTTAGTATCCTAGAAACCATGCCTTGCTATCATCCTAAAAGAGCATATAATAAATACATCGAGGGACTGATTTCTAGATCAAATAACTTTCGATGTTTATTGGCTATTCACCCTGAGATAATATAGATTCTATTCATTTCATTGTTTTCTATTAAGTATCTTTCTACCATTTCGAATGCTTGGAAATTGTTACCATGACCCCATTAAGTCACTGTTCATGGAAAACATACATATTTTGTTCTTTTAATCTTTCCTTATAAATCAATTCCACATTTTTAGTCTATTGTTTTTCTCTAGGCTGTCTACAAATAGATGACAGCTTTTGGAAACCAAAAAGCCTATTGCTTTTTTGTTCTTTGTTTTGTGTTTGTTTGTTGAAAGGGATGTCAAATGATTAATAAGTATTTTTAAATGTTTGATTCATTTTTCTTATCTTAAATGTACTGATGATCTAGAGCTACCCTCTCCCAACCCAGATTCAGACTAGCAGGGCAGATCCCCAGAGGTTGGCAACAAAAAAATCAGGCAAAACCCATTGGCAGTGACTGAATTTGACAGTTTATGAAACATTCCAAATCTATAATTCCTACTTTTTTAATGGAAGAAGGGAATTTGTTTTTACCTTTTTCAGGGTTAACATAAATAATCTTTGGTTTTCTTTAATTCTTCTTTTTGTTTATATTGTAATCATTGTATATTATTGTTGTTTGGTTCTTCTTTCATCAAATACAGTACAGTACAGTATCTGCTATATGCATAATAATTAACATTATCATGTGCACTATGTTTAACACTTAACAAAACATATAAAATACAGTTCCTGATCTCAAATAGTTTATAGTATAGGTGAGGATACAGATACCAACTGTGTATATGTATGTATGTAAATATATATATATATACATATATGTACTAAAATACCATATGAAGGATGGAGAAAATTGATGCTATTATACATCATCCCTTGTAGAAATATGGAGTAATGCAATGCTTTTTCTACAAAGGGGTAGTAATCTCCTCCATCACATGGTCTCTGCCTAAGCTGAGGTAATTCTCATTATTAATAAATATGTTTATGACCTCACCTCATATGACCCAGGCAGAATTAAGTTACACCTCTTCCTAACTGGATTAACTGAGCTGGGCTTCTCTCCTTCAGAATCTGATTCAGCTTTTCAAATGGCTCTGTTCATATACCTGGTGGCTTCTCAATTTATGTCTCTGTTCTTTCTCAAGCAAATGTGAATTAATTTAGAGATAAAATATCACAGGCCCTGCCTAAGATGAAACTTTAGATCCATTGTTGGACTCTCTTCAATTCCTACTTTTGTCATACTGTGGAAAGGTCAAATACACACACACAATATTTCTGGTTGGATCAGGGGGTTGATTCGTTCAATCCTGTGCACTGCTTGTGAGTTCTGACCCTTGTCTACAATTTATACTCCTGATATTTATTTCATTACTTGGAAAGAGAAGAAAAAATAAAGATCAGTTCTAACAATCCATTTCCAAATTTTTTTTCTTTTCCTAGAACTATACTGAGGGACCAGAGGAGTTTTAGTCATCTGATATCTCTCTCCCTCGGCTCCCCTGGATTGTTCCAAGCCCATTTTAAATGCTATAATCAGTGCATTAGCCAATTCTCTTAAAGCTGCATTTCCTTTTTGACCTGCCAATTTGTCCTCATTCCAGTTTTCCAAGTGGGTCCCTATCTGATTTGGCCTTTTCTATTCCTTCAAGGCTTTCTTTTCTTTCTAAATGCTCCAGTTTCTTTTCTTCAGTTGTCTTATTCAAAAAATGCCTTTCTACTCTTTGTTAGCTTTCATTTAGAACAAAATCCGATTTCCCCAGGGTCTGACTTTTCCTTTGCTGCATGCCAAAAGAATAACACACCAATACGGGGGAATAAGAACACTTGTACATTTAAGGGTTCATTCATATCAAGGAGGAAGGCAAAGGGAGTACATTAGCCAAACATGTAAAATCAATATTTTACAAGCTAGCACATTTTGTTTATTATAAAAGAGGCACTATTTGTTATTACTCCCAAGTCTTGGATTCTCAATTAGAGGCCTTGGATATATAAAAATTAAAATTAATGAACAAAAAAATATGACATATAACTAGCATATATAATATATAACTTATCTATAACTAATATATTATATATAACTAATAGCTAATATAGGATTAACATATAATGAATGCATTTTAATGTAAAATATTATATATAACATTTTTAAATGTGTAGCAACTTGTCCAGTCTAAACCAACAATATCAAGTTTTCACATTTGGGTGTTTTTCCTCTTGAAAGGGATATCACTTGGGGCAGCTAGGTGGCGCAGTGAATAGAACACTGGCCTTGGAGTCAGGAGGGCCTGATTTCAAATCTGGCCTCAGACACTTTAACTTACTAGCCTTGTAACCTTGGGCAAGTCACTTAACCCCAATTGCTGTGCCTTCCCCCCTCCAAAAAAAAAGAAAGGGAAATCACTGGGGCATCTAGGTGGCACAGTGGATAACGTCAGGAGGACCTGAGTTCCAATCTAGCCTCAGATAGTTACTAGCTAAGTGACTGTGCAAGTCACTTAACCCCAATTGCCTCAAAGGGCAGGGTGGGGCATGATGATATCAGCAAGAAAATCTGAGTTAGATGAATAGATTCATGCAACTCAACATAAGCTGAAGTTCCTGTTGATCATAAAAGGCAAGAATATTCAACACAGTAATTTCCAATCTGAATTTTGAAATAGCTTAAAGAGTTTCTAGCATGTTCAGAGGGGTGTTTGGTAATTATTTACCTCAAAACAAAATAAAATTATAATTTACCAGAATTTTTAAAGTATCAAAATCAGACTAAAATTATAAAATTTAATAAATTCCAAACAGTACCACCAAACTAAAGGCTCTGTTCTCAGAAGACCCAAGTTCTAGTGCCATTGAAAAACTGCGACACTAGGAAAATAATTTGATTCCTCAATTGTGCCTTGTGATTTTTGTGGCATCATGATCAATGATAAACACTCTGTGAATCTTTTCTGTACCAAAACTTGCCATGACTATAGTGTAATACCTCCTATCCCATTTATAAAAGTACTTTACTCAAAAGACAAGGTAGGTAGTTCTAGCATCATCATCCCCATTTTGTAGATGAGGAAATTGACGCTTACAGCAAGATCCAAATAACAGAATGTGAATTTCAGAGTTGAAGGAAACCTCAGTGCCATCTAGTTCAAACCATACACAAAAGGTAGCCCCACTATAAGACACCTAATAAGTGTTGCCAAGGCTCTTCTTGAAGACCTTCAAGGAGAAGGCATACAAGGTAGGGCATTTCTCTTTGAGGCAGTTCTAATTGTTAGGAACCTTTCCTGATATTTAAATTTAAATTTCCCTTTGACATTTCCATTCATTGCCCCTACCTCTGCCTTAAGGGCCCAAATGAAATAAGTCTCATTCCTTTTCCAAGTGTCAATCCCTGTTGTTAATAGCTATCCTATACTGAGCCTTCTCTTCTCCAGGCTCAATATGCCCAGTTTCTTCAATGTAACCTTATATGACATGGACTCAAGGCCCTTCTCCATCTTGGTTGCCCCCCAGCTTGTCAATACCCTTCTTAATCAGTGGTATCCAGAAATGGAGACATCTTTACAAGTCACCTTCCAAATGAGGTCTGATGGGGGCAGAGCAAAGCGAGACCAAGTCACCTCTCTATTCTTGAAAGTCATGCCTCTCTTTATGCAGCCCAAGAAGATGTTAGCTTCACTGGTGGCCAAATCACTATGATGACTCATATTGAGCTTGTAGTTCAGCAACACCCCCTATTAGTTTACATAATAACTGCTATCTAACCATGCTTCCCCCACCTTGTACTTGTGAAATTAAGTTTTAATACCCAAGTGGAAGAACTTATACTTATCCCTATTGAACTTTATATTATTCAACTCAGCTGAATACTCAAGCCTTTCAGGATCTATTTTGGAAACTTTGGTATCCAGAGCATTAGCTAAATCCATCCAGCTTTGTGTCATCTACAAATCTGATGAGCATACCATCTACCCCTTTACCTGAATCATTGATTAAAAAAATGTTAAATACAGGAATAAGTCTCTGGTGTACCCCACTGGAGACTTCCTGCCATGTTGATATTATACCAATATAAATATATTTAGATTATAGCCATTCAACCAGTTCTGAATCCATCTGATTATATTATAGTCTAGTTGACATTTCAATTTCTTGAAAAGATTATTATTAGGTACTTTATTGAGAGCTTTGCTAAACTCTAGGTAAACTATATTCAGAACATTCCCCTAATTTAGGAAGACTGTCAAAAAGGGAAATGAGGTTAATCTGGCATAGTGTGTTCCTCCAACAATGGACAATCATGAAGCATTTAATGATCATCTACTATGCGCCAGGCATTGTGCTAAGCTTCAGGGATATAGAGAAAGGCGAGACTAGTCCCCTTTTCTCAAGAAGCTTACATTCTAACAAAGGATACAACACATAAATAAATAGGTTTTTACAAAATACAAAGTAGATAGAATTGAAACCTAACATCCTGGTCTACAGTTTGCAGACTATTTTCTTCTCTTTTTGTAAAATCTGGACATTTGCCTTTCTTTAATCTATGGTACTTCTCTCCCTTTTTGCAGGATCACTGAGACAGTGATTCAGTAATCACATCTCCCACCTCCTCTGGTATCCTAGGATGTCATTCATCTGGGCCAGGTATTTTGAATTTATCAAGGACAACTAACTGCTCTGCTTTTTCCTTACTTATATTTGGTATCTACTCTCATTTAGTCATTTTTATTCTGTCATTTCCAGTGAAAAAGACATTTTCTTTGGCAGAGAAAAGAGAAGTAAAATCAGAAATGGGCAGGTCTACCTCATCTCTGACAGCAGTTATCATGATCCCACCCACTCCAGGTTTTATCCCTGATTTGATCCTTCTTCTTCTGCTTTAGTTTAAATTTTTTAAATTGTCTTTAATTTTCCCTGCCAGATTCAGTTTATTATGAGCTTTAATATCAGTGACACTATTTTATTAGGGCTGTGTCAAACTCTTATGTTCATCTTCTTTTACCTGCGCATCTTGTGTACATTTTGTGTACATTTCTTTTTTAATTTAAAATGGTTAGTGAGCTCCTCGGGCATTCACATCAGTCTTTTCAGACAATTCCCCTTTGGAACAGTTCTTTCTTGTGTTTTTAGAATTTCATTCTTGAGCATCTCCTATCCCTCCTGGGCTTACTTTCCCTGTAGTGTTTTATTCTAATAGACTACCTATTTTTCCTCTGAATCCTTTGAAATCTGGTTTCCCAGGTCATTTCTCCTCAGGGTTCCCATAATTTCATTCAAAAAATCAATTCCTCCCTGTTAGTGAGAATTAATTCCTGTGGAAAAATTCCCTTTGGTTACTCTCCCTTTTGAAGGATGAGATTATCATTAAAACTAGCCAAGAAGTTATAAGTTGCTTTGTTTTTGGCACAAAGAGAGGAAAAACTCCAGGAGATAATTAACTCTCTTCCCAAAATTAATGTCCTCACTTGAAAAGAAGATAAATGTAGTTAAGCAAAATAAATACACACATTGGTAGTGACTGAAAAGGTATGTCTTATTCCACCAAATATATTCTTAACAGCCTTTGCTAGGTGTACTCTTGCTATGACTGGGAATCTATCAATTCTGTCTTAAGCCCTGGACCAGAAGTCTGGATACCATTCTCCAATCTTCTTAGTGACTATTCACATCTCAAATTATTTTCTCTTCTGTATCCCTTGTGTTCAATGATCAACAGAGAGGAAAACAACCTGACCCCAGTTTCCTGCCCAATCACCTTAGCAGTGATTTCTTAGCATGCTTCTTGCCATCTTTTTACCTATAGAAGGAATTACCAGAAGTGGATGGTAGGTATCTGTTTTGGTAAATCTTAGGGTGTTCTCTCTTGTGTATTGGATACAATCCCTATGGAAATGCAGACCTTTCTATCACACAACATCAGGTTGACAAATAGGGGTCTTGGTCCCCTTGAGCAGGGAATTGCCAGTTACTGCTTTCACTACTGCTCTCTTTCTTTACTATGATGACTTATTCTTTCTACCTTATTATAAAAGTACTTCCCTATATAAATGTCTATTCATTTTACAATAGTACTTCTCTATATAAATATGTAATAGCAGAAGACTTACAAGAACTAATGTGCCATCAAAAGAAAAAAATGCTCAAATTCCTTATTTGGTATCCCTTTTATTATCAACCTTTTTACTGTAGTCTAAATATAAATGTGGAATTTAACCTAGTGGAGGCAAACTATCTCACTTTTGTTTTCCATACCTAGGACATAATAAGTGCTTAATATATGTTCTTTGATCAATTATGTAATGATGGAGGTCTATGAAGGCAATCCATCCACCTCACATTAAGTAATTAATAAGGTTCTATACCCTGGTACCTGTATCAGGTGAGAGGACATCTCAATAAAATCAATCAACCAGAGATGTGAACTAGGTGTGAACATGACTTGAATACCTATGTTGAATTTATCAATCAAAGGCATTTCAACTAAATAGAACATTAAATCTGATCAGAGTGGCTGCCCTCATATAAAATTAGTAAACTGATCTGAAATGAAGGATTTCAAGTATTTGCCAACATAGGTAGCATCTTCCTAGCCAAGTCCCTGAGTAGGGGATTGCTTAGGAGTAAGGAAGAAGAGCAATGACTTTGGCCTTGGTATCAGCCTTGTCCTTGCCTCCCTTGGTCCTAAGGCAACCTTGTGAACTTTGAAGATTTAGATGTTTGGACTTTCCATTGACATCTTAGTCCTAGCAATTTCCCAAGAACAGCTGAGTCAATGTCTGCATTACGGGCCAAGAACAAACTAGGCACACTCAGGAAAGGCAGCTTCAAGGTTCTGCAAAGAGCACAGCAGAAAACTATACCTTTTCTAAGGGGAATATTTTTGGGATTGCTGCAAAAAAATACTTTCTGGAGTTGTGAGTTAGATCTTCTGCCACATATGTTCTCTATACTTAATCTTCCTTTTCCCTAGACTCTGTATGTACTTGTGGGGAATATGTTATATACTTTGAGGCAAAAGTTTGTACTAACTATTCTTATTATGCCAGGTTAGTAAAATATCCCTTCCTAAAAGCTAATTAAGACTGACTGATATCAACTAATCGTGGGGGTGAGGAGGTGGGGGCGAGGAGGCAACATTATGTATAGCTTTAGAAAATACCTTCCAACACCTCAAGGCTAACCCTAGACTCTGGGATGATAAATAGTAGTAGCTCTCTGGGGACTTGACTTGCCAGGGTCCCTAGGGGTTGGAAGAGTAGCTCTGGGGTCATAGTTGCTGCAATTGATTGAATAGTGAAGTGAACAGTCTTGAATTTTTAAGTAGAGAATCTAGATTCAAATCTTAGCTCTGAAATTTACTATCTTCTCCCCAGACTTTCTCTCTTCCCTCATCAACTATTGGGAATTCAGAATATTATATCTGTCAGAACTTCATTCACATAGTACACACTTCTGTCACTCAGGACAGACCCAAAGCTTTTGGTCATTCCAGCAGCTCCACAGGCTGAGCTCACTACCTTCAAAAAGACCTTTATTCACACTCACTGTCACACCTCCTGAGGGGAAGTCCCCTAAGGAGGGGGTTTCCTCTTTGCTGGAGTCTGTACTAGATACTGGCTCAAAAGTCTGTCTCCGAGTCCATTCACATATATAGTTATATCACTAGGGGACACTTATGCTTATCCAGAGGTCTTCACCTGGGCACATTCATATAGTCAGGCACACTACTCCCACAGCTCATCCTGACACGTGCATTTAAGCAGGTGCACTAAATTGCAAATGTGCCCACTCACAGATCATAGCAACAAGACCATTCACCATAAGTAAGTTGCCAGTAACAACACCGGAGGTATATAAATTATTTTAAGGTTTGCAAAATTGACTCTATACATTGTTATTTAATGTTTACAACAAGTCTGTGAGACTGGTACTATACCAACAATCAATCAATAAACATTTATAAAGTATCTACCATATGGTGAGTAGATAGAGTGTAGGGCCTAAAGTCAGAAAGACATCTTCCTGAGTTTAAATCTGGCCTCAAGATACTCACTAGCTGTGTGAACCTGGGCAAGTCATTTAGCCCTATTCGCCTCAGTTGCTCAAATGGCAAGCCACTCCAGCATCTTTGCCAAGAAAACCCCAGTTGGGATCACAAAGAGTCAGAAATGACTGCATGACAGCTTTGTGGTGAGCACATAGTACTTAACTCCTGATGATCAAAAGGCAAAAATGGTTCTCATGAAGCTTACGTTGCATTATAGGAAAAAGCAAGTCACTGTCCTTCTCTGGAGCCTCAGTTTCCTCTTTTGTAAAGTGAAGACGCTGGACCAAGTGATCTCTCATATTTTATAAAGGGTTTTTGGGGGTGGGGGTTGACTTCAATCACTCTTTCAAATGACCTCCTCAAAAGTGTATCTGCTTGCTATATGGATTACTGTTCTACTCCTACCCATAGGAACCAAGCACCCTATTCTCTATTCCACTGTCCACAGAGACTGTTTCAAACCTTCTCTTCTTTCCTCAAACTACCTATTCGATCCCTCCCTTCCCCTCTCAGCTGAGGACCTCAACTAACACCTTAGTGAGAAAGTAGGAACCATTTGTTTTTTCTTTGTCTTTACATCTCAAAATCTTTAATGCCATCTCCCATTCTCTCTTCCTTTGCTCTAGTGATGCCAGAGAGGTGACCCTTCATGGGTATCCTTGATCCTTTTGTCTCCCATCTTCTTCAGCATATTGCTCCGCACTATCAGATATTTTGCAAGATTCTGGTGATAAAAGGCATGATTTTGGTTTTGTTTTGGTCCAGACCTGTGCTTTCAACTATGTATGGGATTCCTCACATAGAACCTTCCCCAACCAATGCAGATAGGCAACAGGCAGAGATGAGAAGGAAAAAAAATGTCAGGCATGGGTTATAGCCAGTGAAAATACATGAATCAGGAGATGGAGTCTTATGTGCAAAGAATAGCAAAGAGAGCAGTGTTGCTGGATCACACAGCATACGGAAGGCAAACAGGTGTAAGAAGCCTGGAAAGTAGAAAGGAACAAGGTTGTGAAAGGTTTTAAAACTCAACCAAAGGATTTTGTAATTTGATCCTGAAGATAATGGGGGGGCGTTGGGATTTATTAATTGTGTTGGAAAGGGAGGGATATATGTGATTTGGAAAGACCTGCACTTTAAGGAGATCAATTTGGCAGCTGAATAGAGGATCAAGTGGAAGAGACTTAAGCAGGGAGACCAACCAGAAAGCTATTACAATATTACAGGCATGAGGTGATGAGAACCTTTCACTGGAATGGTAGCAGTATCAGAGAAGATGGCATATGTAAGAGATATTATAAAGGTAAAATCAACAGGATATGGCAACAGGTTGGATATGGGGTGGGAAGAAAGAGAGTAAGTAGTTGAGGATGACACTTACATTGGCTTTCCCTATCTGTTCTCAGGCTATTCAGCACATTAAGGTTCAATAAATATATGTAGTGAATGTGAATGTGAATTAGATGAGAGGCAGGCTTTCACATCACTGCTGTAACATCTCAGGCTTCCTTTGGCAGTGGGAAACCAAAGGGAAGGAGCTCATCTAAGGTCTCCCAGTTTGTCAGTAGACAAATAGGGTTATTGATGCTAAATCCCAGGTCTTGCTGCTTTATAAGCCAATAACAATAACTACATAACTTGGGAAGTTGTGAAAAGCTAAAGTCATCAATCAAGTCAAAAGAGTATTGGCTTTTTCACATACACACCCTCTTCCCCCCTGCCCCACCCTGCTATAGATTCTAATACTTTGCCCTTTCCAAGAAAGATGAAAAGAACTCCCCTTGTTTGAGTGGCTCTGAGATTTTAAAAGAAGACGCTTAAATTCAGAAATTACCTTAAATTGTCTGATGCCCTGTTGGAGGGAAAAGCAATGAAGCTCTTGCCTCAAGTCAGATCTGCTTAAATGCTGGGGCAAGTCAAGTTCCCAATCTAATAGAGTAATGAGATGCTTTCTTGGGAATCCACTTGACAGACATTTAATTACTTCATTCGGTCAGTCGCAAACACAGAATCCTTTGCTGACCAATAAAGAGATCAAGGAAACCTCAGCAAATGTCCTTTAATCATTCAAGTGTCCTATAGCATTCTCAACACTTTCTCAATCCCCACTCTAACTTTTTCCTAGAAGATGTCACCAATGTAATAGGAGAGAAACTAAGAGTTCCAACGTTGCTATTATTGAATCACTCAGGTTATATTTTACTTCCCAGGCATGTTGATAAATAATGTCCTCAGTGACAAAAGAATTTTAGTCACTTCATTTTTGACAAAGCCTAAGGCTGTAGCACACACCACAGTCCACTAAATCCTAGTTGTCCAATAAAGCTTCATTCAGAACATGCCCCAAGTGTTAAAATGAGGAGGTTAGATTAGATGATCTCAAAAGTCCCTTCCAGTTCTAAAATTCTAGGCGTTTATGTTTTAAGATCAGAACATTATCTGGACTACTTTCTAAACAATATAAATTTGGCAAAATCAAAAGAGATTTTGGCTAAGTTCCTGTTTTCCCTTCCTTTGAAAGATGATTTGCATTTTCCGTAAAATTCATTCTCGATGTGTTTCTGATTCTTGACACTCATCTCAATGCTGCTGAAAGCTATTGGCTAAGGAACCATTTGGACTCCTTTCACAATGTTCTTTAAACTCTGAAGTTACTTTTTGCTAGGAGGAAATTTAATTTCCTATTCAGAAGGCCCTTGTTGAGTTCAAACCACAGAATTTATGCAAATGTATGTTATTATGGGTGTGTCTATACCTCATTTAAATGCAAAGAATTGCTGTGTGCCATATGGCATTCCTTTCCTATTTTGAAGTCCTGGGCATCTCTACAGTGAGTATGTAATTCATTGTTTTGTGAGCAAAATACTTAAAATGATTAATAATAAACAATAAAACAATAGCATTTTAAAGTTTTAAAAGCACTTTACATATATTATCTAATTCATACATGTATTGGATGGAGCATTCTCAGGAATGTTGAGGCATTTCTTGGCAGTCAAGGTAACTGACAAAGAAGGATGATTACCCCAGGGATCCAGGTTTGGGCAATCTCTTTTACTCCTGACCTTAGGAAGTATTTAAATAGGTAATTTGTAGAGATAAGAACGGCCCTCCCAATTTTTTCCAAGAAAGATTTGAGATGCATATGTATACAACTAGTCTACAAGTTTCCTACCATGACCAAGGTACATCATCAGATAGAACTGCCTCTCCCTAACTTTTTCCTTGAAGATGATGTTTGATGTTAATTTTTAATACATTCCCACCAGACTGTGACCGTGGAAAGTCATAGAATCATAAGCTCTCAGAGCTGAAAGGAGCCTCAGAGGTCATCTTATCCAAATCCATGTTTAAAGTATGAATTCTTTCCACAATATTCCTAACAAGTAATCACTCATCCTCCATTTGAAAATCTTCAATGTCAAGGAGTGATGAATGAAGCCAATTTTATCTTCGGTCAGTTCTAACTGTTAGAAAGTGCTCCTTATACGAGGCTGAAATCAGCCTCTCTATAAATTCCAACCATTCATCCCAGTTTTATGGTCTGAATAAAGACAGAATAAATTTAATAACTCTTGAAGATGACAGCCCTACAGATTCTTAAAGACAATTATATCACTCAAAGTATTTTGTCTCCTGACCATTCCCTAGTTCTTTCAATGGTTCTTCTTAAAACATAATCTTTAGGACCAATGGTGGTCAAATAGAAATGGGGGCTACTAATTCATACATAAGGATTCCTCCGGGTCATGTATTGACTTAGTTTTAAAAATGCATTAGTATCTATGTTTTATTGTTTTGTTACATTTTATTTGTAATATGTTTTATTTATATTGTTTGTTATATGTTTTGTTTACTATTTCCCAATTACCTCTTAATCTTATTTGGGACATACTAGGAAATAATATGGCTACTGATCTTAGACTATTTTATCTATGCAGTCACTTTACTTTGCCAATGTCTATCTAAAAATGTGGCACCCAAAACTGAATACACAATTCCAGATGTGATCTGACAGTGACATCATCACTTTCCTTTAAAATTGTATTTCTCTCTCTTTTTTAAAGCAATTGGTGTTAAGTAACTTGCCCAAGGTTACACAGCCAGTTTTTGTGTGTGTGTGTGTGTGTGGGTGTTAAGTATCTGAGACCGGAACAATCCCAGGTCCTCCCGACTCCGGGCCGGGGCTCTTACTCACTGTACCACCTAGATGCCCTGAAAATTGTATTTCCCTTAATGCATTTGGGGTCTTCTGGGAATGAGGGGAGGTAATGGGGCATAAAATATTGTAGTGATTATTAACATTTAACTTGCTATCCACTACAAAGCCCTAAAATGTTTTCACAAAAAAAACCTTTGTCTGACTATATTTCCCAAGAACTTTATGCAATTGATTTTTTAACTCAACAGCTTAATTCTACATTTAATCCTATTGAATTTCTTCTTACTAGAGATTACCATTGTTTCAACCTATTGAGATCTTTCTGGGCCTTGACTTATCACCTAATACATTATCTTAGCTTGTGCCTTCAGAAAATTTGATATGATTTCCATCTATACTTTTATATTAGTCTATGATAAAAAAGGTTTAACATAATTTCTGCTGAATAATAGAATGAAATTTTGATAGCTAGAGCATGTAGTAGGCACATACTATGTGCCATGTACTGTGCTAAGTGCTGGGAATACAAATGTTAGCAAGCAAGACAGTCCTTGCCCTCAAGAAGCTTATATTCTAATGGAAGAAGACAACACATAAAAGGGAGATGATTTAAGGGGATGATAGCTGGACACCTGTGCCAGGCAGGATGAAATGAAAGCTATATCAGAGCCTAGAATGTCAGAGGCAGAGTTCAGGATTCCAATCAATGGGTGGAAGATGAAAATGATGGTCAGAGTTCAGGCAGCATAATGTAAAATTGGTTGGGAATATTTACCCTGAGTTCCAAAGATTAGCAGAAGGGAGAATGGAGCAAAGTTATTACTAAATTACTAATTTCTACTTCTAATTCAACTCCTTTCCACCATTGACTTTGTATATGGTATTGAAAGTCTCTAGGAGTCTCAGGTCCTAGAATCTTCACCCATGATTAGAATATGCTTGGGCTGCCATGGTGAGAATATCCTATCCAGCCTATTGCATGGGAGGTGCTCTATTATCATGGTAGGAAGAAGGAAATTAATAAATAAGTTTTGTTGATTTTAAATACCTGCACTCAGATTATTTAAATGAATTTTACATTTTTGATGGGTCAGACCAATTTACAACTAAAAGTCACATATTTAATATTTTTAAAAGTCATATGGCAGGAGCTCAAATATCTTCATGGATTAAAAATAAAATTAGCTAATGCTTCCTTACATCTTTATAAGTGAGAAGATAAATATAAGATTATCTCCATTTCTTGTTGAAAAAGGAAGTGTGAAATAAATCAGAAAGAACTTTGCCTACTGCTAAGGTTGTTACCCATCCAGTTTGTCTGAATATCTGCCTGTCTATCTATCTATCTGTCTATCTATCTATCTATCTATCTATCTATCTATCTATCTATCTATCCCTATCTATATCTATCTCTACCTACTTACTATCACAATAGAAATCTGAGGGACAAAGGTTAAAGTTTCCAAGCAAATCAATTTATTAGCAAGGCTAGCAACTGCCAATAAATGGGTCCAAGTTCTTCTCAGTAGGTGTGAGGCCATATATCACCGACAGTTCACGCAGTATTCTTATAGTCAATAAAGAAGAACAAATGATACAATCTTGAATTCCTTTATTCTGATTGACTAGTGACTGATACAATTCTTGAAGTTAGAACAAAAAAGTAAAATAGACAAGTTAAACAGAGAAGTTGAGATTGGAAGATTTGGGGACAGGAAATTTGTGTTTGGAACAAGGAATATTATGGCTGGAACACTCTGGTTTGCATGGAACATTCTACCCCCAAGTCCCCTGTCTCAATCTTGTGGTGGGCACATTTGGGTAATAGGGAGTTCTGCAATTTGTGCCTCCTAGTTTATGAGAGTGCACATGATTTGCAAGAAACTTAGCACAAAATGGAGGACAATAATTAATTTGATTCACAAGATGGAGTCCAATTATAATTATACCTTCATATCACCTTTATACATATACATATGATATCTATATCTATCTATCTATCTATACCTACCTAGGTATATATGCATCTATCCCTATTTCTCTATCTTTCTACATGTTTTCATCTAAGTATCTTTATATCTTGACAGTAGTATTCTAATTTCATCGCCTAAGGGCTTATCCTTACTCCAGTGAACTAATTAGCCAACAACTGTATTACTGTCTTACAAGGTAGGAAATTTTAGCATTCAAAGTGTAAGTGACTTGTTCAAGGCCATATATTCCTTCAGTGACTCAGCATAGACTATTGTCTTTTCATTCTCATTTGGCAATGTCTGGTAGGCAAAGAAATCTTGGAAATTAAGGTTTTTGAGTGCTTTGTTTTTCAGATGACTATTAGAAAAATCTTAGATCAAGAATTAGACATGAATAGGCAGACTTGTCACTGTCACCTAATTACAAGAAGTCCATAGGAGCTCTTGTGGACCTAATCTCCTACAAGCACTAGTCAAGGCAGGAAATGTCCATGTCATAGAGATGTTGACAATAACAAGAAACTAAGAGCTGTTTCAGCTGTTGAGAAAAAGATCTATTTAGACTATGCTGTAAATTGTTGTCTCCTTTTTCTGACAGGTTGGATCGAAAACACAGTAAAGAGCTCCATCTATAAAAGCTTCCTTTTCTATAGCAGCTTTTCCATTCTCCCTCAACATTTTGTGCTTTTGTTGCTAAAAGAAATTAATTTTCTTGAGAAAAACATGTACCAAAATCAGCATTCAGCTTGCTGAGTCACTTGTCTTCCACCTGCATTTTAACTGCAGGGATCAGAAACGAGCACTTGCTAGTGAAGCTCAGAGATTCTGGAGAAAAAGGAGAAATCCTTGCAAGTCCCCAAATGCCAGGAAAAGAGATAGTTTCTCTTTATGTATTTCAGTTCCACAGAAGCAATTGGTATTTTAGATGGAAATTGGGATATAATTCTATTTCTCCAATTTATTATCACCAATACCCCCACCAACTCCCTACAGCTCCTATTCATAGTCTCCCTTTATCCTTAGAAGATTTGGGGTGCTCATTCTGACTTAAAGAAATGTTTTAGGGAGAAAATTAGATACAATTAATCAAGAGAGAAGAATTTTTTAAAAAAGAATCAAAATCATTTCATAGAATCTGGTCCAGTCTCCTCATTCTGTTAGGTGAGGAAACAGAATCTGAGGGAAAGCAAGTGACTTAGCCAAGGTTACACATTTTTTCAGAGATGGGAATTGACTCCAGGCCTTCTGAATCCCATTAATATGTTTTCCCAGCATAAACATATATCACTCCTCTCCCACTACTAACGAACAATAACTAATTCCTGTTTCCTGACCACAAGACAAGAAAGAGGGAATAGAGTAACGACAGTATCTTTTTTATGTAAACATTCACCTAAGCCAGCTCATTGAGCTTCCACTGAAAAACAGTCCAGGATTCCTCCCTTACCCACATCCAACATCTTGGAAGAGCTAAGTAGCAGAGGAAGCCCATGTAGCCAGTTAAGGCTGGGTCCCACCCCATCTGGTCACTGACAGAGGCAGCTGAAACTGTGATCTTCTTCCTAGAAACTGGTGAAGGGGACATGTTCCAACTGGAAAACAAATAAACAAACAATCCATCCCCACCACTAAATGCCACCAAATGAAGTTAAATAAGAGGAGGGCTTTTCTGCCTTAGTTAAATGCAATCAAGCTAGGGAATTCACTGCCACTGAAAATTATTGAGGGTGATACTTTAGCAAGATTCAAAAAGGAATCACACCACAAGAATAGCATCTGCATTTGCATTATTCACATTAGGTCAGAAAGCTAACCCTTCAAATCCCAGCTTCTGGCTCCACTTCAAACATTGCTGAGAGCATACTCAGTAATACAATTCCTCTCTGCTACAGACATCTATAGCCCCTTCTGCTTGCTCAAATGGTCCCATGTCTCCTGTGATATCCTCAATGAACTGGTTCCCTGGGGGAGCAACAAAGTTTAACCTACTCTCCAATAATATTTTGCTAATCATAGTAGATGGGGAATCAAGGTCCAGTCCCAGAAAATCACTTTTAGCCATTCTGAGCTTCAACATTTATTGAGAGTTCCATAGACTAAATCATAGAACCAAGCAACAACAACAAAAAAAAAGAAAATAATAATAGTGCCGAGCTACAAAGTTAATGTGAGGACCAAATGACTTGATGTATACAAAGTACTCTACAACCAGGAATTAAAGTTAAAAAAATTGAGGTTTATAGCTCCCCTCAGACATCTACTGTGTAGGCCCATATTATATGCCTCAGTTCTCTCATCTGTAAAATGAAGAAATTGGAGTCGGTGACCTCTAATTCTCTTCCACCTCTTGATCCGTGATCTTATGAAATCATTTTGCCCCCCTCTTTATGCCCTCATTGATAATAACCTACCATGCACTTCATCCAATGTACTCTATAATCACGGGATCATGGATTCAGAGCTGGAAAGGATCTCAGAGGTAGGTCATTGAGTCCAACCCCCTCATTTTATTGATGAAGAAAAGGAGGCCCATAGCACTGAAGGTGACTTGCCTAAGGTCACCCATCTCTTAAGAGACAGAACCAGGATCTTTGAATATCAACTTAAAGAGGACTGGGCCTCAGCAAAATTGTCAAATATTTGAATTTTCTTTGGTGTGTTTACAGATAGTAAGTGCTTTATCACTGATCGATCTTTTTATTTTTTAATTTTTATTATTCATTTATTTTTAACATTCATTTTTGTGAAGGCAAGAGATGTGATATCACTTATATGCATAAAATCAAGAAAAACAATTCTATGTTATCCATGTTATAAAATAAAAAAGGTTTAAGAAGTAAGGTTCAAGCTGAATTCAGATTCCATCAGTTCTTTCTCTGAAGGTGAACAGGATTTTTCATTATAAGTCTTTCAGAATTGCTTTGGATCATTGTACGAACAAGAATAGATAAGTCATTCAGAGTTGATCGTTGCTATTACTATGTACACTGTTCTCTTGGTTCTGGTCTTTTTACTTTATATCAGTTCATGCAAGTCTTCCCACATTTTTGGAAAGCATCCTGCTCATAATTTCTTATAGCACAGTAGTATCTTATCACAATCACATATTACAATTTATTCAGCCACTGTGGATTTTTTTTTCAATTATGGGAACTACAAAGAAATCCACAAAATGGGGTGATAGTTATTACAAACAGTTTTCACTAATGCATATTTAGACATGAAGCAGAGACCTAGTAGAATTTGTGACCTCTTTTCCCATCAGTGAAAAAGTTTTCAAAGAAGATTTCATTATTTCAGGAACCAATGAATAAAAAATGATATAATACTTCACAAGTTGGATTTGGCACAGAGCCTATATTAGGAACTGGTATAGTAAGTGGCTATACAATTGACATAAGTTGAAGGGATGTCAGGAAGACCCTTTTGCCCCGAATCTGATGAGTTTTAGTAAGGATAGATATAAAATCTTCCACTTGGGTTCAAATAATCAACTCTTCAATATAAGAAAGAAGTATGTCTATACAGTAATTTATTTGAAAAAAAAAATCTCAGAATTTTAGTGAACTAGAAGCTCAATATGCATGAATAGTGTGATTCGGACATCAAGAAGGTTAATTTAAACTTAGAATGTGTTTAAAAAACTGTGTCCAGGGCTACAGAGGTGACAGGCCTACTATAGTCTATCCTTACCAGATAATACTTGGAATGTTATCTATTCTGGACAATTGTTGACATCCCACTGACATATCAAAAAAGGAGGAAGAGGAAAGAGACGAATTTGGATGCAGACTAAATGTGGGAAAAGGAAAAATAATGGAGAGTCAAAAATGACCTCCAAATTTTATGTTAAAATAACAGGGAAGAAGAGATAAGTATTATTTTTAAAAATGTAATATTGTGTAATAGTTATTTTACGATTAAAACTAGCTTTCACAGTCCCTACTTCCCAGATGTCAAATCTCACATCTCACTTTTCACTTTGAATTTCATTCTTTCTTAGCTCTATAAAAAAGAAACTAAAAATAAAATCTAGAAAACCTATTTTTCTCTATAAAAGTTTGATGTAGTCTACCATTCCAGCAGGGTAAATAGGCAGAATTTCAAAAGTGGCAAAATAGCTAGGTTTAAAAAATGGCAATCTACAAAAGCAAGCAGTTCCCATTGGTAACTACATGAAACTATGCTAATTCTTCTCTTACTTTAAAAGGTTTTGAGTATTACTGTAAACGCTCAGTCAATTGTACTACATGAGAAAATTCTATCATGTTATCAAGATAATTTTAGGTATTAACCAGACTGTTTAAAAATAGCTATCTGGAGACTCTTGACACCAAGTTAACAATTCCCATGACACTAAGTATACAATTTCATTTGTGACCAGTAAGATGGAGAAGGGGGAGGGGAAGGGAAAGGAAAAAGGAAAAGGGGAATGAGAAAGGGAAGGGAAAGGAGAGGAGGAGGGGGAGGAGGAGTAGGAAGAGGAGGAGGAGAAGGAAGAGGAAGAGGAGGTGAAGGAGAAGGGAAGGGAAGGGGAGAGGAGGGAAGGGAAGGGAAAGGAAGGAAAGGGGGGGGAAGGGGAGGGGAGAGAAGGGAAAGGAAGGGAAAGGGAGAGGGCAGGGGAGGGGAGGGAAGGATAGGATTGGATTTAGGAGTGAAGTTGTGAGTAGAGGAAATTAAGATTTAAAAAGCAGGGTGACCAAGTACAGGGAAGTGATACCACCATTATACTCTACCATGGTCAGACTATACTATATCTGAAATATGTGTTTAATTCTTGGTTTCACTTTTTAGGAAGGTCATTGGAAAGCTGCAGGGTATCCATAAAAAGGCAAGCAAGATGGTAACATTCTCAACTTTATGTCACATGAGAAGTGGAAAGAAGTAGTCATGTTTAACCTATAAAAGAGATGAGGGCAGGGATGATAGCTGCCTTCAAGTGAAAGATTGTTGCATGGAAGAAAAAATATTTGTTTTTACCTCAGCAGTCAGAATTTGGAGGAATGGTAGAAAATTACAAAGAGACAAATCTATATTTGATGTATAAGAAAATTAACGAACAGAGTTATTCAACACTGGAATGGATAGCCTAGAGATCCAGAAGTTTCCATCTTACAACAAAACTCCCCCTTCTCCATCTGACCATCTTACAACAGAAGATGAAATATCTTGATAAATGTATCAAGAGAAGAGACTCTGGTTCAAGCACAGGTTGGCTTGGAGAGGTAGCATGTTATAAAATGCTAGACTCTGTCAAAAGGACGTCAGTTCAAATTTGCGTTCTGACAAATCACTTAATTTCTCTAATTTTCTGTTTTCTTGCCCTATACAATGAAGATAATAGACTCTACAAGGCTGTTATAAGAATCAAATGAGATCAAATACACAAATTGCTTTGCAATCTTTAAAACATCATTTAATCATTAGGTGTTATTAGATTACCAATGAGATCCCCTCCAATTTTGTGATTCTATATCAGTTTAAATAGAGGATGAATTTTCTTTCAAGACTAGTCATACTTTCTGCTATGTTCCAACATCTCTTTTCCACTTCCTGATTAAACTTGAGAAAGTCATCTATACCTGGTGCCTCCTCTTACTGTCCTCTAACTCATTTCTAAACCCTTTGCAATCTGGCTTCTAGCCTCATCATTCAACTGAAAATGTCCTCACCTGTCACCATTGATACCTTAATAGCCAACTCAAATGCAGGTGCTCAAACCTCATCCTCCTTGATCTCTGTGTATTCTTTAACAATGTTGATCACCACGTCTTCCTGGATGGTTTCTCTCATCTAGGTTTTCATGCTACTTCTTTATCCTGACTCTCCTCTTGCCTTTCCGAATCTCCTTTGAGAAATCTTTCTCCAGGCCATAACCAGAAGATATTGGCGTATACTTAGACAAAGATCTGTCCTCAGCCCTCATCTCCTTTTATACTATTTCACATGGTGATCTCCCCTGGGTTCAGTTAACCTTCACAATTCCTAGATCTATGTATTCAGCCTAGTGTTCTCCTGAGCTCCAGTCTCATATCACCAACTGCCTTTTGAACATCTCAAACGAGGCATCCTATAGGCATCTCAAGTTCAATACATCCCAAACAGCTCATTATCTTTCCCCCAAAACCCTCCCTTCATCTTAACTTTCCTATTACTTTAAAGAACAACACCAATTTCCCAGTCACTCAAACTCCTGTGTAATCCTTGACTCTTCATACTCACTCTCCATATCCAATCAGTTCCTAAATCTCTTTTTTATCCTTACTAGACCTCTCATAACAATGCACCCTTTTTTCCACTCATACAAATACCACTCTAGTATAATCACTCATTACCTTTCACCTGGACTTTTGCAATAGTCTTTGAGCTGTCTTCTCTCTCACTATATAATTGTATATAGGATAGGGAGAGTCAAGACATAGTCCCTCAAATATACATACATACATACACACATATACATATATGTATATATTATACACACATGTTCATATATACATAAATATACATGTGTGTATATATAAATATATTAATATAGATATTGACACAGATACACTCACTTTGATGGATCTGTGGTCTCACTGATGAGGTACTTCCTCCATGTATAGATGTATAGAGATGTATACATATGTATAGATATCAATATATCAATATCTATGTATAGATATCAATATATTTATGACTTTTAATCTTTTGTGATTCTTTTCAAAATCTTTCTTCACACTATCCACCAAAGGCCCTGATATACTAGGACTGTGTAGGCAATTGCAGAGCACAGTGGTTACCCCTCAATCTTAAAAAAAAATATCCTTTTTATTGTTAATTTAACAATCATCAGCAAACACCAGCATTTAAGTAACAATAAATTCCTTGCACTTGGTACTCAACTAGCCCACTTCCTTTTTTAGGCATTCATTTATTTGATAATGTCTTCTACTTTGCTTACTGGTAGAATTCTTTGTTGAAAATGCGACTATATCCTATTCATTTTTATTGTACCTTGGTGACCTGAAACTTGAATTCTTTCCATTATAGTATTCTATGTTTGGAAATCATATAACATCTCTGCAAGAATACTGATATAAAAGATGTAAATGGATACAATTATAGTTGTTGTTCAGTCATTTAAGTTGTGTCTAACTCTTCTTGACCCCATCTGGGGTTTTCTCAGCAAAGATACTGGAGTGGTTTACTATTTCATTCTTCAGCTCATTTTACAGATGAGTCAAACAGGGTTAAGTGACTTGCCTTGGGTCACACTGATAGTAAGTGTCTAAGGCCAGATTTGAACTCACAAAGAAGAGTTTTTCCTGACTCCAGACCCAGTATTCAATCCACTGCACTGCCCTTAGGCCATCTGCAAAGGAAGAAAAACCAACAGAGGAGGAAGGAGTGGTGGTCAGAGATGGAGGAAGGTCATAATGGGCTTACAGTCCAGTGGTGTTAATTTTAAGAAGAGGCATTGGTGGATAATATCTACTCCATCTACTCCATTGTATGTATGTTCCCATCTATCTGAAGCTTTGTGCCTTCTTTTTTAGCTGATAACAAAATACCTACCTATATGCCATGAAAAGTGAAATTTTCTGGCACTAAAACCATGTATATTATAAAAGTTAATAATAAAAAGTGTCCCTCATGATCATCATCCACTAAAGGGACTATTCATTTCTAGCAATTAGAATATTTGTAACCTCCATATAAGATACCCTTCTTTGGTGTGTTAGATACATATTGACAAATTACTTTCTTTTCAGCTTCCCCTTCCCCCCTACCCTAAACTGGATGGGTTATTTGTTAATTTCCAATTCTGTTGGTGCTTATATTATTTTTAATTAAAGGCAGTTCTTTCTTCTATCACCATTATCTCATTCCTACAGTTTTGCATGCCTTTCTTAGGTTAGGCCCATAAAAGCTATTGTCTACTTCATAAAAATGCCAGCCATAAAATAGAGAGGGAAAACCACATAATTACAGATTTTCCTGTTCATTCTATCTGTATAAATTAAAATCTGGGCTAAAAGTCCCATGAGATCTATCTTCATTGACATAACTGATGGTTGAGTCTTTAGCTGACAATTCTAGAAAAATATAGATGAAAAGTATCTCATTTATGTAGAAAGAATTTTGTCAACAATAAATATTTAATTTTGAGTTAATAAAAACAATTCTCACAGAACCTTGTTGTTCCTGTTCTTAATAATGAGTGTTAGACTTGAAATTCAACTAGGTTTTGATTTCTTCTCAAATACTTATTAGTTTTGTGACTACAATCAAGTAATATAACTACTCCAAACCTTAGTTTCCTAATTTGTATAATGGGGATAATAATGATTATAGTATCTGCCTCACAAAGTTTTATAAGAAGTATGTAAATGTAATCTAGTATAGTTGTTGTTTCATTCTTTTCATCTTCTTTGATGAGGCTTAGATAGAATTAGTCTGAAGACAAGCCATTAACCTGCTATTATTCTCACTGATTTATTGATTGACTATACTTAATGTTCTATGGACTATTTGTAGGTAGAATAAAAGACCATTTTTTACAATTGGATAAGAACATTGGGAGTTCATCTGCAGACTCATTGAAAGCATTTTTGGGACAATGGTTCCAGTAACAGACAGGTCAATAGGTATGGCATGCCCTTTATCCTATTCTCACTGTGGTTTTAATTTCTTCCTTTGTCTCTGTGTTTTGAAAGTTTTTTCTTCCACATAGTTTGGAGACTAAGTATTTGCTGTGGTAGCATCTATCATAATCATTATTTGTAAATGTGGTTCAAAACTCTGTCCTAGAGGTTGTAGGAAACAGTTTAGTCTATAATGATGCATAACACAAGGATTTTTGGTGATTCATATTTGTAACAGGGATTTGTCATCTCTTAGTTTATAGAATAGAGTAAGCTTCCCATATATAACCATAACCTCATAACTGTGTCTTTCTAGGTACTTAGTAGATGCTAAAAATTGCAACCTGAAAAGATATATTATCTCTTTTGCTACCACTTCATTAAGGATTACTTTTTTTGTAGTTTCTTGTGACAGTGAACATATAGTCAAGTCACTTGACCCAAACTTAAAGTATGGATTGATAAGATTGATAGGATTCTTCATTGTGTTTGATCATTTCAGTTGTGTTCAACTCTTCATGGGCCCATTTGAGGTTTTCTTGGCAAAGTGGTTTGCCATGTTCCATCTCATTTTTCACATGGAGGAAACTGAAACAAACAGGCTTAAGTGACTTGCCTAGATAACATAGGTAGTAAGTGTCAGAGGCTGGATTTGAACTCAGGAAAGTTCATCTTCCTGACTCCAGGTCCAATATTCTATTCATTACACCACCTAGCTGCCCTATTATTAGAATTATTTAATAATAATAACAATAATAGATAAAGTAGTTAGAGCACTGGGCTTAGAATCACGAAGACTTGAGTTCAAATTCAGCCTCAGATACTTAAGAGCTGTACAATCCTAGGTAAATCACTTCACCTCTGTCTTCCTGAGTTACCTTATCTACAAAATGGGGATGACAAAGGTACCTACCTCACAGGACTTTGTGAAAATAAAATGAGATAACATTTGTAAAGTGATAAAATTTCTAAAATATTTTAAATATTTATAAAATATTTGCAACCCTCAAATGCTATGTAATGGTAGTTACTATTATTATTATCATTGTTTTTTGGGGGGATTAGTTTTTATTTTTATTTATTTTTTAAAATTAATTTATTAGTTTAGTTTCAGATAACAAGATTCAATTCCATAGTTCCTTGATTTGCAAATTTCCTTTACTTCCCTCCCCCCTCCCCCCACGACAGCATATAGTCCAGTATAGGATCTGTACATTCATATTAGACATTAGTCCAATTACAAAGGCGTATTGTACGAGGTGGGATGAAAGATGGTAAAGAAGAAACAAAACCAAACAATGAAAAGAAAAAGATCAATTAGTTTGCTTCCATCAGGATTCAGGCTCAGTTCTTTCTAGTTATATCTCTGAATGGCACATTTCTCTCTTTCTTGAGTCTTTCGGGATTGACTTATATCACTGCATTGCTGAAAAGAGTCCAGTCTGTCATAGTTGGTCATCACACATATGATGTGTCTGTGATTGTATACACATTTCTTCTGATTCTACTCTTCTCGCTCAGCATCAGTTTGTATAAGCCTCTCCAGGTAAATATGAAATCTGTCACCTCCTCATTTCTTATAGCACAATAATATTCAATTACATTCATATACCACAACTTGTTTAGCCATTCCCCAATTGATGGGCACCCCTTTAGTTTCCAATTCTTTGCAACCACAAAAAGGGCTGCTATAAATATTTTTGTACATATGGGTCTTCCTCCCACTTCTATGATCTCTTTGGGATATAACCCTAGAAGTGGTATTGTTGGGTCAAAGGGTATGAAATTATTAATAGTCCTTTGGGCATAATTCCAGATTGCTCTCCAGAATGGTTGGATAAGTTCACAACTCCACCAGCAATGTATTAGTGTTCCAATTTGTCCACATCCTCTCCAGCATTTGTCACTTTCTTGTTTTGTCATCTTAGCCAATCTGACTGGAAAGATGTGGTATCTCAGAGTTGTTTTGATTTGCATTTCTCTAATCAATAGTGATTTAGAGCATTTCTTCATATGCTTATAGATATCTTTAATTTCTTTCTCTGAAAACTGCCTGTTCATATCCTTTGCCCATTTATCAATTGGGGAATGACTTGTATTCATATAGATTTGACTCAATCCTCTATAAATTTTAGAAATGAGTACTTTATCAGAGACATAAGTTGTAAAAATTATTTCCCAATTTCCCACCTCCCTCTTGATCTTGGTTACATTGGCTTTGTTTGTACAGAAGCTTTTCAATTTAATGTAATCAAAATTATCTATTTTGCATTTTATAATGCTCTCTAATTCTTGTTTGGTCCTAAAGTCTTCCCCTCTCCACAAATCTGACAGGTAAACTATTCCTTGCTTTCCCAGATTGCTTACAGTATCATCCTTTACACCTAGATCATGCACCCATTTAGACCTGATTTTGGTGTATGGTGTTAGATAATGATCTATGCCCAGTTTTTTTTAAAATAAAAATACAAACTTCTAAAGAGTCTTGAACGATCTGAAGATTTTGACTGCCATAGAGCCGAAAAACTGTATACATTGTCAAGTCCAGCCCCCCCCCTCCCCTTCAACAAATGAAGAAACTGAAGCCAAAACTTAAGGAAACCAGAGATTAAATGACTTGCCCAAGTTTATGCAATTAGTCAGTACCAGAACTAGGACTAGAACCCAGGTCTCTCAACTTGTAGTACAATTCAGCTTTGCACTGGACCGTGCTGTTCCTGGTGAGTATACTGCTCAAGAATCTGCATGTGCAAACACACAAACACACATAAACACATAATGCATATCTCCAGAAATCATATTTGTTGTTAGTAAAAAAAAAAAAGCTCATTGTATCAAACTTTTTACCACTAGGAAACCATTCAGAATGTAGGAATATGAATTTATTCAATTGTTTTCCAATATTCCCCATGTATAATTTATTTCTTCTCATCAAGAGACATAAGGTTCATGTCTCTTAGCTCCATGTTTAAAATTATGTCAGAGAAGAAATCCATGATGTTGTACCCATTATACAGATGCAGAAACTGAGAAATAGGTTTTTTTTTTAAGTGCCTGGCATCTAAATATTTTAGAACTATTTCTACTATACCTTTTAATTAAATAAACCATTCAGAATATCTTTAGAAGTAAGTTTGTTATAACCCTTGATGGATTGTCCATGCTGCCATAAAGATGAATTATGACTGATTGATTTGACGGTCACAGTCAGACTTGGAATAACTCAGATACCGAATACTTAAACACAATCAGGCAATTTGTATGATTTCCTCAAAACCATAGAGTGATTCATTAGCCTAGTTCTCTGCTTGGTCGCTACATGTCCCTGCAGTATATTACACCTCTCTGATATACTATGCTCTCACATTCATAGTGCCCTTTCCTCAAAATTTTGCTATGCATCAGATAAGAAAGAATGGGAAAAGAAATTAGGTTTGTGACAGCACAAATTTTCTCTAATGAGATGGTTTTGATGGCTGACTGTCTATCATCAAAGATTCACTTCAGAAAAACTTTCAGTTAGTCAACTAACCAGTTTGGTAAACTATTTGTCAGTCTAGCTAGTGGAAATATTCTCCTTAAGCAGAAACAGCCAAAGACTGTATTTAAACAAATACAAAGACATGTCTATCTCCTCTATACCTCCTCTGGTTTCCTTTTATACCTACAAGTGTTGACACAGAATCCCATTGATGTCCCCAAGGGAATGACTGTTAAGGGGCAACGTGAGATATGACATTCTAGTGTTAAGATCAAAATCTCTCCAGTTTAATTTTTGAAATGCCTAACAGACAATTTTCTACAAAATAATGTTACCTAATGTATTATAATAGTTGAGCATACCTGGGTCGTACCCCTTCAGGGAACAGAATACAAACTAAATTCATACATACTTCTGATCTGATGCTATTGATAACCAGAAAATCTATAGACACTGAATTAACATCATGTAAATAAGCACCCAGAAAAGCAAGCAACTTTCTCACTACTTATAGTGGGCACCTAGAGTGCCAGGTCTGGAGTCAGGAAGACCTGAGTTCAAATCCAACTTTAGACATTAACTGTGTGATCCTGGACAAGTCACTTAATCCTCTTTGCCTCAGTTTCCTAATCTATAAAATGAGTTGGAGAAAGATATGACAAATCACTCCAATATCTTTGCTGAGAAAACCCCAAATGGGGTTACAGAGAATTGGACACAACTGAACAACATAGATGTTACTCAACTTGTTGGATCTTTGTAGAAATTGCTATGTACTAAATTGTTTGGGGGTTTGTTTGGGTTTGGGTTTTTTTTTGCTTTTTGGAGGGGCAATTGGGGTTAAGTGACTTGCCCAACATCACATGACTAGTAAGTATTAAATGTCTAAAACCAGATTTGAACTAAGGTTCTCCTGACTCCAGGACTGGTGCTCTATTCACTGCGCCACCTACCCACCCTACTAAATTGTTTTGAAGCACATTTTCTTTCATTCTCATTCACTTTCTTATTAGATTAGACCTACACCATTTCATTATATATCCATCTTGGATATAAGGAACATGCCATTTTTTTCTAATTTGCAAAGACTATGTTTATGTTTTAAACTCAGACTATAAGAAGATACTAGAGGGACCAGCCAACATGGTAGAGTAAAAGGAAAAGAGTATAGCTCAGTTCCCCACACATATTTTCCAACAACAATCTAAGAAGGATGCTGGGTGAAGAAGCAAATTGGAAACTGAAGGAGAAACTACAATGATCTTCCCAGCTCAAGGTTATAAATTCAGCCTACAGGCAAGTGACCAGGGTGGGAACTCTGCAACCAAAGTGGTCTGGTATCACAAATTCAGGGTTCTCCATCTTCAGGTTACTGCAGTCCAAGCATACTGAGAACTGATTACACACTTAGCCATCCCCCCTCTCCAGGATATGCAATGGGACACACAGAACTTTGATATAGGCCAGCCTAGAGGAGACTTGGACTTAGCCACTAGTGCAATTCAGAAATTATGGGCAAGAGCATGGACTCAATGCCCAGAATTCTGAACTAAGCAAGTAGTGTGTGATGACCAGATCTGATCATGGACTCGGTTATGAAACCAAGCTAACAGTAAATTATCACCAGAGGGGTCAAGAGCCTAAATTCAGAGTCAAGAGATACGAACTAGGCCTGGAAGACAAGGATATACAGATGATTTTGGCTTCAGCCCAGGCCAGTAGATTGGACTTGGGAACTGGAGTATGGCTGTGTAGGCCAGAGCAGATCACTTCATGAACAACTAAACGAACAAAAAAGATACTGTCAATTAAACAACAGGCACTTATTAGTTCACTTAACTTAAAGTCACTTAATCCCAATTGCCCCTCCAAAAAGCAAAGAAAACGAAACCCAAACCAACCCCAAAACAATTTAGTACATAGCAATTTCTACAAAGATCCAACAAGTTGAGTAACATCTATGTTGTTCAGTTGTGTCCAACTCTGTAACCCCATTTGGGGTTTTCTCAGCAAAGATATTGGAGTGGTTTGTCATATCCTTCTCCAACTCATTTTATAAATTAGGAACAATTAGGAACAACAAACACTTGTTTGGGATAAAAGAACATTAAAAAAAAAAAACATATTCTCCAGTTTCAAGGAGCACACAGTCTAATGGAGAAGACTTCATAAATGTCTTAAAATGAGAGGAGGGGGGCGGCTAGGTGGCGCAGTGAATAGAGCGCTGGCTCTGGAGTCAGAAGGACCTGAGTTCGAAGCCGGCCTCCCACACTTAATCCACACAAACAAAAACCTAGCCGTGTAACCTTTGGCAAGTTACTTAACCCCAATTGCCCTAAAGGGGCGGCTAGGTGGCGCAGTGAGTAAGAGCGCTGGCCTCGGAGTTGGGATGACCCGAGATCAGATCCGGCCTCAGAAAATGAGCACCCACACATAAAAAATGACTAGCCGTGTAACCTTGAGCAAGCTACTTAACCCCAATTGCTTTAAAAAAAAAATGAGAGGAGGGAGTGAAAATGCAAAGAATACTTCCTGAAAGCCCCAAATAAAAATTTCTAGGAATGTGACTGCCAAAATCCAGAGCTTTCTGATGAAAGAAAAAAATATTGAAAGTTTCCAGAAAGTCTGATGACCAAGAAACCACATGTGATAGTCAAATGTGATAGCTAAGTCAGACTTAGCATTTACTACTCAAAAGGAGAAGCTAGATGGTATAGTAGATAGAGTACCTGGCCTGAAATCATGAAGACCTAAGTTCAAATTTGGCCTCAACACTCACTGTGTGACCCTGGACAAGTCACTTAACCTTTATTTGCCTCAGTTCCTCATCTATAAAATGGGGGCTTGCTGGAGAAAGAAATGGCAAACTATTGCAGTATCTTTGCCAAGAAAACCTCATGGACAAATCCATGGTATTATGAAGAGTCAGACACAACTGAACCACAACAATTCAAAAGGAACACAGAACATGGAATATGATACCAAAAAGACAAAAGATATAAGCTTATAACTAAAAATAACTTATGCAAAAAAGTTGAGTTGAATCCTCCAGGGGGAAAATAGACCTTTAATAAAAGAAGTCTTTCAAGTATTCCTAAAGAAAAGACTGGAGCTGAATCAAAACGTTTTTATTACAAATATAGGATTAAAGAAAAACAAAAAAGTAAACACAAGGGAGCAAATGGGGGGATGGGGACATCATAGGGATTAAGTGTTTGTATTCTAATGAGGGAGGGGAATAATATCTATATCTCCTAAGAAATGTAATGTCATAAAGGGAGTCAAATTAGACAAAATTGAAGTATTTTTGTGGTTTTGATTACCATAAAAGGTAAGGAAAGGAAAGAAAAGAAGATAATTGGAGGAGGGTTTATCTCACATAATCTGGGACATAGGTGAAAATCCATACCAACAAGGAAGAAATCACTTTAAGTGAGTAGAATCACAATAACATTATACTATAGTAGCAATACTGCAAAACTGAACAATGTGGAAGACTTATGAAGCCTGATTTATGTAATGATTGTCATTCCAGAGGACTGCTGATTCTACTCACCTGACGGAGATATGATTGACAGAGTGAGGCATATTTTTGGACATGGCCAATGTGAGACTATGTTTTACTTGACTATAGTTATCTGTTGCCAAAGTATTGTTTTTATTTGGGGCTGGCTGGAAGGGCATCTGATTGTTAATAGAAAATAATTTTTATAAGTAGATACTATATAACAACCAATCAATTGCACATTAAAACTTAAGAGAAGCAGTCTGTCTAAAAGACTAGACTTGTGATCTAAATGGCTGAAAATCTATGTTTCTCAATTCAGACTGCTAGCTTTCCTGAGACAGGATGCAAAATTTCTCCTGTTGGCATCATGCTGATCAAAAGTACTTGGTAAAATAGTTAATAAAAGATCCTGTTACCACCATGAGGATTGCTGGTAATACCTGTGATTTAGTTAATCAATTTGACATTCAATTCTGGCTTGGTTTTCCCCCCAAAGATGTCATTGGAGTGCATCAGCATCTAAATATTAAGCTTTAACAAGTCAGTTAAGGCAAATCTTGCACAATTTTTGCTTGCAGAATTAACCTCTATCATTGACGCATTACCTATTCTGCTTTATCACCCTGGAAAATCCCCCACCTCCTCTATTTCTTCACAAGCCTTTCTGACTGAATGTTTTACATTCAGATGGTCTCACTCAGAAAATTATTTTTTTTTCTCGTCACTGCAGAGCTTCCTTCAAACCTTGTATGCTGCCTTTCTTTTTTCTTGATGACACTTTGGCAAAAGGAAGTCCAAGTCTCTACATAAAGCATCTTGCAGTGTTTGTGTCTGCCACCCCTTAAAGATTCCAAACTGTTTTGCAATGAATAACAAAATAAACAAACAGTATTTTGTTGGCAATTGAGCACATAGCTATTATAGCTTTTTATTATAACTATTCAAGGATTTAAAATGTTTTATTTGGGCATGAGTATGCAAAAATTAAGTGTTATAAAGCCAACGACCTGTCCAGCTTTGTGTATAACATTAAACATAACATTAATGATTACTGAGTATTGTAATATCAGATTTTCCAAACCTAACCTTTGGTCCAGTTATACTACTAACAGGGGTTAAGGAGTATAATTCCAGATAGCTCTATTAGAAACAGCTTAAATTCTTATAAACCAGACCCTTTCTGAATTCATTTTCTTTCTTTTTTTTTCTTTTTTTCAGGGTCTCTCTCCCTCCGTGTCTTTGGAGACTGTAATCAGGAATAAAAATACTGTTTTGATTTTACTCTTAGAGAGCTAGATGGATGGAGAATTCTCCCAGGACCATAAGCTCTGAAGGGATTCTCCTGAGCTAGATGGGAATTTTTTTTCTTTTTCTCCTCTGGGGAGGGAGTCGTGAAGTTTCGATACTTCAAGGTAGAATTCCTGATCACGTCCTTCCCCTAGGAGTACTCTGCAGTGCTGGATTTGAGACGTCGCTCCACCGCCCCGCCTCTCCCCTTCCCACCTCCCCCACCTACCACCTACTCACCATCCTCCTCGGAAAACCCGGGCTAACCTTCCAAAACACCTGCGAAACAGTCATAAGATGCTCCCACCCCAAGCCGATTTACATAACCTACAGCCAGCTGTGGGCTGCTTTGGCACAACTAGACAGTCATTTTAGTGTCTGTTTTCTCACAAGTAAGAAAGTAGATAGATTTAACACTTTCTTGGTCTAAAACAATATTTGCGCAAGAGAAGTGCCCTTTACCAGTCACAAATGATAACCAAAGTATCTTGTTTGAGAAATGAATGAACCACTAGGATTTTGTCACGTCCAATCCCCCTAAGCACCTCCCTACCCCACCTCCTTCCTCCGGAAGTCTGGATTGTTCTATAAGCCACATACATACAGAAATATAGAGTAAATCAGAAACTGTCTTACGAAAGCAACAAGCCAAAACATTCTCGCTTCTTCTTTGGGACTGGGGAACACTCTATGGGGGGAGGTAACACAAGGGGGGTGTGTGTGAAAGAGTAGCAAACAAGGGGGAAAAAGAACACAAATCCCAGATGAGGTATTTCTTTCTAGCTCCCATACCAAACTTTAATTGCAACCATGCAACAAGGCTCTGTCATTTGCAATCAATAAAGACTAGCTTAAATTCTAAAGCAACCATACCCACGTCTCCAACTCCCAAAGTAAACTCATTTATTTCCTTATTATGGTTGTTCCTCTGACGTATTGTAAAATAATTGTGTTTTCTGAACGAAATAATCAGATTAATGCAATTATCATACCTAAGGGGATGCTCTAATAAAGAGAAAGAAGAAATCACACACAAAAATAGCAGCCCACGTAGACTGGCCATATATGGAGCAAGAGAGACTTCAGAGGGATGCCCCTTCAGACCCTCCCCTTTGGCGAAAACAAATCGCTGCTGCATTATCCTCCCTCCTCGCACCCTCCCCCCTCTGTGACTCAACCAAAGCTTCAACTGGGGGGGAGGGGGGCGGGGAAAGACAGTGAGACAGACAAAAATTGCCCCGACACGTCCGTCATTTCCACGCCATCAAGATGGTATAATTGAATTACGAGGACCATTTTCTTTCAGTTATTCATTTATTTCTAAGAGATTAAAATTACAAAGGATTGCAGCAAGGTGAAGTAGCAGCTGAGTCAAGCTATCAGCATCTCCCTGCTCCTCCCCCTCCCTTTCTCCCTCCCTCCGCTCACTTCCTCCATCTCCCCTCCCCTTGATGAGATGTCTATTAAAAGCTGCTGACGTCAAAAAGGACGGCCATCTTTGATGAGGGCAGAGCTCCCATTGCACTCAAGAAGAAACCTCGGGGAGGTCAGGAGCAAACCGTTCCGTCCTTCCCTCCCTGAAGTGGCAGCAGCAGCCTCTTCAGAGATCGCCTATAGACTCGAAACCTGCTTAGGCTCCAAGAACACTATTCCTTGAAGCCCTCTCTGCAGAAGCCAAGGTAAGCTACCCTCTCCCTCATCCATGTATCTCTCTGTGTGCCTACACAAACAGAAGGGTTACAGACAAATGTCGGCGTGTATACAAAACGAGTCTGTGCGAATAAAAGTGTTTAAGTATACAGGCTGAGATATTATATAAGTATCTCTATATACTCGCTATATACTCGTATTGACTTCTAAAGTAGCTTCTTGGTGAGCAGAATGATGAAGAAGTCCGGGGGTGGGGGGGGGGGAGAAAGAGGAGAGAACTGCAGATAGACCCAGGTGAGAAAGAACATCCAGAAGAGACTTATTCCTTTAAAATTGCTATTGGGACAGGCACTATTCCTTTTCTGTCATTTTACAGTGCAGACTTCGGTGCTCATGTTGCTAATTTTTCTTTACAGAAATAATCATCATTATAAGATTATTATGATTACTATATTTGAAGACGATGCGTTCTTCTCCCATAGATTATTAAGGAGGAGGTAGGGTGTGAGGTGGGACTTGGGGAAAGAAGGGAAAAAGGAGGGCGAGGAGAGTTCCCACCCAGATGAAGAATCAGCAGCTACTGCAGTAACAGCAACCTCCATGCCCGAGGAGTTTGATTTATGCTGTCTGCTTTACGTAAATTGCAGGGTGGTGCGGATTTGGGGTCGTTCTGGGTAGATTTTCTTTGCTCCTGGGACGGCCGGGATGGTCTTTCTACTGGTTCTGCGGAGCACCCATGCCCCAGGACCATGGAGAGTGACGCTGAGAGACTGCGTCTGATGCAGTCAACCTTTCAGCACCAGGGACAGTAACCCAGACTGCTGAGTTGCTGCTGCATCTACCTGGTGCAAAATGTGTCTCGTTTGAGACAGGGACATACTAAAGTCCTTGGCTGGAATACGGGTCCTAGAAAGAGCTACAGGTCTCTCAAAAAACCTTTAAAATGTCCTTTAAAGGAACCATAATGGATAAGATCCCGGCAACAGTAATTACTTCTTATTTGACAGTTCTCTCCACTCACCAGAATATTTATCCATTTTTGTTTCATTAAAGATTTACTTGTGGAAACATTTTTAGTGATAATTCCCTCCACTTATGGAATTTTTTTTAAAATGTGCATTGACTCTTTAACCAAGTGACAAGCTTTTTAAAATAGAGACTTAACCAGAAGGTGTGCAGATCTATGGCATATTGGCGTGTGGTGGTTGTTGTTTAGCAACTCTGGAAAATATGTTTTCCTAGGTGTCTGCTGTCATTTAGCTCCTCTTTTAAGATATTATGAGTTTGAATATATGCATGCATTTATGTGTATGTGTATATATGTACATATGTGTATATACATATATGTATATATGGAGGGAGGAAGAGAAGAAGGGAAGGGAGAGAGATTAACTAAAATATGTTATAGGTAAACAAAGTAGAATCAACTTTAAGATTAAATCCCCCCTTCCCTTTGGTCCTGTCTTCTTCTCAGAGGTTCTCCCAGTCTGTGTGTGTGTCTGTCTGTCTGTCTGTCTGTCTCTCTCTCCTACATGCATGCATACATACATACATACATACATACATACACACACCAATACTTTAAAATATATCCCTAAAATTTTTCAGGTTACTGACAGTATATATGGAATTCATTCCTTTAACTTTGTGTTCAGATCACAAAGCAAACATAAGCATTTCTGAAAAAAAATGTGTTAATTCCTACTTTAGGCTGATAGCTTGTCAAACAATGAGCTTCTAGTTTTGACAGAAAACAGCTGATTTCTCACAGGATCCTAATGGAGTCTTCATTGCGACTTAAGTGGGAAAATCACAGTGGTTCTACTGAAACTGGACGCTGTCCTAAAAATCTGCTGCAGTTTGTTATGGCATTGCAGGATTCTGCTGAGATTGTAATGATGACCAAACATCTCATTGGATGAAATTATTTAACCATGTAGAATCATTCAGAAAAGTTATCACAGATTTCTGATATAAAATGATCAAAAACTAAAATTTGGCGGTTTTGACAAATAACAATGAAAACACAGAAATGTACACACAAGCATATATAAGATGCATGGGCAGAAATTCCACCATTAGTACTCCCTAAATTCTCAAATAAGATTTTGAAAGATGTTTATCAGACAATCACAACAGTGTGATAGTTTCTGTATCATGTTTGTTAAAATAGGAGCAAACAGCCTTTTCACTGAGTCTTTTCCTTTTAGTCATGTGTGTGTGTAAGCGTGCCATATGTGCATGAGTATAAAATTATTTGGTTATTATTTTGTCCAAAAACATGTAACTATTTTTAAAAGTAACTTTATAGCCTTTAGGCAAATAAACAACCATGTTTGTGGTGAGGGAAGGTTAGGAGGAAAAATGGGTAGTAGTCGCTTAAAATATGCCTCGACTTCATAGGAATGTTACCCTGCTGCACGTCCAGACAGCCCTCTGCGTAGTTGCGTCAAAAGAAAACCACCAGAGCTGCCAGATTTACGTGCTTGGGCATTAGCAATTACTGCTGTTTTTGTTCCTTGCTAGTGAAGGAATGAGGGGGAGGGGAATCTGCAGTGAAGCTAGTGAGGGGGGGTTGCAAAAGATCAGGGGAAAGGAGTGAAGTGTTTGGTTTTAGGGAGAATTGCATAATATACTCCTGGGTAATTTTTTTAAATGGCTAGATGGTGAATTTAATGTTTACATGTTCAGAGGCTTCAGCAAAAGAATTCCTAAAAATAACAAATTTTTGAAGCCTAGACAGTCAGGTCAGGGGAAACACATGCAGAAATGTTCAAGGACAAGCATAGGAAAGATTATATAGTTCTTCCTTTGGGACCTGTTTATAGGCTTGTTAAGATTGCCTATAGTAATGTCTTAAATTTTTACTCAAAAAATATGTAAATTTAATTAATCCCCTAAGTCCAAATTGCTCTAAGGAACACAAGTTATTATTATCTTATTTAAACAAAAAAGTTCATAATTTTATACAATATGAACAATAGCTTCATGGAAATTTGTGGTGCCATTACAATGGCCTTGAATGTTGATTACCTTCAACCTAGAGTTGGAGGTCCCTGTTCTTTCAGTTTCTCCACATCAAACGCAGGGTTTGTGACGTTAAAAAAAAGGGAGTGAGCTTCAAATAAGTTCAAGGAAAGAAGAAAGAGTTAAATTTATTGTTCAGATTATACAGGTTGAAGAAACATCTTATTTTCCAAGTTATGGAAAATGATTTTCAATTCTATAAAGGTAAGAAAATATTTTTCAGCTTCAATCATGGGAAAGCTTGTTTTATTACCCTTCCATACACTACATCTGATTTTACTTAATCAATATTTATAGAGCAACAACTATTTATAGAGCACTCAGCTAGGCACTATGGAAAATATAAAGTAATATAAAATATGATTGCTGCCCTCCAGGAATGTGTGATCTAGAATTAAATGATGAAGAAAAGAGTTAAATGATAAGACACTAATACAAACAATTATTACAAAGTCACTATATGATTAAATGTCAAATGTGACTGACAATCTACAAGGTCAGACAATATAAGGCTTTGTAAAAGAAGAAGGAATTGAATAGCAATCTGAACAATCATTGTGCTTTGAATAAATAAATAAATTGGGGAAATGCCATGTCAGGGCAGGAGGTACAAAAGAAGAAGGACAAATGGAGGAGAGGTATGGAGGCAAGAAAGCCCTTGGCATATTGGGGGATAGTAAGTAGGCCAGTTTAGCTGGACTGAAGGGTTTATAACAGTTAATATAAACTTAAGGGTTTGCAAAGCACTTTGTATATATTAACTACTTTGGTCCTCACAAAGACCATATGAGGTAAATACAAAAGTTATTAGTATCATCCATTTTATAAATGAGGGATACTGAGGTTCAAGAGGAGACATGACTTACCCATAATAACACAACTAGTTGGCTTTTGAGGTAGTATTCCAACCCATGTCTTTTCCTGGCTTCTATATCTAGTGTTCTTTCTACTATGCCACAGTGTCTCTTAACATAAAGAAACAGGAGAAGATAAGACTAGAAAGGTTGAGTATAAGGATTTTATAGCTAGAAGATTCTTTAGACACAGGTGGTAGTAAAATGGTGGGAAGTTTTGCATGGTAGGTCAAGTAGTTTGAACTTTTTCTCCTATAGGCAATGGGGAGCCAAAGAAGATTTTTGAGCAGGGGAGGGATTCAATAAAAGTGACACAATCCATAATTATATCTAGAAATTATTGATGTAAGAACAGATTGAAGTTGCCCCTTTCTAGCAATAGAAGGCAACAAATTTATTTAAATTTAAATTGATTACAACTTGAAGCATGTATATGATTAAAGGATGTGTCTGAGGAGAGGAAGCAGACTGATCACTTTCCACCTAAGACAATATTCAAGGTCACACCAGAGTACACACACACACACACACACACACACACACACACACACACACACACACAGAAGCTCATCCCAGATATTGATTGCAAGTTTCTATTTTCCATTATCAAGGAGAGTGAACAGTCAAATTTAATACTTTACAAAAAGGCAGAACTCTAATGGGGAAATCACCAGCTTTCCCATGAATTCTTACATAATCGGCACTACCCAGAATAGCCACCCACAGTCTCTGTTCATTCCCTGAGTACATGGTCAGATATCTAAGTTTTCCGGACAACTGGACAGCTGAATTAAAGAAAAAAACTGTCCACTCACTACTTACTTTAGGGCAACACACACACACAAAATATATTATAACCCAAGTGGCAGAGGATAAATATTCTATAGTATTTGAATTGAGGGGAGAAGAAAAGCTGTCCAATATACCATTCTTCTTTCCCCACTTTCTACTTCTTTATCTTGCTCAATTCCTTGGCAGCCTTCCCAAATATCTAATTGTTTTGTTTGGGGCATAATCATGTGACTATGGCTATAACAGCCAAGCTTAAAACAAGCTAACACCAGGAGCACTGCAGATATAAAATGGATGCTATGATGGCATATAGGAAGAGGTGACAATCACCAAGATAAATATCATTGCTGTTTAGAGAAGGAGGAGCAAGAGGAATGGAGTCTTCAGGGAGATTTCTTGTCCATTCTAAAGAGAAACATCAGGCAGAAAAGGCTAACACATAGGATCATGCTGTGAACTCTAAACTAGGGAATTGATGAGGAGCAGTTTCTGATGCTTCATACGTAAATGAACGAGATTATCACTATATTCTTTATTGTGGTACATGGAATCCAGTGAAGATCCAGAGTAGTAGATAAGGTAAAGGGCAAGATTTGGCATCACCTTCTTCAAGAAATCAGGCCATAATGACTAAAGGAAGTAATCTAAAGGAGATACAAGACAAATGACCCTTACTCTATGGGGTAAAAGATTATGATTTTCAGAACCATTTACAGAGAGCTGATGTTATTGCATAATCCTCTTCCCTGCAAAATTTTTCTCAAATAAACACAACTTCCCAAAAAAACAATAATATGATAGCAGTATGATATCCTAGAAGGATCACTGTATTTGGAATCAAACAACCTGGGTTCACATTTGGCTCTATTACTATTTATGGGGTCTGAAGCAAGTCAATTTACCTTACTGGGCCCCTGACTTCCAAGGCCCCTAAAATATGTAATCCTTATATTTCTTATACTTCTACATTACCTTTCATATAGGGCATTTGAAACTCTTTACCAAATAAAGGAATTATATAAGGAACTACATGATTAATGAGCAGTAAAAATAACCTGTTTTATAAGTTCAAAGGAATAACATCAAAATATGCTTCTATGAGAGAAGTTTAGATGAAAATCATATTATTCCCTGTTTTTTTAGAGACCATAGCTGTTACAGAGATTGCAAAAATGATTTGTGTAGTGTTCTTCAGCAAGTTATGGAAATAGAGGGCAGTATAGCAGAGTGGAAAGAGAACAAGACTGAGATTCAGGAAAACTCAGTCTTGGTTCTGCCACAAATGATCAGTCTGTCTTTGTTTGGATCATGTGCTTTATCTCTCTGAGCCTCAGTTTCCTCATCTGTAACAAGAAAATTGGACTTAACAATATCAAAGTGATTTTCCAATTTTATCATTCAATGAGATAGAATGTCTCCAAATATAACTGTCTCCAAGTCCAGTGGTAGCAAGACTTCTGGTGTCACTTTTGTCACTTTTTCAAATACATTTTAGTAATTGAGTTGGCAATCATTCTTGAATGGATGCCTAAGGTTAGAAAACAAGCTACATTCCTACCTTTAATGTATTCTAATTCATATATAAGTTCCTTTTAAAGCCATTTTTTAAAGAATTTCTCTTTACAGTCTTCCAACTCAATATGATTCAGCAAATATGTATACAGAACACTGTTTTGAGTATTCCTCACCCTTGACATTTTGTCAACTCATGTTTGTTATGTTTATAAAACTGTATTTATAGTAGTTTTTATATTCTTTTACCCAAATTAAGCCAATCAATTTACTTTTGCTAGTCTCTCATTACTACAGACTCCTTACTATAGTATAACAGAGTTGAAAGGCAGCTCAGAAAACATCTAGGCCAATCACTATCCGAGAAAAATCCCCTTCCCACCATATCCAACAAGCTGTCAAGAAGCCTTGTTCTTGTTTTGAAATCCAACAAAAAGAGGAAATGGTATCTGTTGTATGTAAACTGCCATCAAATTATTCCCTTGACATCATTTTTATTCCTTCTAATTAAATTTTTTCTCCTCTTTTTTCTTGTGCCATTTAGAAAATGGTGGCTAGCATATCCCCAGACATATAGAAGGTGATTATTAAATTCATTATGAATGAATCTATGTCTTTTTCACTTACACATTAACTTTTCCAGGTGGCCTGACTGACTTAATATTGTGACCTTCTTCAAGAACTTATGAAATCAGGGAGGAGCAGAGATGAATTAATATTTCAAAGCAGCTTTAAGGACCTTGGCCAAGAAGAAAAGGACAGAGCTCTCTAGTTTTTCAGATTTCTATGTCTATAATCAGCTACATTTAAAATTCCTGATGATCCTTTCAGAGACAGACAAAGGAGAGGGGACAGCAGCAATTATACAGTTGCAGAGTGTATCGCTTATTAAGTACATCTTCCAAAGAAAGTATGCATTTTGTCCTGTTACAAAACTAAATATACCATAGATTTCAGCAGCATTGAAGGTAAAGCCCAGTGTTTAATAGGGAAATATCTTACTGAATTTTTTGTGGTGACTTTGCCAATGACTAATTGCAGGAGCTAAACTATTCCCTGTAGTGGAGGCACTGAAATTTTTGAGGATTAATATTTGCTTTTAAACTCCTGAAAATATTTCCTGTTGTCTCAATGGATATGAAATGTGTCACCTGCAATGGTCTATAATAAAAGGCAACTATACTTGATACTTCATTCTCAAGTTGGGGAACTAACTAGCCAAATGAGAAGTAATTTATCCAATATTTCACAATAGCAATGAGTTACTATTCTGTCTCAAGAAATCACATGATATTTACCAAATAATGACTTCTGATGTCGTAGACAGCAATTGTTAGACTTTTCTGCTGACTCATCAAGTGACTGCAGGCCTTCTGTGCTTCATCCCTATGATTCAAGGGTGCTATTATTTTTCTGCTAAGCTGGAAGTTTCTACAAAGTGACTATTCCCCACCCCTCAATACTTCCTTCTCTGAACACCACTTGTATTCACAAATTTAGGAGATTGAATCCTATGTGAAATTGTGACTTGCCTCCCTTACTGCTAACAGCAAACAGAAAAAGAAAGTCCCATTTGCTATCCTTGGGCTGGCATGTTCATGTCCACCATCCTGTGGCATTCTTGTTTTGCAGAAATCTATCAGTGAAGCTTCTGTGAAAGTTTCGGGGTTGCCTTTCAGGGGAACACTACACATTAGACAGCATTTGTTCCATTAATAGTCTCTAGTTAAATTGCAGCTCTCTCTTCTTCCTGTAAATCTATTATGCTTGTGTGAAATAGTACCTTCAAAGTCTGATGACTGATAAATTGCAAATCTGTGAATTCCTGTACTGTCAGAAAAATGAACAGTGAATCTAAGATTGGTCCATCTGTCTGGGCTATCATGTGAATTCTCTCAAGAAAAACGGAAGGCAAGGGAGAAAAAGAAAAGTGAAAATTATAGCAATTTTGTCATGAAAAATACACTGACAATTTAAGTGCCCAGTAGTCTGTTGAAATTACTACAGAACTCTTTCATGTTCATAATTCTGATAGCCAGAAAATGCATTTTTAAATATTCATGCAAATCAACATAATTGTTTAAATCTAATAAGATGACATTTAACAGGGATGTTAATGTAAATGTAAAGTCTTATACTTCAGTTAAAAAAAAAACAACTATTTGCTTCATAAGTACAAGATAGAGGTGAAGTGAAAGAGGTATAAAGCTAGAGTGCAAAGGTTGGGCCAGTCCAGCTAGGGTGGCTCTATTGGGAATTACAGTCTTAGGGCTGGGGACTTTCCTACCTGTAGCAATTCTGCCTGGGAAACCTTTATTTTTTTTTTTCTGCATGCCCTTTGAAATCAAATATGATCTCAAAACTGGCTTAGGCTTTTGGGAAAAGAAGCTTCTAAAACCATGCATATTAATAAGATAATCATGCTGAAATGCAGCTTGAAAAATGCTTAATGAATTTAGGGGTTTTTTTTAATCCAAAATAAAAATTTACTTTTATTTGACCTTCCAAAAATAAATATATTGACTGCCTACTAATGGATAAGTAACAGGCTAAAGTATTACTTTATAAAATTCTAGTTTTGAGAAAAGCCTCTTAAAAGAGAAGATACTGGCTGAAATCTCTGGAAATGGCTTGCCTATTTTTCTAACATTCATATTGATGTACTAGAGATCACTGAGTCATCAACAATAATAGCAGCAACCACCAACAAATTTATAGCCTATATTGGTAGCCTTCAAGGAGCTATTTATATATCTAATACTACCCTTATACATATTTATTCCATTTATACAGGAATCAAATGAAAACCAGGGAGTGGCTTACTTAAATGAATTTCCAGAATGCAGCTAGTCCAATAGACCCTCTCCTATAAGACGTTTTTTCCCACATGACACAAGGATTAGGAATCTATTTAAGCTGCTATGACCTTGGGCAAGTCCTTTCCCCTCACTGAACCTTAGTTTACTCATTTTGAAGATGAAGAGGTTGAATTGGATGTTTTCTAAGGTCTCTTTCACTTCCACATCCCATGATTCTCTGTTAAAACTTTAAACAGAATCAGAGAATCCCAGAATCAGGAAGAACCTCACTAGCCCTACAATCCAATCTGTACCTAGACAAGAAACCTCCCTACATCCTTCCAAACAAATTTCATCTAACAATCGTCTGAAGTCCTGTGAAAGGAGGAACTGCTGCTTCCCAAGGTAATTTGTTCTACTTTGGGATAGCTTTAATTGTTAAGACTTTTCCCCCCTTATATGAAGCCAAAATTTGCTTCTCTGAAGTTTCAACCTTTCAAGCAGAACAAGTCTAATCCATAGTCCAAATATTAGCATTCGATATTGTTAACCATCCTCTCCTCTTAAATGCTCTTTCGTCTCTGTGTTTTTTTATAATACTATTCCTCTTGGCTATTTTCTGTCCCTTTAGAGGTGACCAAGTGACTCAGGAGGCAGCTAGGTGGTGCAGTGTATAGAGTACTGGACCTAGAGTCAAGAAGACCTGAGTTCAAATCTAGCCTCTGACACTAGCTATGTGACCCTAAACAAGTCACTTAACCCCATTTGCCTCGGTTTCCTCATCTGTAAAATGAAATGGAGAAGGAAATGACAAATAACTTCAGTATCTTTATGAAGAAAACTCCAAATGGGGTCACAAAAAGTCAAAAATGACTGGAAAAATGACTGAACAACTTATCTCCATCATATGCCTTCATCCACCCCAGAGTAGCAGTCCTATCTTTTCTTTCCTTACCTACTTTTTTGTAGTATGACCTCTCAGACCAAAGAATCCATTATCAATCCTAGACAACATTTGGCAGTCATGTAAGATGACTGAGGAAACTAACAAAATGCATATTGTATAGCCCTAGCTGCATAAATCTTCTGACTCTAAATCACCCACTAAGCCGCCAATATTTTTCATCCTCACATCAGATTAGTGATCAAATGAATCTTTGTGCTTAGCCTCTCCTATAAGAGACTAAGCATTTTCAATCTTATACAAAGTGTCTATATCCTCATAGTTATTTCAAGAGGGAAAAAAAGAATTCATTAATGGTGCACAATTCTATTTCTTCTTGAAACAATTTTTCAAAGGCCCCTGAATCAGGAACATAGGAGGCAGCTTCCACAATTCAATGACTCTTCATGGTCACATAGTCTTCACTCATCTTTGGAAGGATTCAGTGATCCTAGAATGAGAGGAAATTTCCATTCCATAAACCAGTTAAAAAATTTGGTGAGAAAAGTCCAAGAAATCATAGGAGCCAGGAATTCCTAGATGTTGCATCTACTTGGTCAACACTCCCTTAAGGAATGTTGTCAGACAAAGAAAGATTTCAGGCAGAGCAATTCTTAGAAAATATGATATGTTTAAGTCTCAATCAACATTAATTGTTTGATTGACAAATGCTTTGCAGCAATACGTGGATAATAATTCTGTATTAGTTTTTCCCAAAGATTCTGACCTGCCTAGTCCAATTAAAATGATAAATGAAACTTCTTGACCTTTGTCAGTTAGGCTAACAGGTAGTAAAACCATAAGTTATTCATCTGGGACAGGTCAATGTAATGTCCAAAAAAGTTCTGGAAACATTTGGAGATGTGAGATTTCTGAGAAATTTTACTTATGTCTCATTCTTGGGGTATTACAGGAAGGCTTTGGCTTAGTATAGAATGAAAGCTGCTTGGAGGTAGGGAATATTTTGTTTCTGTCTTTATATTCCCAGTATCTAACACAGAGCTTGATACATAGTGAGTGCTTACTATACGCATATTATATTGAATTTTTAAACATGGAAACATTTGTTCTCATTCTAGTCTCAGAAGTGAAAGTCAATGTAAAAACTTTTATTAGTATCTTTGTCTCCTTAAAGACCATAAACATTTTTATTTCACTCCATTTGCAAAATGTTCACCACAATTATACCCTTTGAAAAATTGTCCATGAGCAACATCCTCTTTATATCCAACACAGTGGTAAATCTGATAGGGTTAGAGGAGCGTGGATTTAGAGGAACTAGCATATATCCTTTTCTGTGGTCATCTTTCCTCCACCAAATTTTTTTCTGTGTGGTCAAAACTGGGCTGAGTAAGCAGGGAACTGGAGATGAAGAAACTGAGATGTCCTACAAGTTCTGGGTCCTTGGTGAAGCTAGCCAAGGAGGGAGGTTGGGCAGGATGTGGTAGATTTTGTTTTCAGGAGTAGGGAGGCAAAGGGAAATATTGTTCAGTGACCTAAGTGAAATTTTAAAATGTGACAGAAATAGAAAAGAATTTTATTTAATTTCTGGAGCCCTTCAGGAAAACAGACACTATTCAAATATGTTATTAATGTGAGCAAAAGTCTTTTTATCCTTACCTTTATACCCCAAGAAAGTTTTCAGGTCACTCAGTATAAACAACCAGATTTCTTTATTATTCACTCACAAGGTTAGTAGCTATATTTGAAATTGTTATAAGGGATACAATGATCTTATCAACTCTTCCTCTGTAGCACATGATAGATTTGCAAGGTAAAGGAGCCTCTAATTCTTGACAAAAGCCAACTCTTGCCTTCAGACTAAGTAAGGATCTATTTGTTACCACATGGTTAGAATTCGCAAGATTACACAGAACCAGATAAAATGTCGTCTGAAAATGGACCTCAAGGGGCGGCTAGGTGGCAGAGTGAAGAGAGGACTGGCCCTGGAGTCAGGAGGACCTGAGTTCAAATATGACCTCAGACACTAAACAGAAAAACTAGCTGTGTGACCTTGGACAAGTCACTTAACCATGATTGCCCCCCAAAAACCAAAGTAAAGAAAATGGACTCCAATCAGATCTTTTCCTTAAAAAAAAAAACAAGGTGATTTGATCAGAGTCCAGAAAGAATCAAGCTGGTCAAAAAGTGATCATTATTGCTCAAGTATATGAGGTTATGATCTCTCTTTTCCTTCCATTTCAAAATGTCTGACAGAACAAACTTAAACATTGCAATGTTTTCCTCTGAAAGTAGAAATATCAAAAAATGTAAACCTAAAATTGCTTTGATATTCTGAAATAGAAAGTACTATCTATCTATCTATCTATCTATCTATCTATCTACCTATCTATCTTTTTTCTATCTATATATGTGCACTATTTACAAAACATAAATATAAGATTTCCCTGGAATAAAGCAGAAGACTTTATAGTGTATGAATAATTAGGGGCAAAGGAGCACTTGAAGATCCAAAGAAATCCATTATAACATTCTAATATAGTTAGCCATTTACAATAGTACATATTCATACTTTTCCTTAGAATTCTTGTTATAGGTTATGCATAGGCCATATGTTCATTTGCAATGTTAGTATTATTTAAAGGAATTATAGGTCTTGGAATCTCATTATTTTCAAGATGGAACAACATGTGGTAGTACGAAAAATATGTCAACCTCCTTTGTTTTTTCATCTGATGGAGGAATTAAAAATACATTTAAATGAAGTTATAGTCTCTATTTTGGTTATATTCATATGAAAATAAATACAAAGCCAAACATATTTAATACAAGTAGACTTTATTTTGTGATTTAAATAAGGAAATGAAAAATAAATACATAATCAACAAAATGTATTGAATATTTACCATATGCCAGGCATTGTGCTAAATGATTAAGATATATATAAACAAAAATAGCCCCTGCCCTTAAGGAGGTTGCATTCTAATGGAGGAAATAGTATGTGTATGTATGAGTGTGTATGTATGTATGCGTGTATATACACATATGTATAGACATATGTGTTGTATATATATGTATACATATATAAAAAATTTAGGGATTTGGGGGCAGCTAAGTGGCATAATGGATTGAGCTCCAATCTTTGGATCATCAGTTTTGTGTGTGTGTGTGGGGGGGGGTGTATCTATCTATCTATCTCTATAGATAGATAGATACACCACCACCCCCCCCCCACACACACACATATATATATACATACATACACATATATATGCAATATACATATATATGCATTCTATTTTGTAATACACAATGTATTTTACACACTTTCTTCATTTGAGCCTCACAATAACCAAATAAGTTATGTACAGCAGGTATTATCTCCATTTTATGGAGAAAGAAACTGAGTCATAGAAACGCAAAATGACTTGCTTGTGTCAGGGGCAAGTCTGTATGAATCAGATGCATCTATCTTCAAATCCAATATATTACGCATGATAAATTATAATATCCTCTGATGTATATCTTATGTTTTAAGGTTCTAGAAAAGTTAAATTTGTATAGAAAGCAAATTTTTTTCAACAACTTAGCAATTTTCACTTTGTTTGCTGGTTCCTTCTTTTTTTTTAAGGCTTATATCATGAGCTTCAAGATACAAAACCTGAGTGAGTCATATTAATGGGGAAAATATAGCTCTAAAGCATCAGGAAACACAGCCCATTGTGAGAACAGTTCTTAGTGATTTGAACAAAGACTAATATAGAGGTGTTATAGTAGTACCTCTGTGGCCTGATGAGATTGAGAGACTTAGAGCCAGCTAGTTTTTACTGTGGATTGAATTCTGGGCCTAGGGTCACCAGTTCTATTCACATTTCTTCTTCTAAAAGCTTTAAGGTTTGAAAGTGTTATCCATATGTTATCTCATTTGATCTTCATAACAACCCTGTGAGGTAGGTGTAGTTACTATCTCAGTATTAGAGATGAGGAAACTGGTTATGTCCTCTAAACTTAAGAATATATGTAAAATGTCTGATTCAGACATTTAGAATGTTTCCTCTCAAAGGGTACAGTGAAAAACTGTGGGATTCTAATCCTGCCTCCATCTCTAACTGTATGACCTTGAACAAGTCACTTAGCTCTTTGGATACCTGTTTCCTTCACTATAAATAAAGGAGTTGGACTAAATGATCCCTAAGGATCTTCTGTCTCTAGAATTTTACAATTTTATGATTTCAGTCCCTTTCTCCTATGAAGCATTGGGTGAACTCCTCAAAGTAGGACCATAATGTTGTGCTACTGAACCTGCCAGAGGTTTTAGGAAGGGCAGGTCAGTTTTATGGCCCTACTCTTTTGAAAAGCCCAAGTCACCCCAAAGCCAACAAATAATGTGGAATTGACCTTTGAAAGAATTCAACTCTCCCTTCAAATGCATTAGGATGAACATGATAGCAAAGAAGAATTGCATTTTCTTCTTGACTCTGATTCAATTCAATAATATCCATCCTAATCACTTGTCACTATTCTTTTCCACTCCCTATATGTTATGCCTCAGTCCCTTACTCTGTCATTTTTTCTTGTGGTCCAGACCTGTGATTTCAGTGGTATAGTGAACACTTGATAAAGGATACTTATCTTCACTTTATAGCCTTGGTTAGATCACTGTTTATCAATAATCTAAATAAAATGTTATATTTCTTCTAAAGATCTCAGAGTACTCTCATTTATGGCCAAAATTTCCACATGAGAAAACAAGGGTTTCTATTTATAGTCAACAAAAAGGGCAAGTGTGCCCAAGAGCACATAAAAAGTCAATGGCAGAGGTAAAGCTAGAACCCAATCTTGACTCCTTAACCTCTTCTGTTGGATCACCAAGCTTCTTTAGGCAGCCATTTTGTATTCATTACTTCTCTTGGCATTCTCATGAAACAAGGTCAAGAGTCTTTTTCCTACTTAAGGAAATTGGGGCTCGGAGCTTGATATTACACTATGGTCATGAGCTAGGAACATAAGCAAGTATGGTATGATAGAAACAACACTAGGCTTTGATTCAGAAAACCTACATCAATTATTATCCCTATAAATTGTTTGAACTTGGATGTCTCTTTACATCTCAGAGTCTCACTCTTCTCATTTATAAAATGAAAGAGTTGAACTAGACTCAACTTAATTTAACTCAACAAATAACTGAGTACTTGTTATATGCTAGGCACTGGAGTTACAAGACAAAAACAAACAAAAAAATAGAATGTAAACTCCTACTCTCAAATTTATGTTCTGTGGTGGGGATGTATGCACATAGAAGTCTATCCAGCTTATATGCAGAGTAAATACAGAGCAACTTTAATGAGGGAGAAGAGTCCTAACATGTGGAGAGTCAGAAAAAGCCTCATGTAGGAGTGAGCACCTGAACTATACTTTGAAATAGAACTGAGGAAGAAGAACATTCCAGAAATGAAAGACAGCCTATGCAAAGGCAAAGTAGGGGGACACAGAATACTGTGTCTGGCAAGAAAGCCAGTGTGATAGAAACATAAGGTACATGAGGGGCCATTAGTAATATGCTATCAGTCTGGAAATATTTGTTGTAGCTAGATTGCAAAAGACTTTAAATGCCCAAAAGAAGAATTTGTATCATATTCTAGATGCAGTAGGGAGCCACTGAAGCTTCTTGTGACATGCCTAGACCTGAATTGGTAGAGAATGGTTCAGAGAAGCAAGATACTAGAAAGCAGAGATCAAGTAAATCTCTAATGATCTGTAATGTCCCTTCTAGCTCCAAATCAATGACTGTCTGAGTCTAAGACGTAGGAAGTTCTAGTCTTTGGGTTCACATTCCTTCTTTTTGTAGCTGTTAGATCAAGGGTGGGGAACCTGTGGCTTCAAGGTCACATGTGGCCTTCTAGGCCCTCAAAGGCAGCTCTTTGAATGACTCCAAACTTCACAGAACACATGTGTACAGTTTCCCCTCCTCTGCTACAGATTTTAGAAGCACCAGGGCAGGTGAGACTAAAAAGGAATGTAGCCTCAACCCTAGTCAGTTTTACCACCAGGTATTTCAGCAAGTATCAATGGCTGTCTACTAGGATAATGAGGAAAGTTGAGTTTTACTATGTTATGCCTTAATCCCCTTCATAAATCAGCTCGAGTCTCTTTCTACCAGTCAGCAAAGAAACTTATCATATAGCTGATTCATCTCTATAACATGCCTTATTTCTTCCTTTTAGCATGAGAAAAAGAGATTTTAGTCAGATATATAGAGAGACAAACAGATATATAATGAGACAAATAAGGCAGTCATACCTTTTATAACTGGAAGGACTGAGTCTGATATGACTTGGTACTTGGTCAACAGATTCAGTTTCAAGTTTGTATTCCTTTCCAGAAAAGAATCCATTTTTTGCTTCAAAACAAATCTCAAGGTGTTATGACAAAAAGTAGTTGCTGTTGCTGCTAAAACCATGTCCTCATTCTGTTTGATAGCCAGATGTTGACTAATGAGCCCCCCCGGGAGTACCTTCTCAGTCACCACCTCTCCAAGGAGTCAGGACTTGGGTGATTCCATCTGGGATGCCACTGCTAGCATTAAATAGAACATGGAAACAGCTGGCCCTAGCACGAAAGATTTTAATGTGACCTCACTTATTCCACTTTTGAGACTAAGCCAGTTAGGAAAAGTACTCACTGCTGCCAGATGGCTCCCTGGGAGAGAACTAGGAAAGAATCAGAAAATGGGGGCATTGACTGAAAGTCAAGAAAGCTGGGTTCAAGTCTCACCTTGGTTATTAAAGAGATGTGTGATCCATTAGTATGGTGTGGTGGAAACAACAGTATCCTGGGAGTTGGGAGACCTGGGTTCAGGTTTCAGTTTGGTGCTAAATAGCTTTATGACTTTGGGGTAGATCATTCAAGTCCATGTTTCTGTTTTCTCCCTCCTTCAAATGAAAAGGTAGGAACAAATAATCTCAAAGATGTTTCTGTGTTTCTAATGGCAATGGTCTCTCCTTCGTTTTCTCTACCATTCATTTGTACCCATAAGGTTTTGTTTTTCCCACTCAAATTCCTGGATATGATGTATCATTTATTACAAAATCAGACATTTAGTTTTCTCTATGAAGACAATGAGAATACTGGTGGATTTTTCTTTTCATTGTCCAAAAAAACCCCAATTATAGAATATAGTTAAAGGAGGATGTCTTAACCAAATATAAGCATAAAGGAAAAACCCCTGCTCTCAAGGAGCTTACAGTCTAATGAAAAAAGACTACATATAAAAGGAAGATGAAAATGGGTAGTGGGATATGTGGAGCAATGATGGAGACGTTGAATACTGTTGCTTTCTGGTGAAAAATGAAGAGATGGCTAGTTTGGCCATCCTCCTTAATAGGAGGCTCTGGAAGGAGTCATCCAAGTAGAAGGCAGGTCACAGGTGCATTCGAGATGTGATTCCAGAGCCAAATGATCTTCCAGGATGAAGAAGTTTCTGGTATATGGTGGAAAAGTCTGGAGTACAAACCTGGTAAGAAATAAATATTCACTGTGATTGATAAGTTGTATAGGCAACAGTAAACCAAATGATTTCAGTTAATGAAAAAAATTCAATTTGCAATAAGCCTGAATTATATATCATAATCGTAACATCAATGTCCCAAAGTATATACCTCAAACCTGCCAATCAAAAAAAAGTCAGACTTATAAATTTGATATCTCAAATTAATGGGATTGAAATTTTACAAAGTTGTACTTTATTATGGCAGGACAAATTGATCTCTCTAATGATGTCTCTTAAAGATTCTATGCCTTAGTTTTTTCATTTGTAAGATGGGGATAATACATGCACTAATCACCTTGAGGGTTTACTATGAAGAAAGGAGTTCGTAAACAATAAAAAGCTATATAAATGCCAGCTGCTCTTATTGCTGTTGTTTTTATTAATCTGCTTATTGGTTTATAATCCTTTTTTCTAATTATGATTTTTAATTGTTTATAACTAAGGAAACTAATTGAAATGGATATGCTAAATACCTAATTAATATACACAATCCTTATTCCTTTGGGATCACATTTTAATAATATAGATCTTAATATATTAGTGAAAATGTAAATGTAAGCATCAACTTGATTTCTATGTGATAATTTATATTGTCAATTGTTAAGAAATTTTATTTTGTGCTCTTAATGGTACCAGTGATTTTTATGCCTCTATTGGTTGTTTCCTTTATTATCTTTAATGCTTACAGAATAGTTGTTTGGAAAGCATTTTCTAAAAATCTCCCCATGGTTGCACCATGAGGCTTAGATTAATTTAAATGCTCCAGTAATAAGGTATTCTTATTATTTGTTTAACCTCAAAGCCTCCTTTATTTCAACCTCAAAAAGATGCTTCTAAAATGTGTTAAATCAATTTATCTGATTTAGCAAATATAAATTCTAAACAAAAAAAGGAAAGCACTTTCTAAACCTTAAAGGTTTATATAAATGTGAATTTTTATCAACCAAGCATTTATTTTGTGTTTACTGTGTGTCAAGCACTGTGCTGAACACCAGGGATATGAAGAAAGGCAAAACAAAAAACAGTTTTCCCCTCTAGGTATATACGTTTTAGTGAGGGAGACAACATGTAAATAATTAGGCATGTCCAAGAAAGATAGATATAACCTCAGAGGGAAAGGCACAAGCAGCTAGAAGAAAGACAGGGAAATCAAAAGGGACAGGGGGGCCGAGGAGAAGTTCTAGGTATGGGAACAGCCAGTACAGAGGCAGAAAGATGGAAGATGGAGTGTCATGTTATAGTATTTGAAAATAGGCCTTTGAAACTGATCCAGAGAATATATGGCAGGAAGGAGACTTAACTTATAAGAAGAATAGATAGTAGGAGGGGACCAGGTTATTAAGAACTTTAAATGTTTAACAGAAAAGTTTATACCTGATCCTGGATGTGAGGGAACCACTGGAGTTCACTGAACATGGTGGTGACATGTTTAGATCCTATACTTCTGAAAACTTACCTTGGCAACTGAGCAAAGGATCCAAGATGTGATTCCAGGGTAAACTGATCTTCCAGTGTAAAGAGGTTTCTAATATATGGTGGAAAAGCCTGGAGAACAACCTGGGGAGAAATCAATATACACTGTGATTGATAGTTGTATGGGCAACAGTAACAGTAACAAGTTCAGTTAATGAAAAAAAAATTCAATTTGCAATAAGCCTGAATTGAATATCAAAATCGTAACATCAATGTCCCCAAGTATACACCTCAAACCTGCCAATCCAAAAAAAAAAAAAAAGTCAGACATACAAAATTGGTACCACGACTTTCAAATTAATTCGACCCAGGAAGGAGAAAATCATAGCTGCCAGAAGGCTATTGTAGTAGCCCTGGTGAGAGAAAATGAAGGCCCAAACCATAACTGCAATTGTATGAGTGGAGAAATGGGGATGTGTATGAGAAATGTTCTGATGGTATAAACAAGATTTAGTAAAAAATCAGATAAAAATGTGGTGTGTAACAGTGGAAAATAGAGGAAAACATTGAAGCTGCAAGCCTGGGTGAGTGGGAATATAGTGGTTCACTTGATAATAATATGAATGTTGGGAAGGATTTGTGGGAAAAGATGAATTCTGTTTTAGATAGCTTTCGTTTGTGAACTACTTTGAGATGTACAAAAGGCAGTTAGTGACCCATGACTGAAGCTCAGGAGACTGAGACTGAATATTATTGATCTGGGAATTATCAATATAGAGATGATCATTGAACCCATAGGAACTGATGAGATGACCAGGTGAGATGGTGTAGCACCAAAAAAGAAGACGCCCTAGGATAGAGCCTTGAGAACACCCATGGTTAGTGAGCATGGCCTAGATAAAGAACTCTTTGCCCCCAAATCCTCCTCACTGCTCAGTCCTTACCACCAAGAGAGCTACTGTCCTCCTGGCCACCCAGGTTTGGGAACTCAGTGTCATCTTATATCCATAAGATCCCTCAAAGACATTTTCTTCACTCAACTCATGTAGCTGCTACTCTGGTTAAAGCCTTCGTCACCTGCTCATTGGTCTCCCTGGCTCATTTCACCCTTTCTAATTTATCCTCCCCTCAACTATGAAAATTATTTTCCTAAAAAGCAAGTCTGACCATATCACCTATCTATTCTTACCTTGAAGATAAATATAATATGCTCTGTTTGAAATTTAAAGTCCTTCCCAACCTGGCCCCTTATTAACTTTCCAATAATCTTATACTTTACTTACCTTAATGAAGGCAGCTAGGTTTCACAGTGGGTAGAGTGCCCCTGAGAGGCCTGCAGTCAGAAAGACATCTCCCTTAGTTCAAATCTGGCCTTGGACACTTACTAGCTATGTGACCTTGGACAAGTTACTTAACCCTGTTTGCCTCAGTTTCCTCATCTGTAAAATAAGCTAGAGAAGGAAACAGCAAACCATTCCAGTATCTTTGCCACAAAAACTTAAAATAGGGCCATGAAAATTTATCAGACACACATGAACAACAACACTCACCTTAATATATTTTATAATCTAGCTACAATGGACTTTTACTGTTCCTCACACAAACACTCCATCCTTCAACTCTTTGTCCTATATCTAAGCCGCTCTTAATCCTCATCCTTGCCTCCTGGATTCCTTTGTTTCCTTCAAGAATAGTTTTCCTTCTTCTCTCCCTCCTCAACATCCCCTTGCTAGTGACTTCCCTCTGATGATACTTTCCATTTACACACACACACACACACACACATATATATGTACATGTGCATGTACATATATATGCATAATACATACATATATGTGTAGTACTTATCAATCAACTGAACAAACAAAAGAGGTGGAAAAGGAGCAGTTGAATGGACAGGAGTAGAAACAGGAAAAAACAATGTCAAGAAAACCTAAAGAGGAGAGAATGTGCAGAAGGAGGTGATCAACAGTGGGCCTATATTGCAGAAAGCTCAAGAAGTATGAGGTCTAAGAAAAGACTATTAGGTCTGGCAATTAATAGATCATTGGCAGCATTTGGAGAGAGCACTTGACCTAATTCTCAAATATATGATGAATCTGAGTGACTGACTTTCTCATTTTAGGGACCTCTTAATGTACTAACTCCTTTCACCAATGCAACTTTCAACCCATTTATGACTTAATAAAGAAGTCCTAGGGAGTTCCCTTAGATAGAGAGATTAAGTGACTTGCCCAAGGCCATAGATCCAGTAAATATCAGAGGTGGGATTTGAATTAAGGTCTCCCTGATCAAGATTGTTGTCCATTTTGCATTTGTCTTCTTTAATTATATATTTTATTAATAAACATTTGTTTTCTATCCCTCCCACTTTCCTTAAACCCTCACTGAAAAAGAAAAGCAAAATCCTTAGAACTATTATGCATCTGAGGGCCTAGGATGATGTTTTGCACTTAATAAGTGATTAAGAAATGTCTGTTGCCATGAATTGGATCTGATTGTGAAATCAAATATGAACTAAATCTATGAAACTTTGGGAATTTCACTTGATAAAGGCATATTCCGTTTGTTTTTGAAAAATTATTTACCACCCCACCAAAAAACTCAGCTAGATTGAACAAACCTTTTTTTTCCGCAATAAGTATAGTTGTAACAGTAGGGAAATAATTCTCTGTCCTCTGGATGCCTCTCATGTGAAGGAGCTTTGCACATAGAATCTCTCAGTGGAGAGTGTTTTGGAAATGGGGACTCCTGGGAGATGGCAGTGGAAAAAGCCCTCAAGGCTTTTCAGTTCTATTGCTGCATAATGGAAAACACAATAGGGTAGCTCTTCCTCAGCTTCCAGGGGAGACCAACTCTAGGCCTTTTGTCTTAATTATTCCATAGAGTAGCAGGGGAATCTGATGCATTCTGGGTTCTAGCCACACTTTTCTAAACAGTCAGATTTTGAGTCCCCTTACATTGTTCCTCAGCTCCCTTCAGAGATCTGGGAGCCAGCCTCCAAAGGAAAATCAATTGTTGACTTGGATTTCTATTGCATTGCATGCCATCTGCAGATTATTAGATGTGGATGGGGAAGCCTTTGTTAGGCTAGGCAGTGGATGCCTTCTGTTCACAGGCAACAGTAAACACCCAGAAGGGTTGGGAATAGCATTATTTTACTTCAGCTATGAGTCAATAGCAGTGCCCCACCATGGACATCTCCACAAATCTCAGGAGGATCCTTGGCTAGATTGTTTAACTGAAAGACTGAAGGATCTTAGAAAATTTCCATAGGAAACACTGAATTTGGTAGTTTCAAAGACAAAGAGTGCTTCTTACCTGTCTTCAGTGTCACTTGAAGAGGGCAGGAAACAAAAGTAAATTCATCTCCATACTGTCTTCTCTACCTGATCAATCATGGTGGAATGCCCCCAGAGGATTTACCCTAGGGCAGTCACTTTTTTAAGCACCAGAACAACATTTAAGGCAATGGTAAAAGTTATAAAATTATTATTTCAATTCTTTAAGAAACTCCAATTTTACTAGTATGAATCCCACCTCCTCCAACACTGATGAAAATGCCTTTAAATCTTTTTTTTATTGCTTTTTGGAGGGGGGAAAGTAGGGTGATTGGGGTTAAGTGACTTGTCCAAGGTCACAATGGCTAGTTTTTGTGTCTGAGGCCAAATTTGAGCTCAGGTTTTCCTGACTCCAGGGCCAGTACTCTATTCACTGTGCCACCTAGCTGTCTGAATCCCTTTACATCTTAACAGATAGTCTATGTGAGGAAAGGAAGAAACAAGAAACAAAGGAAGGAAGGAAGGAAGGAAGGAAGGAAGGAAGGAAGGAAGGAAGGAAGGAAGGAAGGAAGGAAGGAAGGAAGGAAAAAAATAATTAGCCAATAGCCAAACTGCCAATAACTAACCTTTCTGGATTGACTGACCTTTAAAAACATACCCAATCCATCACAAGTAGCCTTTCCATCTTGTGTTCTACTGGCATAACCTTTGAGACCTTAGAGTCACCTCCACACTATAACAAGATACCATAAGTAGGATTTAAGTGGAGGAATAATATCATTAATAAGATAATATTGGATGGATTTGGGGAGAAAGTGACTGATTAGTTATAGCACACCAGCAGGGGAGCAGGAGGGAGCCAGGTGTCTCTCACTGTCTCTAGAAGTACTAAACATCCCTCAGTAGTGCTGTAGATTCCAGGGAAACTCTCCCTCCTCTCCCTATCAGCAAGACATATTTTTGTCTTCTCTCACTCTCTAAACAAGAAGCCAATTCTTTGGAGGAACCAAAGCTGTTGAAAAATCAGTATTACTGATAAACACTGTGTACAATTCATGTCTCTTGATCCTTGCTAGTTCTGTATTTCCACCACCCTATGGCTCCCATCAGGAAAAAAAAAAATGGGACTTTTTTCTTTCTGATGCTCACCTCTCCTTCCCCAAACACTCCCTCATTTTTCCTTCCTGAAGCTCCCCCATTCCTTTTTTATTCCAATGTTTATCACTCATCCATTTGTCCTTAGTTGCTTTCTTCCTGTTTCCTAATTATTTTGGATTCTGAAAAGATTAGGGGTCCTTTCAGTTCAGAATGATACTCGTGCAAAATATTTCTTTTATTATTCTTTTTTAATGGCTAGAGATAATAACAAATACATGTTAAAATGAGTCTGTTAGACTGAAGTCTTCCTGACAGCAGGCCAGTTAATCAACCAATATTTATTGAGTCCAGCATTAGACATGGTTCGAAATACAGAAATACAAGACATGATCCTTGCCCACAGAAAGTTTACAATTGAATTACCTGGCTCATGTTTACTCCTACTCCATTCAAAGTCTCATTTTTCAGGGTATTTTCAGGAGCCCGACTTTCTTCCATGCCTTGGTCTGTGGGACCAAGCAAATCTGCATGATTGTACTAAAGGCCTCTTCAGCTAGCTCTGTTATGTCTTGAAAGCAATAGTTAAAGCATGAATAGTTTGGTACAATGAAAAGAGTATTGGACTGGGAATTGGGCAATCTAGCTTCTAAGCCTGGCTCTGCCATCTACTTGCTGTGAGACCTTGGGCAAGTCTTTGTGCTTCTTTGAATCTTAGCTTTTTCATCTGGAAATAAACTGCACCAGACAGTCTTTCAGTCCTTTTAGACCTATCATTCTCTGACTCCACTTTGGGAAGAAGGCCTGAAAACTGTATCAGGAGTGAATGCTAAATTCAGATGCTC